>JAPMLY010000475.1:0-45000 GCA_026401115.1 Tetraselmis chui
GGAGGATTGGACCCATGCAGGCGTCCACTGTCTATGGCAATCGCAGTCCACTTGAAGTGGCAATATCAGCTGTGTCCTGTCCTCAAGGACACTTGGCCATCATGCAGCGCCTTCATGCCGTGTGTCTCACCCACCCAGAAAGACGAACCATCGCTCACTTGACGTCCATAAGCCAGCCCATAGAGTCCACCGGGTCTGGACATGTGTGTGGTACCTCGTCTAATCATGGAGAGATGCTGGCAGGTGTGCGCGGGCTAGTCCGAGTAGCTGCCCAAGAATCCCCTAAGATCGAGTGGTGCGTGTCCATGGTTGACAACAAGAGATCATTGAGGGGAAGCACTTCTGTATCCGATTCACAAGACTGCTTTGGCACGTGGGAGAGCCATGGCTTGCAGAAAGCACCTATTCTAATGAGATCCACCCGGGCTAGCAAATTTCTTGCTCGTGGCGAAGGGACTTCTGCATGCGTTTTAGTCTCTGGAGGCCTTGCCGGTGTCGGGGGTCTTGTGGGCTGTTGGGTTGCAAAGACTAGATCGAGCAGAGCTATGCAGGTCGTGCTACTGGGACGGAGCGGACGAGCAGCTGTCTCCCATAATACGTCGTGGGTGACGGATACTGAATGTCAGGTGCATGCAGCCGCTTGCGATATGGGATCCGCTGGAGACGTTGAGCACGCATCGGCGCTTGGGGACCTGGCACGGGAAGGCACAGTGGTTCACTCAGGGGGGGTGTTGCAAGATAGTGCCCTATCCAACCAAGATTCGGGGGCCCTGCGAAAGGTTATGGCTCCCAAGGTGTCAGGGGCGCACCTGATGCAGCACAACATGGCTGGTTGGGTGATTCATTCTGCTATAGTGTTCTCGTCGATTACGTCCTTCATGGGCTCTCAGGGACAGGCTAATTACGGGGCAGCTAATGCGATGCTGGACTGGTGGGCCGGAACCCGTATGTCTCGCGGACTGCAAGGTGCCAGTGTACAGTGGGGTGCTTGGGCAGGGGTTGGCATGGCCGCAGGTCGCAAGGCGGTGTTAGCCAATGTAGAGAAGGCAGGGCTGGGAGTAGTGACGCCAGAGCAAGGGCTGCAAGCAATTCAAGTGCTTATAGCAGGCCACGCCGGTATGGGGTCCGAAATGTTGGCCAGTCCATGGCTAGCCACGCCGATTGATTCTCAGCGCCTGACTGCAAGATTACATACTGTGTACATCTTACCGGGTACTTCACGGTGGGATAATACCGTGCGACAAGGAATATTCGACAGTATTATTCATACCCGAGGCTCAACAAAAGCGTCTGATGAACAAGCACTAGAACAACTGATGCAATTCAAGTTATCGACATCAACTTCTGCTCAGCAAGTTCAAGCGCCCAAGCTAGATGTCCAGGATACTATACAGTCCGCAGTGACTGACATTCTTGGGCAGGCCATCGATGCCAATTCCTCGCTGATGGAGTCAGGGCTTGACAGCCTTGCTGCTGTGGAGCTGCGAACCAGCCTAGCATCCCGGCTGGAGGTTGACCTGCCAGCCACATTAGTGTTCGACTACCCTTCTGTATCAGCCCTCGCCAAGTACGTCGAATCCGTTTTCGCTATTACAATGTCGGGGGAGACTACCCAGATGAAACCGCAGACCAATATGATCAGTGGGCCTTCACTGAATGTACGGGCAGCTGTCCAGACCGCGGTAAATGACCTCCTTGGTCAAGGCATTGCTGCCGATGCATCTCTGATGGAGTCTGGACTGGACAGCATGGCCGCTGTTGAGCTGCGTACTAACCTGGCAACCGAGCTAGATGCTGATCTGCCCGCCACAGTGATGTTTGATTACCCCTCCATCTCAGCCCTCACCAAATATATCGAGTCCATGATGGTTACTCCCGTGAAACGTCCTGTCTCACACTTTAGTGCTCCTACAGACGGTTCACCTTGGTTCGGTTCGTCACTCCTAAAAAGCTCATTTGTGGGTGTCCACATCACTCCAGCAAAGAAGCCGGAGGCAGTACTTCAGGATGTGAGTGGTATTGTTCAGCAAGTCCTGGGCGTCTCTGTGAGTGATGACGCTCCCCTAATGGAGAGTGGCTTGGACTCCCTGGGATCTACAGAGCTCCGCTCTAAGCTGGAGTCTCTGTATGGTCTTGAATTGTCAGCGACCATCACTTTCGACTACCCTAGCATCTCTGCATTGTCAGAGTTTCTTGCCGGGCAACTCGCTGCTCAACAGCCTCGCGACGAGGATCTGGGAGTAGGATTGGTTGCTGAGGGGGTGCTGCCAGCGGTGGACACTGGCAGGTGCTCCACAGTGGCGTCAGTGACGTGCCGGTACCCAAAGAGCGCTATGATGGCAGGCATTGAGAGTAGCCTGGTGGAGCAAACTGTACGGCTGCAACAGGATGTCCAGGCCCGCATTCCACTGGCTAGGTGGGATGCCGATGAATACTACCAGCCCCAGGGATCATCGGCACCAAGCAGCTATGTGATGGTGGGGGGCTTTGTCGAGGGTCTCGAGTACTTTGATCATGAGGTGTTCCAGCTGTCGCAGGATGAGAGCCATGGGATGGATCCGCAGGCCAGGGTACTTTTAGAACTGACTCACGGGGCACTGTTAGCGCTTCATCAGCAGCCTGCAGGTGCCGATGCGCAACGTGTAGCCAGCCAGACTGGAGTATACGTGGGGTGTATGTACCAGGAGTTTCTCGAAGTCAAGCAGCATGAACGGCTAACGACAGGATCTATTCTCGGCAGTGGTCTGGCGTATCTGGTTGGCAGGGTGTCATACACATTTGGCCTACAGGGACCATGCGTAAGCACAGATACTGCTTGCTCCTCGTCGTTGGTGTCTACTCACTTGGCCCACACTGGCCTGGTATCTGGGGAGACAATGGCGGCGCTGTCGGCTGGAGTGAATACCATGCTGCTGCCGAAAACCACTGTGGCTATCTGCATCCTGCAGGCGCTCTCTCCAGTGGGTCGCTGCAAGTCATTTGATGACAGCGCAGATGGGTACGGGAGGGGTGAAGGGCTGGTAGTGACCCTACTGACTCGTGTTGGTCAGGCCGGGGACGGGAGTGGCGGACATGCGTTGCTGGTGTGCGGGTCGGCCGTGAATCAGGATGGCCGATCTAGTGGCTTGACTGCTCCCAACGGGCCTTCTCAGACCCGTCTGGTAGGAAGTGCATTGGCTTCAGGCGGCTTGGACCCTGGCAAGCTGTGCTTCGTGGCTGTGCACGGCACGGGCACTCCTCTCGGCGACCCGATCGAGATGGGGGCGCTAGGACAGGCCTTAGCTGGTGGACGTAGAGGCGGGACGTCGCAGCAGCACGTGTGCATAGGGTCGGTGAAATCGTGCTATGGGCATACGGAAGGGGCAGCAGGTTTGACAGGCGCCCTGCTGGCAGCGATGGCGCTGAAGCACCATGTTACTCCTGGGGTGATGCACTTGCGGGGTGTGAATCCTCATGTGGCGGGAACATGGGAGCGCGAGTGGAGTAAGAAGGATGTATTGCCTGTGGCGCAGCGGCAGACGGCTGCTGGGGGACTCTTGGACGATCGGGTGGGAGCTGGATATGCTGGAACAAGCTCTTTTGGAATGAGTGGTGTGAACGCATACTGTTCCCTGTCTACCAGTAAGCAATGTGCCGTGGTCAGCACGATCACGGTTGAGTGTAAATATGGAAGCTGGAAGCGATACCGTACCTGGCCATTTGTACCGTGTGATGCAGTTTTACAATCCGCTAAAGTGTGGAGTGGGCACCCCGTAAAATTTGAGGGACTCCTCAATAGACCCCACACCCAATATCTGCGGCAGCATGTCGTTCAGGGCCGGGCCCTTCTTCCAGGGGCATCCATGTTCGAATTGGCTTACAAGGCTGGTGTAATACTGGCAAGCTCATCGCACACGCCTGCCCCCGGCACTTTGCAGTCAGTGAGCATCGTGGGTGCCTTGGTTCTCGAAAGCAATAACCCCAGCAACTGGCGCCGCGCTGCAGTCCAATACCTCTTTGTTACCGTGATCCCGCAAACAGGAAGCTTGTCCATAGCCTCCCGGGCAAAGCGACTCACATCGGATGGGTGGAACACCGCCTCTCAGCACATGTCCGGAACCCTTGGCCCGCCCTCTTACTACTCCTGGTCCATTTCTCGAACACCTGCTCCGATTGCACGGCTGGCGACAACTCAGCCTAACCAATCACTGGTTGCAGGGCCGGTCGCAGCACTAACCTGTGGAGGTGCTGATGACTGTGATCGCCCCTCGTGCGGAATGGATCAGACTCCGGCAGCAGTGGATGCATCGATGCACATTGCCAGCACCACGACCGTGCATAGGTCAGAAGGTTCAAATAGTACTTTTATCCCTATCGGCGTTGACTCATATGCGACCACGGATATCTCAGCGCGGACATCACTCTGGGTTAGTAACAACAATGCACTCGTTGGAAGGAAGCCCACCTTCTACATTGAGCGTGCGGTCCCTGGCGACGGCAGAGCGTGTGTACTGCATGACTTGCGGCTCAAAATGGTCACCAAGGCGGTTCAGATCATGCACACAAAAATGAATATACCGCTTTTGTATCAAACAGTCGCGCAGGCCTCACAGCCACTGCTACATTCCGGAAGGGCTACCAAGGCCAAGGGTTTCATGGGATGGGAGCTGGGCCAGAACGGTGCTGCGGGGGTCACGAATTCCTCGCCAAGAGACAACGCTTCTGCCCGCGCCGATGCCCAGCTTGGGCTTGCGCAGCAGCTGCAGGCTGTCATCAAACAGGGTCAAGAATGCAATGTTTGGCTAAGCCTTAAGGGCGCTGAACAGCAGTTGGGTTACTGCAACGCAGCACAGCAGAGCTTACAGCAGCAAAGATGCATGGCTGCAGCCGGAGTGCATGGAATGGTTAGGACTCTGGTACAAGAGGTTCCAGATGCAACGTGGCACGTGAACCGTATAAATACCTATGGCGATCGTTTCCTGGGTAGGGAACTATCTGCAGATGGGTTTGGCTTTCAGTTGGGAGACGGAGTGGTGATGACTCCCCAGATGGAAACTTCCACAATCAGATATGACCCAATCCGGGACTGTCGAGGCAGCACCATCTGCATTGGTGGGGCAGTACTTGTGACAGGAGGACTTGGAGGTCTGGGACTGTTGATATCAGACTGGCTGTCATTGACTGGGCAATCCAAGTTCGTGACTTTGCTTGGCCGAAGCGGTCGCGCGGGTGGCGTGGGTGCGGATCTGGGCGGGGCTTGGACCAGTCGATCAATTAATGCGGAGGCATTAAGCTGCGACCTTTCATCCAGCGAGGACATGATACAGCGCATGAGTGCCTATGGCTGCCACGGTCCCAGCACGGTGCTCCACTCAGGGGGGGTGCTACAGGACAGCGCACTTCCCAATCAAGAATCTGCAGCCCTGCGACAGGTGATGGCACCTAAGGTGTCCGGAGCTCGGCTGCTTGAGTGTAACACGGCAGGCTGGGCTGTCCAAAATGCTGTAATGTTCTCCTCCATCACATCGTTCTTGGGATCCGTAGGGCAGGCCAACTACGGTGTGGCGAATGCCATGTTGGATTGGTGGGCAAGCAGCCGCATGTCCATGGGGTTGCAAGGCGCAAGTCTCCAGTGGGGTGCCTGGGCAGGAGCTGGCATGGCTGCGAAGCGTACGAACGTGTTGGCGAATGTATCGGGAGCGGGACTGGGGATTGTATATCCAGCACAGGGGCTGAAAGCATTAGATTTCCTGACTGCCGGACCGTTCGGCAGAAAGATGGGCTTCCCACTGCTAGCCACGCCTCTTGATCCGGGACGCTTGCGGTCACAAATCCGAAAAGTATATCCTCAGCATCTTGCAAAAGAAAAGCAAGTCAGTACTACGCCGCCGATTTTTACTAATGTTTTCCATGGATTAGGAAATCTTCCACGTTCATCAAATGCGCAGGATGTAACTTCGGCGCGCCGTTCATCACACTTATCATCATCAGGTCACACACGGGAACTGCCAAAACCCACACCCACCTCCGATATAAAGGAAGGTAAAGAAGTGTTCTTGGAAGTTGAAAGCACAATCCAGCATGTCGTATCTGATATCTTGGGGAAGAATATTGATGTCGACTCCTCTCTGATGGAATCTGGTCTCGATAGTCTTGCTGCAGTGGAACTGCGTACACGGCTTATGGAAAATATAACGTCTGACCTTCCTGCAACAGTAATGTTCGACTACCCCTCGGTATCTGCACTTACCAGATACATTCAGACTTTGGTCCAATCGGGGGGAGAGGAAATATCAATCGGGACTCATGACCAGCGACTTGGGTCTCCAACAACCCTTCACATGCACTTGGACGAGAAACTTCACGCAATGCTTCCAAAAAGTGGATCAGAGATCTTGGGAGATGTAACTGATATTATTCAGCAAGTCCTGGGCGTCTCTGTGAGTGATGACGCTCCCCTAATGGAGAGTGGCTTGGACTCCCTGGGATCTACAGAGCTCCGCTCTAAGCTGGAGTCTCTGTATGGTCTTGAATTGTCAGCGACCATCACTTTCGACTACCCTAGCATCTCTGCATTGTCAGAGTTTCTTGCCGGGCAACTCGCTGCTCAACAGCCTCGCGACGAGGATCTGGGAGTAGGATTGGCTGCTGAGGGGGTGCTGCCAGCGGTGGACACTGGCAGGTGCTCCACAGTGGCGTCAGTGACGTGCCGGTACCCAAAGAGCGCTATGATGGCAGGCATTGAGAGTAGCCTGGTGGAGCAAACTGTACGGCTGCAACAGGATGTCCAGGCCCGCATTCCACTGGCTAGGTGGGATGCCGATGAATACTACCAGCCCCAGGGATCATCGGCACCAAGCAGCTATGTGATGGTGGGGGGCTTTGTCGAGGGTCTCGAGTACTTTGATCATGAGGTGTTCCAGCTGTCTCAGGATGAGAGCCATGGGATGGATCCGCAGGCCAGGGTACTTTTAGAACTGACTCAAGGAGCACTGTCAGCGCTTCATCAGCAGCCTGCAGGTGCCGATGCGCAACGTGTAGCCAGCCAGACTGGAGTATACGTGGGGTGTATGTACCAGGAGTTTCTCGAAGTCAAGCAATATGACAAACTATCTCCCGGTACCATTCTTGGCAATGGAATGTCGTTCTTGGTTGGCAGGGTGTCATACACATTTGGCCTACAGGGACCATGCGTAAGCACAGATACTGCTTGCTCCTCGTCGTTGGTGTCTACTCACTTGGCCCACACTAGCCTGGTATCTGGGGAGACAATGGCGGCGCTGTCGGCTGGAGTGAATACCATGCTGCTGCCGAAAACCACTGTGGCTATCTGCATCCTGCAGGCGCTCTCTCCAGTGGGTCGCTGCAAGTCATTTGATGACAGCGCAGATGGGTACGGGAGGGGTGAAGGGCTGGTAGTGACCTTACTGACTCGTGCTGGTCAGGCCGGGGACGGGAGTGGCGGACATGCGTTGCTGGTGTGCGGGTCGGCCGTGAATCAGGATGGCCGATCTAGTGGCTTGACTGCTCCCAACGGGCCTTCTCAGACCCGTCTGGTAGGAAGTGCATTGGCTTCAGGCGGCTTGGACCCTGGCAAGCTGTGCTTCGTGGCTGTGCACGGCACGGGCACTCCTCTCGGCGACCCGATCGAGATGGGGGCGCTAGGACAGGCCTTAGCTGGTGGACGTAGAGGCGGGACGTCGCAGCAGCACGTGTGCATAGGGTCGGTGAAATCGTGCTATGGGCATACGGAAGGGGCAGCAGGTTTGACAGGCGCCCTGCTGGCAGCGATGGCGCTGAAGCACCATGTTACTCCTGGGGTGATGCACTTGCGGGGTGTGAATCCTCATGTGGCGGGAACATGGGAGCGCGAGTGGAATAAGAAGGATGTATTGCCTGTGGCGCAGCGGCAGACGGCTGCTGGGGGACTCTTGGACGATCGGGTGGGAGCTGGATATGCTGGAACAAGCTCTTTTGGAATGAGTGGTGTGAACGCCCATGCTTGTATATCTACCAGTAAGCAAGCCAAAAGCTCACCTTTCGGCTTGAAGGACTGCTGTGTTGGTGCTAGGTCTGAAATGGGCATCCAGATTGTGTGGCATCGGCAGCCAGTATGGCCATTCCCTATTGGGTCTAGAGCATGGACCTCTGTGAATATTGGGATTACGAGCACAATTATCAATGTTGGAATCAAACTGCACCGGGTACATATGTCATCCCTGGCAGGGAACCACGTGAACGGGCAAGCTCTGTTTCCACAGTCATTTCTTTATCAGGTGGCAAGTCAGACAGCCATGTTGATGCGCACTCTTAAGACGCCTTCTAGCAGTACTGGTGACTTGTACCTTCTAAACAATCAGATGGGACACTCAATTGCCATGAAGTTCGAAGATTCTGTCTCTGCCCAGCTAAACCTACTGACTGGCAATACGGAGCTAGTCGCACACTCTTTCCATGCCCCGGATACTGGTGACCGTTTACAGCGTTCGTCCACTGTGCTGAACGCCATGGTCGCACAAATAATACCGAAATCTTGTAAAAAATACATAACCAAATGTATCCCGGAAAGTTACCTCCTAGCTCCATCAGTCCATCTTGCTGCAGGGGCAGGCCCATTGTCTTCGACTGTTGGTGAGCTGAGCCTGCAAAGGCAGGCACTTTACGGAGACATGAACGCGCTCATGTGCGGGACATTAGCCTTGGATGGATGCCTTCAAAGCCTCACTAGTGTTCGCAGCCTACTAACCAGCAGACAGTCATCCCCCAGGCCCACTCTGGTTGTCACAGGTGCAGAGGTATGTCAGGTGGCTCCCGAGGGCTCGGGCTCAGGAAACGTTAAAGAGTGCTGCGTGTACGCTTCGCAGCCTCCCTATGACGGGCTCTCTACTGCTAAGACAGTCTCCATGACGGGTGGAGCGCAGATGGACTGGGCCTCTTTGCAAGGCGTGGCTCTTAAGCCCCGTGCGGTGCGACGAGCGAAACAACAGGAATTTGGCTCGAAGCCTGTAGGGATGCTTTATGTCACACAGTGGTTGGTGCATGGTTCGGCCAACGCAAAGTCGGAAGACCCCCCTGAGCCTGGTCTGCTGGGGCCTGACAGCTGGTTGAGCTGGAGCCTAGGCAAAACTGCTGCTGCTGTTGTGGCAGCTGTTGAAGCCGCGGGACCTGCCAGCTACAGGTGGAAGGCTGCAGGGCGGGTGGATGGACAGCTGGCACTGCTGCAGGGTCTGAAGATCTGCTGTGCTGGAGCAGCCCAGCTATCATTTGGAGGTGCGAGGCAAAGCCCCAGTGTTGCTGGCAGAGGCGCTGCCCTGGATGGTAGCCTGCTCAGGAACAGCAGTGTCGAGGGAACCCATGGCATGGTGCGTACAGGAGCAGGAGAGATGCCAGAAATGGTTTGGGATGTGCGGCGATTTGCATTGCTTTCTCACAGGGGGATGTTTCATCAGGCATCGACTTCCGTGGATGTTGGACATTCCAACTGCTTCGGAAAGAGTGTTGCTGCTGGTGCTGTCGTACTCCCTGTGCTGGCAAAGTCTGCCAAGCGGACCATCCAAGTTGCACCTATGCCTAGAGGTAAAGGCGATGCGACAAGTACGGTGGTGACGGGTGGCCTAAGTGGCCTTGGCTTGCTTGTGGCAGGCTGGTTGGGTACGGCAGTGCCAGGCAACACTAGCATACTGCTGGGTCGTACTGGCCGGTCATCTAAAGATGTGCTATCAGCGCTGTCTAGCTATGCGTGCATCCAGGCGCAGGCCTGTGACGCGTCAGCAACCGAGGACGCTAGCGAAGTACTGGGGCAGCGCGCTTGGGGCAGTGTGTATCACTCTGGCGGTGCACTTCAGGATGGGGCATTGTCTGGACAGACTGCAAGGGGTCTGAGCTACACGAACGGGGTGAAAGTATCAGGCATGCACCTGATCTGTACCTTAACGGCAGCGTTTCCATCAGTCAGCACTGTGGCATTCTCTTCTATTGCAGCCCTGCTGGGGTCCAGGGGGCAGGCAAACTACAGCACCTCAAATGCGGTGCTAGATGGGTGGGCAGGTTGTGCCACTGACGCAGGCATGGCGCTGTCCAGTGTGCAGTGGGGGGCGTGGGCTGGCACGGGCATGGCAGCGTCTAGAGACAACGTACTCCAGAGCATCGACAGCATGGGGTACGGATTGGTGGACCCGCGACAAGGCTTGGGGGCGCTGCAGGCAGTAGTATCTTGGGACTCGGGGACGAGGCTGTCTACATTGTTGGGTAGTCCTTTGGAGTGGAACAAGCTGGTTACCAACGCCGCAAAGGCTCCAAGTCTGATGCGTGGTGAGAGTATTGTAGGAGTAATACCAGGCAAAGTTGCTGCTGATTGCAGCATCAGTGACTTAGATGAGGAGGCTGACGTTTGGGTGCAAGAGGCACCGGTCGTACTTACCTCACAAACGCAGTCAGCGCTAATTCCTGCAATGCAGCATGCCGCTGTTGTGCGCGAGATTTCCGAAGCGATTGCTTTGGTAGTTGGTAGTGATGTGGAAGCCCACCAGCCTCTTCTTGAGGCTGGGGTAGACTCGCTGGCTGCAGTGGAGCTAAGAGAAGCTATCGGAAGCAGACTGGGGGTGGAGATGCCTGCCACGGCGCTTTTCGACCACCCCACGTTAGACAGTCTGACGGCGTTCTTGTGGGAGCAGATTGGCAGTGTTGCGGCTGAGGTGACTAGTATTGGTGGCATGGATCGAGCAGCTGTACTGCAAGAGGTTGAGGAGGCGATCGCCTTGGCTGTGGGGAGCGGTGTGGAACCCCACCAGCCCCTGCTCGAGGCGGGTGTGGACTCATTGGCAGCAGTGGAGCTGCGCGACAACATAAACGGCCGCCTGGGGGTGGAGATGCCTGCGACAGCTATGTTTGACCACCCCACTCTAGAAAGTTTGGCATCCTACTTGTGGGGGGAGTACAAGCGCGCTGGCTCAGAGAGGACAAGCTCCTTCGCACTGGCTCACAGTGCTGCGGGTGTGGTCACACGGGCTGTCAGTGCATCCCATGGGGGCAAGGGCGAAGGCAGGCCTCTAGGTGCCACGAGCATCTGGATGACGGCTCGGCTAGTCATCCCTGCGTGGTCTGAGGGTGCGGCAGCGCGGCCCATTCCGGGGAGTAGATGGGATGTGGATGAGCAAGCACCGTTTGGAGAGATCATGATGGCACGCTTCGGAGCATTTCTGGAGGATGTAGAATGCTTTGATAGTGCTGCCTTTGGAATTTCATCTTCTGAGGCTGATCTGATGGATCCTCAACACCGCTTATTGCTGGAACATGCGGCTGAGGCAGTGTCCTTCTCGGCTTTCCAAACCCCGGGGTGTGAGCAGCAGGGATCTCGACAGTGGCCGGTGTACATTGGCATCCAGGCCATGGAGTATGGACAGCTATCGGCGCCCCATCAGGCAAGCCTCAGCCCGTATTCAGCCACAAGTGGGAACCTGAGTGTATCCGCAGGGCGTATTGCTTATTTGTTTGGGCTAACTGGTGCAGCAGTGGCAGTGGATACTGCTTGCTCAGCGGCACTGGTGGCAACGCACCTTGCAGTTAGAGACATGTGGCTCGGCGGTCAGCAGGGCGGGCTGGCAGGCGGGGTAAACCTGACTTTATCTACGAAAGGTTACACGGCCACCAGAGTTGCAGGTATGCTTTGTGACGACGGCCGCTGCAAGACGCTCGACGCTTCAGCTGATGGTTATGGACGAGGAGAGGCGTGTTCCATGGCTTGGCTGAGCATGGATTATGGCTGGAGTGGGGAGCAGAGTGTCCAGGGTCAATCATGGACGTGTGGAGGCTTGTACATGGGGAGTGCCGTGAACCAGGATGGCCGGTCGAGCTCGCTGACGGCCCCTAACGGACCAAGCCAGCAGGCAGTAGTGATGAGTGCCCTGTCAACAGCCCAGCTGACGGCTGGTGACGTGTGTGGGGTCGAAATGCATGGAACAGGGACGCCTCTGGGAGACCCGATCGAGGTTGGGGCACTGCATGGCGTGCTGTCGATGGCGACAGCGGAGGGTAAAGCTGTTCACATGGTGGCTGCTAAAGCCCAGCGGGGACATGCAGAAGCAGCTGCTGGCAGCGTAGGCTTATGCCACGCACTAACAGAGTTGTCATCATGCAAGATACAACCGCTGGTCGGTCTGAGGACTGTGAACCCGTACGTGGGCACGAGTTTGGAGGGCAAGGGGATAGTGACCATGCTACCAAGAGAGAGGGCTCCGGAGGTGAGGAGGGGAAGGGACGCTTCGGTGGTGGGCCTCAGCAGCTTTGCGTTCATGGGAACCAATGCCCATGCGCTTCTGGGTGGCCTCGTTCGCACTGCAGTCTGGACCGGATGTATCCATCCCAAGGTTATGTGGCAGCCTCGGCGAAATGTTTACTCGCAAGTACTATTTCATACGTTCTTGCGCAGTGTGCAAGTAAGCAGTGCTGTGACTTGGACTCTGCACGGCCACCTTAGCTCTGGGCAGTGTGCCTATTTGTCTGAGCATACTGTGCTGGGGCGGTCCATTTTGCCTGGTGCGGCGATGTATGAGTCAATGCTTGCTAGTGTCAGCACACTGCGGCTGCGTGAGTTTGGGTGTAGCACTTGGGCTCAAGCGTCCAACAGGATGGGCGTCCAGGAGATTGCTATCCTGGCAGCCGCGGTACTGCCAGGTCCTGTAAAGGGGGTTGTTTCTCTACTTCAGGTTGAGATGACGCATAACGGCGTCACTGAAGTTGGCACAGCTGCTTCGTCGTCACCCCTCGGCAGGTTGAAGGGCCGGATGACCACACATGCCCGTGGCGTCTCCATGGCATTACCTGCAAACAGTATTGATGGAAACAGCGACATGTCATTTTGCTCTTATACCCATGAATGTGGATTGCTACTATGCAAGCCGCCAGCCCCCGTGGCCATGGGGCAAGTCGTAGGGCCACAGATTATGGGATCTGGCAATGGCACCGAAGCTACTAGTGAGTATGTAGTCCATCCCAGTGTTGTGGATGCGGTCACCCACATGGGCGTGGTAATGCACATGGTATCAGGATCTGCTACGCATAGAGATGACGAAAGAAAGACACTCAGCATCCCCGTGGGTGTAGATGGATACTGCAGTGCGAGCGAGAGCAGAGAGGCTGATATCAGTACAACCAGACTAGTTGCCTCAAGCTGGGCAAGTGGAACCTGGAGTAGGACTACTGTTTCGCCATCATTTTCGCTCCTCGCCACAGAAAGTCAGACGCTGAACCTAGCGAGCCTACTCACAAAGAAGGTGTGGCAGCAGCTCAAGCCATCTGGTGTGAGGCTGGCGGGTAACAGGCGGCCATTAGCGCTCCTGTATCAGGCTCAGTGGCAGGCTGTATGTGAAGCACCTACAAAGACTGATGCTAAAACGGCACTAGCTGAGGGCTTGAATATCTTCCGTACATCTGCCTGGAGGATTGGACCCATGCAGGCGTCCACTGTCTATGGCAATCGCAGTCCACTTGAAGTGGCAATATCAGCTGTGTCCTGTCCTCAAGGACACTTGGCCATCATGCAGCGCCTTCATGCCGTGTGTCTCACCCACCCAGAAAGACGAACCATCGCTCACTTGACGTCCATAAGCCAGCCCATAGAGTCCACCGGGTCTGGACATGTGTGTGGTACCTCGTCTAATCATGGAGAGATGCTGGCAGGTGTGCGCGGGCTAGTCCGAGTAGCTGCCCAAGAATCCCCTAAGATCGAGTGGTGCGTGTCCATGGTTGACAACAAGAGATCATTGAGGGGAAGCACTTCTGTATCCGATTCACAAGACTGCTTTGGTACGTGGGAGAGCCATGGCTTGCAGAAAGCACCTATTCTAATGAGATCCACCCGGGCTAGCAAATTTCTTGCTCGTGGCGAAGGGACTTCTGCATGCGTTTTAGTCTCTGGAGGCCTTGCCGGTGTCGGGGGTCTTGTGGGCTGTTGGGTTGCAAAGACTAGATCGAGCAGAGCTATGCAGGTCGTGCTACTGGGACGGAGCGGACGAGCAGCTGTCTCCCATAATACGTCGTGGGTGACGGATACTGAATGTCAGGTGCATGCAGCCGCTTGCGATATGGGATCCGCTGGAGACGTTGAGCACGCATCGGCGCTTGGGGACCTGGCACGGGAAGGCACAGTGGTTCACTCAGGGGGGGTGTTGCAAGATAGTGCCCTATCCAACCAAGATTCGGGGGCCCTGCGAAAGGTTATGGCTCCCAAGGTGTCAGGGGCGCACCTGATGCAGCACAACATGGCTGGTTGGGTGATTCATTCTGCTATAGTGTTCTCGTCGATTACGTCCTTCATGGGCTCTCAGGGACAGGCTAATTACGGGGCAGCTAATGCGATGCTGGACTGGTGGGCCGGAACCCGTATGTCTCGCGGACTGCAAGGTGCCAGTGTACAGTGGGGTGCTTGGGCAGGGGTTGGCATGGCCGCAGGTCGCAAGGCGGTGTTAGCCAATGTAGAGAAGGCAGGGCTGGGAGTAGTGACGCCAGAGCAAGGGCTGCAAGCAATTCAAGTGCTTATAGCGGGCCACGCCGGTATGGGGTCCGAAATGTTGGCCAGTCCATGGCTAGCCACGCCGATCGATGTAGTAGCGTTGAATGCGGCTGTGGTAAGTTCTTCCGGGAATTCTAGACGAAATAGCTTGCCTGCTATATTTAGTAATCTTATGGGACAAAGCTTAAATTTCAGGCATTTGGATTCGAAGCCACAAGCGCTTCGTTACACACCAGCAGTCTCAATATCAAGGTTAACTCATGCTCAGCAAGTTCAAGCGCCCAAGATAGATGTCCAGGGTACTATACAGTCCGCAGTGACTGACATTCTTGGGCAGGCCATCGATGCCAATTCCTCGCTGATGGAGTCAGGGCTTGACAGCCTTGCTGCTGTGGAGCTGCGAACCAGCCTAGCATCCCGGCTGGAGGTTGACCTGCCAGCCACATTAGTGTTCGACTACCCTTCTGTATCAGCCCTCGCCAAGTACGTCGAATCCGTTTTCGCTATTACAATGTCGGGGGAGACTACCCAGATGAAACCGCAGACCAATATGATCAGTGGGCCTTCACTGAATGTACGGGCAGCTGTCCAGACCGCGGTAAATGACCTCCTTGGTCAAGGCATTGCTGCCGATGCATCTCTGATGGAGTCTGGACTGGACAGCATGGCCGCTGTTGAGCTGCGTACTAACCTGGCAACCGAGCTAGATGCTGATCTGCCCGCCACAGTGATGTTTGATTACCCCTCCATCTCAGCCCTCACCAAATATATCGAGTCCATGATGGTTACTCCCGTGAAACGTCCTGTCTCACACTTTAGTGCTCCTACAGACGGTTCACCTTGGTTCGGTTCGTCACTCCTAAAAAGCTCATTTGTGGGTGTCCACATCACTCCAGCAAAGAAGCCGGAGGCAGTACTTCAGGATGTGAGTGGTATTGTTCAGCAAGTCCTGGGCGTCTCTGTGAGTGATGACGCTCCCCTAATGGAGAGTGGCTTGGACTCCCTGGGATCTACAGAGCTCCGCTCTAAGCTGGAGTCTCTGTATGGTCTTGAATTGTCAGCGACCATCACTTTCGACTACCCTAGCATCTCTGCATTGTCAGAGTTTCTTGCCGAGCAACTCGCTGCTCAACAGCCTCGCGACGAGGATCTGGGAGTAGGATTGGTCGCTGAGGGGGTGCTGCCAGCGGTGGACACTGGCAGGTGCTCCACAGTGGCGTCAGTGACGTGCCGGTACCCAAAGAGCGCTATGATGGCAGGCATTGAGAGTAGCCTGGTGGAGCAAACTGTACGGCTGCAACAGGATGTCCAGGCCCGCATTCCACTGGCTAGGTGGGATGCCGATGAATACTACCAGCCCCAGGGATCATCGGCACCAAGCAGCTATGTGATGGTGGGGGGCTTTGTCGAGGGTCTCGAGTACTTTGATCATGAGGTGTTCCAGCTGTCTCAGGATGAGAGCCATGGGATGGATCCGCAGGCCAGGGTACTTTTAGAACTGACTCACGGGGCACTGTCAGCGCTTCATCAGCAGCCTGCAGGTGCCGATGCGCAACGTGTAGCCAGCCAGACTGGAGTATACGTGGGGTGTATGTACCAGGAGTTTCAGGAAATGAAGCTCCATGAGCGCCTGTCATCAGGATCTATTCTCGGCAGTGGTCTGGCGTATCTGGTTGGCAGGGTGTCATACACATTTGGCCTACAGGGACCATGCGTAAGCACAGATACTGCTTGCTCCTCGTCGTTGGTGTCTACTCACTTGGCCCACACTGGCCTGGTATCTGGGGAAACAATGGCGGCGCTGTCGGCTGGAGTGAATACCATGCTGCTGCCGAAAACCACTGTGGCTATCTGCATCCTGCAGGCGCTCTCTCCAGTGGGTCGCTGCAAGTCATTTGATGACAGCGCAGATGGGTACGGGAGGGGTGAAGGGCTGGTAGTGACCTTACTGACTCGTGCTGGTCAGGCCGGGGACGGGAGTGGCGGACACGCGTTGCTGGTGTGCGGGTCGGCCGTGAATCAGGATGGCCGATCTAGTGGCTTGACTGCTCCCAACGGGCCTTCTCAGACCCGTCTGGTAGGAAGTGCATTGGCTTCAGGCGGCTTGGACCCTGGCAAGCTGTGCTTCGTGGCTGTGCACGGCACGGGCACTCCTCTCGGCGACCCGATCGAGATGGGGGCGCTAGGACAGGCCTTAGCTGGTGGACGTAGAGGCGGGACGTCGCAGCAGCACGTGTGCATAGGGTCGGTGAAATCGTGCTATGGGCATACGGAAGGGGCAGCAGGCTTGACAGGCGCCCTGCTGGCAGCGATGGCGCTGAAGCACCATGTTACTCCTGGGGTGATGCACTTGCGGGGTGTGAATCCTCATGTGGCGGGAACATGGGAGCGCGAGTGGAGTAAGAAGGATGTATTGCCTGTGGCGCAGCGACAGACGGCTGCTGGGGGACTCTTGGACGATCGGGTGGGAGCTGGATATGCTGGAACAAGCTCTTTTGGAATGAGTGGTGTGAACGCATACTGTTCCCTGTCTACCAGTAAGCAATGGGACGGGGCCAACTCAGTTACAAACTCCGGTTGGACCAGGGCCAGCTCAACAAGTGGCAGATGGAATCGCCATCGCAACTGGCCATTTGTACCGTGTGACGCAGTTTTGCAATCCGTTATAGAGCAAAGTAGTTATCCAGTAGCTTTCCAGGGGCGATTTAACAGGCCCCACACCCAATATCTGCGTCAGCATGTCGTTCAGGGCCGGGCCCTTCTTCCAGGGGCAGCCATGTTTGAGCTCGGTAGCACAGCTGGTGTCCTTCTAGCCGGCTTCTCGCACAACCCCGCTAAAATTGTTCAGCATTCCGTGAGCATTGTGGGTGCCTTGGTGCTTGAAAGCAATAACCCCAGCAATGGACGCCCCCCTGCCGTGCAGCTCCTCTTGGTCACTGTGGACCCGCAAGCAGGAAGCTTGTCCGTTACCTCCCGGGCACAGCAACACACATCCATTGGGCGGAACACCTCCTCTCAGCACATGTCCGGCACCCTCGCCACACTCGTGTTCGTAGCATCACCCAGTTGCACTACATCTGCTCCTGCTACACGGCTGATGTCAGCTCAGCCTAACCAATCACTGGCTGCAGGGCCGGTCGCAGCACTAGCTGGTGCAGGTGCTGCAGACTGTTATCGCCTCTCATGTGGAGTCGATCAGACTCCGGCAGCAGTAGATGCGTCAATGCACATTGGCAGCACCACGACCTCGCAGAAGTCCGACGAATCAGCGAGTACTTTTATCCCTATAGGCATTGAATCATATGCGACCACGGACATTTCAATGTGGACATCACTCTGGGTTAGTAACAACACTACGCTAGCTGGAAGGAATCCCACCTTTCGCATTCAGCGTGCAGTCCCTGGCGACGGCAATGCTTGTGTCCTGCATGACCTGCAGCTCAAACAGGTAAGCACGACAGCTCAGATCATGCCCACAAAAATGAATATACCTCTTCTGTACAAAGCAGTCGCGCAGGCCTCACAGCCATTACTGCGTTCCGTAAGTGCGACCAAGGCCAAGGGTTTCATGGGATGGGAGCTGGGCCAGAATGGTGCTGCGGAGGTCACGAATTCCTCGCCACGAGACAGCGCTTCTGCCCGCGCCGATGCCCAGCTTGGGCTTGCGCAGCAGCTGCAGGCTGTCATCAAACAGGGTCGAGAATGCAATGTTTGGCTAAGCCTTAAGGGCGCTGAACAGCAGTTGGGCTACTGCAGCGCAGCACAGCAGAGCTTACAGCAGCAAAGATGCATGGCTGCAGCCGGAGTGCATGGAATGGTTAGGACCCTGGTACAAGAGGTTCCAGATGCAACGTGGCACGTGAACCGTATAAATACCTATGGCGATCGTTTCCTGGGTAGGGAACTATCTGCAGATGGGTTTGGCTTTCAGTTGGGAGACGGAGTGGTGATGACTCCCCAGATGGAAACTTCCACAATCAGATATGACCCAATCCGGGACTGTCGAGGCAGCACCATCTGTATTGGTGGGGCAGTGCTTGTGACAGGAGGACTTGGAGGTCTGGGACTGCTGATATCAGACTGGCTGTCATTGACTGGGCAAGCCAAGTTCGTGACTTTGCTTGGCCGAAGCGGTCGCGCGGGTGGCGTGGGTGCGGATCTGGGCGGGGCTTGGGCCAGTCGATCAATTAGTGCGGAGGCATTAAGCTGCGACCTTTCATCCAGCGAGGACATGATACAGCGCATGAGTGCCTATGGCTGCCACGGTCCCAGCACGGTGCTCCACTCAGGGGGGGTGCTACAGGACAGCGCACTTCCCAATCAAGAATCTGCAGCCCTGCGACAGGTGATGGCACCTAAGGTGTCCGGAGCTCGGCTGCTTGAGTGTAACACGGCAAGCTGGGCTGTCCAAAATGCTTTAGTGTTCTCCTCCATCACATCGTTCATGGGATCCCCAGGACAGGCCAATTACGGTGTGGCGAATGCCATGTTGGATTGGTGGGCAAGCAGCCGCATGTCCATGGGGTTGCAAGGCGCAAGTCTCCAGTGGGGTGCCTGGGCAGGAGCTGGCATGGCTGCCGATCGAAAGTCAGTACTTTCAGGTGCCTCAGCCTCAGGCGTCGGTGTTGTAGAGCCCATTGCTGGCCTGAGTGTGCTTGGATGCGTCATTCATAACTGTATCGGCGCAGGGGCAGACCGAGGAAAACTATTTTTGGCAAGCCCATTGAATGGAAAGGCTCTCTTCTCCAAGGCCAAGGTAGATATACCATCGATGTTTTCTGATTTTGCAGTTGGAGCAGGTGTGCGTAAGCGTTCACCTCTATTGGTGCGCAGTACCCAGGGCGTCAAGCTCCACATGAGCCGTCGCGGAGCACTCAGCAACCTTAAACTGCACCTCCTGCCCTTGCCCACGGCATCGCTTGGTCCGCACGAGGTACTGGTGCAGGTATGCGCGGTGGGGCTCAACTTCCGTGACGTGCTCAATGTGCTTGGCGAGTACCCCGGGAATCCAGGCGAGCCTGGATCCGATGTCGCGGGCGTCGTGGTGCGAGCCGGACATGAGGTGCAAGGCTTCAAGGCGGGGGATAAAGTGTTTGGAATTGGATCTGGCTGCCTTCAGACGTTCGTGTCGCTATCGAAGCATCTGGTAGCACCGCTGCCGGAGACGTTCAGTTTTGCAGATGCATCGGTCCTTCCTACGGTCTTTGCAACAGTGGAGCTTGGCCTGGGGTCCGTGGCCAGGCTCAGGCGCGGAGAGAGCTTGCTTATCCACGCTGCAGCCGGAGGTGTGGGAATTGCTGCCATCCAATACGCCCAGAGAGTGGGCGCGAAGATTTACGCCACGGCTGGTAGCAAGGAGAAGCATGAATTTCTGAGGTCACTGGGTGTGGAGCACATCACGAGCTCCAGAGACCCAGCAGCTTTCCTGACCGACATGCGTGCGTGGGCAGGAGAAGGCAGGGGCGGGGTGGATGTGGTCCTCAACAGCCTGAGTGGCGACTTCATCACACACTCGGTCAGCCTGCTCGCGGAGGGTGGCAGGTTTGTGGAAATAGGCAAGCGGGAGATCTGGAGCAAAGAACAAATGAATGCGATACGGCCAGATGTGCACTACACACCCATCGCCTGGGACTTGGTGTGCCAGAACAAGCCGGCCGAGGCGCATGAGGTGTTGCTGCAGGTCAGCACCGCCATTGCATCAGGCCATATCAAGCCAATGCCTACACATCTTTTCGACCTGCGAACACGGGGGGTGGATGCGTTCCGCTTCCTCAGGCAGGGAGCCAACATCGGCAAAGTGGTGCTGGAGATTGAGGCGCCCAGGAATATCATGCGATCGGTCAATGGGGTAGAGGCAGTTATGGTCGAAAGGACGGAGGGCGTCAAGCTCCACATGAGCCGTCGCGGAGCACTCAGCAACCTTAAACTGCAGCCCCTGCCCTTGCCCACGGCATCGCTTGGTCCGCACGAGGTACTGGTGCAGGTATGCGCGGTGGGGCTCAACTTCCGTGACGTGCTCAATGTGCTTGGCGAGTACCCCGGGAATCCAGGCGAGCCTGGATCCGATGTCGCGGGCGTCGTGGTGCGAGCCGGACATGAGGTGCAAGGCTTCAAGGCGGGGAATAAAGTGTTTGGAATCGGATCTGGCTGCCTTCAGACGTTCGTATCGCTATCGAAGCATCTGGTAGCACCGCTGCCGGAGACGTTCAGTTTTGCAGATGCATCGGTCCTTCCTACGGTCTTTGCAACAGTGGAGCTTGGCCTGGGGTCTGTGGCCAGGCTCAGGCGCGGAGAGAGCTTGCTTATCCACGCTGCAGCCGGAGGTGTGGGAATTGCTGCCATCCAATACGCCCAGAGAGTGGGCGCGAAGATTTACGCCACGGCTGGTAGCAAGGAGAAGCATGAATTTCTGAGGTCACTGGGTGTGGAGCACATCACGAGCTCCAGAGACCCAGCAGCTTTCCTGACCGACATGCGTGCGTGGGCAGGAGAAGGCAGGGGCGGGGTGGATGTGGTCCTCAACAGCCTGAGTGGCGACTTCATCACACACTCGGTCAGCCTGCTCGCGGAGGGTGGCAGGTTTGTGGAAATAGGCAAGCGGGAGATCTGGAGCAAAGAACAAATGAATGCGATACGGCCAGATGTGCACTACACACCCATCGCCTGGGACTTGGTGTGCCAGAACAAGCCGGCCGAGGCGCATGAGGTGTTGCTGCAGGTCAGCACCGCCATTGCATCAGGCCATATCAAGCCAATGCCTACACATCTTTTCGACCTGCGAACACGGGGGGTGGATGCGTTCCGCTTCCTCAGGCAGGGAGCCAACATCGGCAAGGTGGTGCTGGAGATTGAGGCGCCCAGGACATTCATGCAACCAGCTGAAGTTCCCCAACGAACAGTGTCTAGGGCACGTCATTTAGACCGTCAGGTGACAATTCCTGAAAGGCCCACTCGCGTTGCTTCTCTAAGCAAAACAAATCCTCCGCCTACAGGTCCGTCTTTGAATACTGTGCAGCAGGAGGTGAGGGCAGCCGTGCAGCGCATACTGGGTGTTGACATTGGGCTGGATGACCCACTGATGGAGGCTGGAGTGGACTCTTTGGCCTCGGTGGAGTTGAAGAACGATTTGAGCAGCAGATTTGGAGTGGAGCTATCTGCCACACTGGTGCTTGATCACCCGTCTGTGGCAGCTATGTCTCAGCACATTCAGCAGGCGGTGGCCAGCGCAACTTTCATGCCCTTACCTCACCATAATCACCCACAGCTACAGGCAGGAGCAGCAACCGCTGCTCAGCACCATCCTGCAGGCGCCTCCGTCGCTGTGGTCCTTCAGGAGGTGAGGGCAGCCGTGCAGCGCATACTGGGTGTTGACATTGGGCTGGATGACCCGCTGATGGAGGCTGGAGTGGACTCTTTGGCCTCGGTGGAGCTGAAGAACGACTTGAGCAGCAGATTTGGAGTGGAGCTATCTGCCACGCTGGTGCTTGACCACCCGTCTGTGGCAGCTATGTCTCAGCACATTCAGCAGGCGGTGGCCAGCGCCACTCCAATGGCATCCCCACAGCTGCGGGCAGGAGCAGCAACTGCTGCCCAGCACCATCCTGCAGGCCCCTCAATCGCTGTGGTCCAGCAGGAGGTGAGGGCAGCCGTGCAGCGCATACTGGGTGTTGACATTGGGCTGGATGACCCTCTCATGGAGGCTGGAGTGGACTCTTTGGCCTCGGTGGAGCTGAAAAACGATCTGAGCAGCATATTTGACTTGGAGCTATCTGCCACACTGGTACTTGACCACCCGTCTGTGGCAGCCATGGCTCAGCACATTCAGCAGGCGGTGGCTAGCGCCGCTCCCATGCCCTTACCCCAGCATTATCAAGCGCAGCAGCAGGCAGGGACATCAACCGCTGCTTGGCATCGTCCTACAGAGCCCTCCATCGATGCACTTCGAAATCGTCACGAGCAGCAGCTTACATCTGCCGACGTGGGCCACTCCAACTCTTCGGTGGTATCCTATCGATCCCCTGAAGATGTAAGGCGTGAGATCACTGAGGTGGTACAGAGCATCATTGGGAGTGCTGATCTTGATCCAGATCAGCCGCTGATGGAGGCCGGGGTAGACTCTCTGGGGTCGGTAGAGGTTAGAAATGAGTTAAACAGCCGCTTTGCGATGGAGCTACCTACCACTGTGGTGATGGATCACCCCACAATTTCCGCTCTCACCAGCATGATCGCTCATGCTCTGGCGTCATATGCTCCTGTCGCAGTCTCTGCCCTTCATGGTCTGACCCACAGCGATGTTGGTGAGCAGCCAGCACACCAGCAGGCTGCGGGCCCCTCCTTGGCTGATATTTCACAGGACGTCCGAGATATTATCGAAAATATTGCAGGGCATGAGCTTGATGTTGAGCAGGAATTGGGGGTGGACTCGTTGAGCTCGGTGGAGATCCGAAATGAGTTGAGCTCCCACTTCAATCTGAATCTGCCCGCCACTGTTGTTATGGATCACCCCACGCTCTCGGCACTGTCAGAATTGATATGGGCATCAGCTCCACGTGGCCACCATCCAACGGGATTTACCCGACAGCTAGCCTGGCCGCACGCGGCTGATGGACCAACATTGCATCATCATCATCAGAGTACTTCATCTATCAGTGATGCGTCGATGATTCTGTCCGTGGCGGGGCTGTACCCGGGATGTGTTAAGGGATCCGGTCTTCATGCACATGGCCAGAACCAGGTGTATCAGAATGATGTGTGCTCCATCGTCCCGCTCCAGCGCTGGGATGTAGACGCAGAATATGATCCGCAGGGATCTCCTGGGACTAGCTACGTAAGGATGGGCACGTTCGTGAGCGGCCTAGAGGAATTTGATGCAGAGGCGTTCAAGCTCTCGCCCAACGAGGCGTGGGCAATGGATCCCCAGACGAGGGTGCTACTGGAGCTAACACAGCATGTGCTGAGTGAATATGGCATGATAATGAGTGAGAGTGCCTCGAACATTGCAACTGGTGGTCTCACAGAGCATGAAATTGGGGTTTACGTTGGTGTTTGTTTCAATCAATACAAGGACCTCGTCCTGCATGTCTCCAGTGCTAATGGTGGCATGTCCTCTACATCCGTACTTGGAAGTAGTGGTGCAGCCTTACTTGTAGGTCGTGTGTCTTATACCTTTGGTCTTCAAGGTCCCTGTCTCAGCACAGATACTGCATGCTCATCTTCTTTGGTGGCTGCGCATCTCGCTCACACCGGGCTCAAGTCTGGTGAAGCACTTTCGAGTCTTGCTGCTGGTCTCAACGTTAATATCTTGCCTGATGTTACTCAAGGATTCTGTGCAATGGGAGCGCTTTCATCAACTGGTCGGTGCAAGTCCTTTGACAGCAGTGCTGACGGTTATGGACGCGGTGAAACTCTTGTTCAGGCCCTTCTCGTAAGTGCGCAGAAGGCAGCTCACCTCGATCCCGCAGCACTAGGCATACTACTTGCAGGGTCTGCCGTCAATCAAGACGGTCGATCAAGCGGGCTGACTGCCCCCAACGGACCCTCACAAAGTCGCCTCATTGATACAGCCCTCATGAAGTCTGGTCTATCACGCCGTCAACTTTGCTTTGTGGCTGTTCATGGTACAGGAACGCCCCTGGGCGATCCCATTGAGATGGGAGCCCTTGGTCAGGCAGCGGCAGAGTCAATCGGAGCTGGTGCGGAATGTGCACTAGTAGTGGGCTCAGTGAAGTCGTGCTATGGCCACACAGAGGGCGCGGCTGGCCTAACAGGAGTTCTTTTGGCTGCTTTTGCACTTGAGTACAGGCTGGCACCAGGTGTGATGCACCTTCGGAACGTCAACCCTCATGTGAAGGGTACATGGGATAGGGACTGGAAAAAAAGAGGAATAACGCCAGCAGTGCAGAGGGAGAGTGGGACAGGCGCAGTATTGATAGATTCCCTTGGAAAGTTTGATTCAGCAGCTGCCGGTACAAGCTCATTCGGCATTAGTGGCGTCAACGCGCATTGCGTTATGTGTCCTATCGATACAAACAAGGCCAGGCTTCCAACAAGACCATCAGAGTACTGGAAACGAAACAGACACTGGCCGTTGCTTTATGTCCTGCCACAGGTTCGAAAAGCTTCGATCCTAAGTACAGATCATATTGTCTTGAGTGGGGTGATTGAAAGGCCAGTCACCCAATATCTGCGTCAGCATGTCGTTCAGGGCCATGCATTGCTCCCAGGGGCAGCCATGTTCGAGCTCGCCTGCGCGACTGGTGTCCTTCTAGCCGGCTTGCCTCAGACTCACGTATCTGCGACTCTTCATTCCGTGAGCATTGTGGGTGCCTTGGTACTCAAACGCAATAACTCCAGCAATGGGCGCCCCCCTGCCGTGCAGCTCCTCATGGTCACTGTGGACCCGCAAGCAGGAAGCTTGTCCGTTGCCTCCCGGGCACAGCAGCCCACATCCATTGGGCGGCACACCTCCTCTCAGCACATGTCCGGCACCCTCGCCACACTCGTGTCCGTAGCATCACCCAGTTGCACTACATCTGCCCCTGCTACACGGCTGATGTCAGCTCAGCCTAACCAATCACTGGCTGCAGGGCCGGTCGCAGCACTAGCTGGTGCAGGTGCTGCAGACTGTTATCGCCTCTCATGTGGAGTTGATCAGACTCCGGCAGCAGTAGATGCGTCAATGCACATTGGCAGCACCACGACCTCGCAGAAGTCCGACGAATCAGCGAGTACTTTTATCCCTATAGGCATTGAATCATATGCGACCACGGACATTTCAATGTGGACATCACTCTGGGTTAGTAACAACACTACGCTAGCTGGAAGGAATCCCACCTTTCGCATTCAGCGTGCAGTCCCTGGCGACGGCAATGCTTGTGTCCTGCATGACCTGCAGCTCAAACAGGTAAGCACGACAGCTCAGATCATGCCCACAAAAATAAATATGCCTCTTCTGTACAAAGCAGTCGCGCAGGCCTCACAGCCATTACTGCGTTCCGTAAGTGCGACCAAGGCCAAGGGTTTCATGGGATGGGAGCTGGGCCAGAATGGTGCTGCGGAGGTCACGAATTCCTCGCCACGAGACAGCGCTTCTGCCCGCGCCGATGCCCAGCTTGGGCTTGCGCAGCAGCTGCAGGCTATCATCAAACAGGGTCGAGAATGCAATGTTTGGCTAAGCCTTAAGGGCGCTGAACAGCAGTTGGGCTACTGCAGCGCAGCACAGCAGAGCTTACAGCAGCAAAGATGCATGGCTGCAGCCGGAGTGCATGGAATGGTTAGGACCCTGGTACAAGAGGTTCCAGATGCAACGTGGCACGTGAACCGTATAAATACCTATGGCGATCGTTTCCTGGATAGGGAACTATCTGCAGATGGGTTTGGCTTTCAGTTGGGAGACGGAGTGGTGATGACTCCCCAGATGGAAACTTCCACAATCAGATATGACCCAATCCGGGACTGTCGAGGCAGCACCATCTGTATTGGTGGGGCAGTGCTTGTGACAGGAGGACTTGGAGGTCTGGGACTGCTGATATCAGACTGGCTGTCATTGACTGGGCAAGCCAAGTTCGTGACTTTGCTTGGCCGAAGCGGTCGCGCGGGTGGCGTGGGTGCGGATCTGGGCGGGGCTTGGGCCAGTCGATCAATTAGTGCGGAGGCATTAAGCTGCGACCTTTCATCCAGCGAGGACATGATACAGCGCATGAGTGCCTATGGCTGCCACGGTCCCAGCACGGTGCTCCACTCAGGGGGGGTGCTACAGGACAGCGCACTTCCCAATCAAGAATCTGCAGCCCTGCGACAGGTGATGGCACCTAAGGTGTCCGGAGCTCGGCTGCTTGAGTGTAACACGGCAAGCTGGGCTGTCCAAAATGCTTTAGTGTTCTCCTCCATCACATCGTTCATGGGATCCCCAGGACAGGCCAATTACGGTGTGGCGAATGCCATGTTGGATTGGTGGGCAAGCAACCGCATGTCCATGGGGTTGCAAGGCGCAAGTCTCCAGTGGGGTGCCTGGGCAGGAGCTGGCATGGCTGCCGATCGAAAGTCAGTACTTTCAGGTGCCTCAGCCTCAGGCGTCGGTGTTGTAGAGCCCATTGCTGGCCTGAGTGTGCTTGGATGCGTCATTCATAACTGTATCGGCGCAGGGGCAGACCGAGGAAAACTATTTTTGGCAAGCCCATTGAATGGAAAAGCTCTCTTCTCCAAGGCCAAGGTAGATATACCATCGATGTTTTCTGATTTTGCAGTTGGAGCAGGTGTGCGTAAGCGTTCACCTCTATTGGTGCGCAGTACCCAGGGCGTCAAGCTCCACATGAGCCGTCGCGGAGCACTCAGCAACCTTAAACTGCAGCCCCTGCCCTTGCCCACGGCATCGCTTGGTCCGCACGAGGTACTGGTGCAGGTATGCGCGGTGGGGCTCAACTTCCGTGACGTGCTCAATGTGCTTGGCGAGTACCCGGGGAATCCAGGCGAGCCTGGATCCGATGTTGCGGGCGTCGTGGTGCGAGCCGGACATGAGGTGCAAGGCTTCAAGGCGGGGGACAAAATCTTCGGCCTTGTTGCTGGAGGTATGAAGACTTACGTCTCAACACTCGACAGTCTGGTAGCACCGCTGCCGGAGACGTTCAGTTTTGCAGATGCATCGGTCCTTCCTACGGTCTTTGCAACAGTGGAGCTTGGCCTGGGGTCTGTGGCCAGGCTCAGGCGCGGAGAGAGCTTGCTTATCCACGCTGCAGCCGGAGGTGTGGGAATTGCTGCCATCCAATACGCCCAGAGAGTGGGCGCGAAGATTTACGCCACGGCTGGTAGCAAGGAGAAGCATGAATTTCTGAGGTCACTGGGTGTGGAGCACATCACGAGCTCCAGAGACCCAGCAGCTTTCCTGACCGACATGCGTGCGTGGGTAGGAGAAGGCAGGGGCGGGGTGGATGTGGTCCTCAACAGCCTGAGTGGCGACTTCATCACACACTCGGTCAGCCTGCTCGCGGAGGGTGGCAGGTTTGTGGAAATAGGCAAGCGGGAGATCTGGAGCAAAGAACAAATGAATGCGATACGGCCAGATGTGCACTACACACCCATCGCCTGGGACTTGGTGTGCCAGAACAAGCCGGCCGAGGCGCATGAGGTGTTGCTGCAGGTCAGCACCGCCATTGCATCAGGCCATATCAAGCCAATGCCTACACATCTTTTCGACCTGCGAACACGGGGGGTGGATGCGTTCCGCTTCCTCAGGCAGGGAGCCAACATCGGCAAAGTGGTGCTGGAGATTGAGGCGCCCAGGAATATCATGCGATCGGTCAATGGGGTAGAGGCAGTTATGGTCGAAAGGACGGAGGGCGTCAAGCTCCACATGAGCCGTCGCGGAGCACTCAGCAACCTTAAACTGCAGCCCCTGCCCTTGCCCACGGCATCGCTTGGTCCGCACGAGGTACTGGTGCAGGTATGCGCGGTGGGGCTCAACTTCCGTGACGTGCTCAATGTGCTTGGCGAGTACCCGGGGAATCCAGGCGAGCCTGGATCCGATGTTGCGGGCGTCGTGGTGCGAGCCGGACATGAGGTGCAAGGCTTCAAGGCGGGGGACAAAATCTTCGGCCTTGTTGCTGGAGGTATGAAGACTTACGTCTCAACACTCGACAGTCTGGTAGCACCGCTGCCGGAGACGTTCAGTTTTGCAGATGCATCGGTCCTTCCTACGGTCTTTGCAACAGTGGAGCTTGGCCTGGGGTCCGTGGCCAGGCTCAGGCGCGGAGAGAGCTTGCTTATCCACGCTGCAGCCGGAGGTGTGGGAATTGCTGCCATCCAATACGCCCAGAGAGTGGGCGCGAAGATTTACGCCACGGCTGGTAGCAAGGAGAAGCATGAATTTCTGAGGTCACTGGGTGTGGAGCACATCACGAGCTCCAGAGACCCAGCAGCTTTCCTGACCGACATGCGTGCGTGGGTAGGAGAAGGCAGGGGCGGGGTGGATGTGGTCCTCAACAGCCTGAGTGGCGACTTCATCACACACTCGGTCAGCCTGCTCGCGGAGGGTGGCAGGTTTGTGGAAATAGGCAAGCGGGAGATCTGGAGCAAAGAACAAATGAATGCGATACGGCCAGATGTGCACTACACACCCATCGCCTGGGACTTGGTGTGCCAGAACAAGCCGGCCGAGGCGCATGAGGTGTTGCTGCAGGTCAGCACCGCCATTGCATCAGGCCATATCAAGCCAATGCCTACACATCTTTTCGACCTGCGAACACGGGGGGTGGATGCGTTCCGCTTCCTCAGGCAGGGAGCCAACATCGGCAAGGTGGTGCTGGAGATTGAGGCGCCCAGGACATTCATGCAACCAGCTGAAGTTCCCCAACGAACAGTGTCTAGGGCACGTCATTTAGACCGTCAGGTGACAATTCCTGAAAGGCCCACTCGCGTTGCTTCTCTAAGCAAAACAAATCCTCCGCCTACAGGTCCGTCTTTGAATACTGTGCAGCAGGAGGTGAGGGCAGCCGTGCAGCGCATACTGGGTGTTGACATTGGGCTGGATGACCCGCTGATGGAGGCTGGAGTGGACTCTTTGGCCTCGGTGGAGCTGAAAAACGATCTGAGCAGCAGATTTGGAGTGGAGCTATCTGCCACACTGGTCCTGGACCACCCGTCTGTGGCAGCCATGTCTCAGCACATTCAGCAGGCGGTAGCCAGCGCCACTCCAATGGCATCCCCACAGCTGCGGGCAGGAGCAGCAATCGTTGCTCAGCACCATCCTGCAGGCGCCTCCATCGCTGTGGTCCAGCAGGAGGTGAGGGCAGCCGTGCAGCGCATACTGGGTGTTGATATTGGGCTGGATGACCCGCTGATGGAGGCTGGAGTGGACTCTTTGGCCTCGGTGGAGCTGAAGAACGATTTGAGCAGCAGATTTGGAGTGGAGCTATCTGCCACACTGGTACTTGACCACCCGTCTGTGGCAGCCATGTCTCAGCACATTCAGCAGGCGGTGGCCAGCGCCACTCCAATGGCATCCCCACAGCTGCGGGCGGGAGCAGCAACCGCTGCTCAACACCATCCTGCAGGCGCCTCCATCGCTGTGGTCCAGCAGGAGGTGAGGGCAGCCGTGCAGCGCATACTGGGTGTTGACATTGGGCTAGATGACCCGCTGATGGAGGCTGGAGTGGACTCTTTGGCCTCGGTGGAGCTGAAAAACGATCTGAGCAGCAGATTTGGAGTGGAGCTATCTGCCACGCTGGTGCTTGACCACCCGTCTGTGGCAGCCATGTCTCAGCACATTCAGCAGGCAGTGGCCAGCGCAACTCCCATGCCCTTACCCCAGCATCATCACCCACAGCTACAGGCAGGAGCAGCAATCGTTGCTCGGCACCGTCCTACAGGCCCTGCTATCACTGTGGTCCAGCAGGAGGTGAGGGCAGCCGTGCAGCGCATACTGGGTGTTGACATTGGGCTGGATGACCCTCTCATGGAGGCTGGAGTGGACTCTTTGGCCTCGGTGGAGCTGAAAAACGATCTGAGCAGCATATTTGACTTGGAGCTATCTGCCACACTGGTACTTGACCACCCGTCTGTGGCAGCCATGGCTCAGCACATTCAGCAGGCGGTGGCTAGCGCCGCTCCCATGCCCTTACCCCAGCATTATCAAGCGCAGCAGCAGGCAGGGACATCAACCGCTGCTTGGCATCGTCCTACAGAGCCCTCCATCGATGCACTTCGAAATCGTCACGAGCAGCAGCTTACATCTGCTGACGTGGGCCACTCCAACTCTTCGGTGGTATCCTATCGATCCCCTGAAGATGTAAGGCGTGAGATCACTGAGGTGGTACAGAGCATCATTGGGAGTGCTGATCTTGATCCAGATCAGCCGCTGATGGAGGCCGGGGTAGACTCTCTGGGGTCGGTAGAGGTTAGAAATGAGTTAAACAGCCGCTTTGCGATGGAGCTACCTACCACTGTGGTGATGGATCACCCCACAATTTCCGCTCTCACCAGCATGATCGCTCATGCTCTGGCGTCATATGCTCCTGTCGCAGTCTCTGCCCTTCATGGTCTGACCCACAGCGATGTTGGTGAGCAGCCAGCACACCAGCAGGCTGCGGGCCCCTCCTTGGCTGATATTTCACAGGACGTCCGAGATATTATCGAAAATATTGCAGGGCATGAGCTTGATGTTGAGCAGGAATTGGGGGTGGACTCGCTGAGCTCGGTGGAGATCCGAAATGAGTTGAGCTCCCACTTCAATCTGAATCTGCCCGCCACTGTTGTTATGGATCACCCCACGCTCTCGGCACTGTCAGAATTGATATGGGCATCAGCTCCACGTGGCCACCATCCAACGGGATTCACCCGACAGCTAGCCTGGCCGCAAACGGCTGATGAACCAACATTGCATCATCATCAGAGTACTTCATCTATCAGTGATGCGTCGATGATTCTGTCCGTGGCGGGGCTGTACCCGGGATGTGTTAAGGGATCCGGTCTGCATGCACATGGCCAGAACCAGGTGTATCAGAATGATGTGTGCTCCATCGTCCCGCTCCAGCGCTGGGATGTAGACGCAGAATATGATCCGCAGGGACCTCCTGGGACTAGCTACGTAAGGATGGGCACGTTCGTGAGCGGCCTAGAGGAATTTGATGCAGAGGCGTTCAAGCTCTCGCCCAACGAGGCGTGGGCAATGGATCCCCAGACGAGGGTGCTGCTGGAGCTAACACAGCATGTGCTGAGTGAATATGGTACGGCTAAGGGCATCCGTAACTCAGAGGCTGACATAGGTGTCTATATTGGTGTCTGTATACACGAGTACAAGGACCTATTGATGGGTAGCTCAGCCAACGCTGCGGCTCCTGCATTCATTGGAAGTGGGGGCGCGGCCTTACTTGTAGGTCGTGTGTCCTACAGTTTTGGTCTTCAGGGCCCATGTCTCAGCACCGACACTGCATGTTCATCGTCGTTGGTTGCAACCCACTTGGCCCATTGTAGTCTAAAATCTGGTGAAGTTGGCTGTGCCCTTGCTGCTGGTCTCAATGTCATGATTCTTCCTGATGTCAGTCAAGGCTTTTGTGCGCTCAAGACTTTATCTCCTGTTGCACGGTGCAAGTCGTTTGACCAAACTGCTGATGGATATGGCCGCGGCGAGGCTCTTATTCAAACTCTCCTGGCGAACTATACTAAGCTATCTCACAAGACAACCACTGATACAATTACGGGTATACTACTCAGAGGATCTGCTGTCAACCAAGACGGCAGGTCCAGTGGTCTAACTGCTCCAAACGGCCCCTCACAGACCCGTCTCATTCACACAGCGCTAGCAGCAACAGGCTTGGTATCCAGCAAACTGCTTTATGTGGCCGTCCATGGCACTGGTACTCCTTTGGGAGATCCCATTGAGATGGGCGCGCTGGGCCAGGCAGCTGGAGAAACAAGGGGGGGGCAAGCAATACCCGTAAGCCTTGGAGTTGGCTCTGTGAAATCATGCTATGGCCATACAGAGGGTGCTGCAGGTTTGACTGGTGTTCTACTGGCCGCGCTCGTGCTGGAATACCAAATTTCGCCAGGAGTGATGCACTTTCGGAACATAAATCCCCATGTGGACGGAACATGGGACAGGGACTGGGAAAAGAAGGGCATTTTGCCATCAGTATTGCGACAGATGGGTACAGGAGCGTTGTTCAGGCAGGGTGACCGTAGAGATGCCTTCACACCTGCCTCAGGCACAAGCTCCTTTGGAATTAGCGGCGTGAACGCGCACTGTGTTTTTTCGTCCGTCAATCGAAACGGAACAGTTGCGACCCAACCTGAGCAAGTCTACTGGCAGCGGTCGAGGCATTGGCCTTATCCACACACCAGCCCCGTTACTTTTGACATCCTTGTCCGCACCCTTGCCACGACCGTGAATTTTTCCAAGGCCTTCAGCCATGTTCGTTTTGGCTATCTGTCCGACTACGTTGTCAATCACGAGCCCCTCCTGTCTTTTGCAACTGCTGTGCAAGCTGCTTCAGAGGCCAGCCGGCTGCTTGTTAACTCCCATATACCCTTTTCATCAGGATCTGCTGCATCTGGCGACCCGGCAATGTTCTTGAGAGAAATTTCAATGTCCGCAACTGTGCCTCTCTCTGCACAGCCTATAATCCAAATAGAAGCAGATACTGCGGCTGGTCATGTGCGTGTTCTAAGCCATACTGAAAAACATGCCAATTCCGCGGTGATCATGACAGCTGTGCTCGGGGGTGTGTCCTCACGCGTCAGGCCATACGATTTAGGCGTACTCAGTCCGCCCCTGACAGTTGTCAAAGACACAGAAGTGCGGCTTGGAGCTGTGGCGGGGTGTATTTCTATAAGCAGTGCACATACGACAATCAGCGCTCAGATAGAGGCGTGCCTGAACGCCGGGAAAGGCTTTAGTCAGGCCCAGTATGCCTTTCAGCTGTCAGGAGCAAGCGCATGTTTCTTGGCAGATCTTTCTGACAAGCGTGCTTCTTATGGCGACGACTTTTTTTTCTTGTCCACAGAATCCACCGCTGTGGCCATTACAGCACCAAATAACATTATGTGCTCACTAACTGGTGCGCACTTAAAATGCATTGACTTATCCAGGATAAATCACCGCGCGCATGGACCTACGCAATCCTCCATGGTATACACTACTCAATGGCAGGCAGCAGCTCCGGGTCTTACGACTAACTGCTTGTCGTCGTCATCCCTGCAAGCTGGACGAGGCTTATCATTGACCTTTGAAGGGTGCGAGAGTGTAACAGCTTTTGGAGCCAGAGGCGTCCAAGAACGAGTGGATGGGCACCTAGGGTTACTACAAGGAATCCAGACATCAGGTCTTGGGCAGACAGACTGCTGTCGTAGAGTGCGCATGCATCTCCAAGCCAACAAGCCCTCCGCTACCTCGATTCCAGTTACCTCAAGCCGTCAGCCTTGTGTTGCAGAACCTGTGCATGCACTGGTGCGCACTCTTGCATCTGAAGTGCCAGACATTACTTGGGACATTCGATTCTCCAGTCCTACATCACAGTCTTGCATCTACGCTGATGAGTTGGGAAATGCGTTTGGACAGTACATTGACTCGTGTACTTGCACTACCCCGGTACTGTATCAGTCTGTTGCCCATATACCTCGCACTCCCCCGTTCTTCATGCCGGGCTCTGCCGGAAATACTATAATGGTTACTGGTGGACTCGGTGGTATTGGTATACTTTTGGCCACCTGGCTAGCAAATACTTCGCCCCGTGTTCTCTGCTTGCTGGTAGGACGCAGGGGACGGGCGTCAGGCCCTGAGCCTTGGACTGCTGATCGAAGATCATCTCCGTTTAACATAGAGGCAGTGGCATGTGACATGTCTTTCAGTGTGGATATGTCTATACTCTTGTCGACACAGCGCAATATGTGCAAAACTGTTTTGCATGCCGGTGGTGTCACACAGGATTCGACCGTTCCCAGGCAGACAGCGCAGTCCATGCGCTTTACATACGCTGGCAAGGCCTTGGGATATTCAAAGTTGCTGGATAGCCTGCTGGGCTTCGCTACAGATATGTTCGTCGGGTTTTCATCTGTTGCGTCTTTGATTGGGGCGCAAGGGCAGGCAAACTACGCAGCTGCTAACTCGTCCCTCGATGGAAAAAGCACAGCATGGAAAAACTGTGGTCTACCAACCACAGCCATTCAGTGGGGCGCTTGGGCTGCTGTCGGCATGGCCGCTGGAAACCGAAAGGCGCAAGAGAACCTAAAAGCAATTGGCTTCGCAATGATTGACCCGGCTAGCGGCTTGAAGGCCATGAACTCTGTAACCGGCGGGTCGACTATGCCTTCAGCAGTGTATCTAGCGAGTCCTATTGATTGGCATGTAATCCGCCAACAGCAGGGCAGTCCGCGCATGTCCAGCCTTCTGAAGAGCTACTTGGCTTGCATTCCTGCCAACGCAGAAGTATTCCCGCCTTCCAGTACGGTCGCCATTGCGCCTTTACAGCACACCAAGCTCATCGCTTCTCAATATGTGAGTGGCGCAAATATGGCACCACTGAAATTGGAAGACATACAGAGTGATCTGGCAAATGCAATAGCTTTAGTGATTGGGAGTAAAGTAGACCCCGCACAGCCGTTCACTGAGGCAGGTGTCGACTCTCTCGCAGCTGTGGATCTCCGGAATGAAGTAGCCGACCACTTCGGAATTCGGTTGCCCGCAACTGTGCTATTTGATCATCCCACGTTGGAGAGCCTTGCCATGCACATTTCGAGTTTAAAACATGTGGGTTTAGGGGCATCCACTAGTTTGGCGGATATTACCAGTGAAGTTATGGATGCCATCACTGAAACGGTTGGCATTGCGGTAGATCCCCACCAGCCGCTGGTGGAGGCTGGAGTTGACTCATTGGCTGCAGTGGAGCTGCGCAACATAATATCGGAACGAGTCGGGACTGACATACCAGCAACGGCGCTTTTTGACTATCCAACAGCTGAGCGCCTCGCGTCGTTCATGTTGGAGAAACTGACTACAACAAGCATGTCGGAGGAACCAATCTACGATACCTCAATACGCATGACGTCTACCGTTGAGATCGACACAACTCCCACGAAGCAGAAATGTTCATATGGGATTGTGCTTACATGCCGTCTCACTAGTCCAGCCACAGCTGATGATGCTGCTGCCAGGCCCATCTCCATCAATCGGTGGGACATCGAGCTCGGTCAGCAGGGGAGCACCAGGATGCAGCGCTTTGGAGCGTTCTTGCAGGATGTTGAAAATTTTGACGCACAGGCATTTGGATTATCAAATACGGAGGCGGCCGTGATTGACCCTCAACACCGCTTGATTCTCGAAGCGGCGGCTGAGGTGGTCATGTTGTCAAATAGACACTTAAGCAGAAGTGAGGGCGCTGCGAGCTGCTGGCCTGTCTACATTGGTATTCAGGGCATGGAGTATGGACAATTGTCAACACCATATACTGTGGGTACCAGCCCCTACACGGCCACAAGTGGCAATCTGAGTGTAGCAGCTGGGCGGATAGCATACACGTTTGGCCTTTCCGGCGCTGCAGTGGCAGTAGACACAGCATGCTCTGCTGCTCTGGTGGCAATGCACCTCGCATCCAGGGAGTTGCTTCTCCCGCATGACAACGCATTGGCAGGTAGTGTCAACCTGACGCTGTCTCCCAATGGCTATGCTGCCACCATGGCTGCAGGCATGTTGAGCCCCGACGGAAGGTGCAAGACGTTGGACGCAACTGCAGATGGCTATGGACGTGGCGAGGCATGCTCCATGGCACGGATGAGTCGGGATCACGGCCAATTGTTTGGATACGGATCCAGCGGGACCACTGGTCTCTGCATCGGTCTTCTCCGCGGTAGCAATGTAAACCAGGACGGGCGCTCAAGCTCCCTCACAGCCCCGAACGGACCCAGCCAGCAGGAAGTGGTGACTGGTGCTGTTTTTGCTGCAGGTTTGACCATAGCACAGCTACAGAGCATCGAGCTTCATGGTACCGGCACTCCTCTTGGGGACCCAATAGAGGTTGGAGCTTTGACAGGTGTTCTATGTCGTAGTTCTGGGGATCACACAGTACACGTGGTGGCTGCAAAATCCCAGCGTGGTCATGCGGAGGCGGCGGCAGCGTCTGTGGGCATGAGCCATGTGCTCTCTCAGCTGATGTCTGGAAGTCTCCAGCCGTTTATTGGCCTGGCGCATATGAACCCGCACGTGGCTATCAGTCTGAAAACTACATCCATCCCTATCCTTCTTCCAAGACAGCGATGTGGCACTGGTACCGATTGTGATTTGAATGCATGTGGGCTCAGCAGTTTTGCCTATATGGGTACAAACGCGCACGCGTTGTTCAGCAAAGCTGCAGCGTCACATGATGAAGAACTCTCGAAACTGTGTGTATGGGACTACCGCCGACACTCCTACGGTCTGATCTTGCCGCATGGCATTCTGCGACAAGCAGAGAGCGGCGTTTCTCGATCAATGCTCACCTTCCAAGGCCGTCTAGACTCACCATCCAACTCTTACCTCGCCCAGCATCTCGTCTTAGGACGCCCTATTGTGCCCGGCGCAGTGATGTATGAGTGTTTGTTGTCTAGTTTCGGCATTTTAAACGCCGAGGGTATAGGAAGCACAAGTTGGCAGCAGCAGGTCGCCAGAATTGCGGTACAGGATATCTCAATACAAGCTGCCGCATTGCTACCAACTAAAGCAAACTATTCCACAGCACTCTCCGTACTGCAGGTGAACATCGACGAATTGGGAGAGTCATATGTTTGCATGCAAACATCCACGGCCAGTGGGGGCGGGAATAGTGGGCGCGTCACACGCCATGCTAGTGGTCGCCCATTCAGGAAAATGAATTTGGTTACTCCTTTACCAGAGACACACACAGATGTAACGCCTCTGCTTATATTCCCAGGCTCAGCGGGGCTGCCTGTCACGCTCGCGGAGATAGATAGCAATGATGTTTGCAGCTCAGCAAGCTTTGCAACATACCCAGCAAAGATGGATGCCGCCACTCACGTAGGACCCTTGCTGCATGCTAACCTGGCCCCCAGTCGAGCGTCGTCTACTGACCAGCCTGAAGAGACCCGTGTGCCTGTGGGGATAAAGGTATATGATGCTGCTGCAGTCACTGTGTCAACTTCACAGACATGGGCATACGCAAGATGGGATTTTAACTCTTCTTCGCTATCGTTTGGTATCTGCAGCGGCAGCAGTAACACATCTATTCACAATTTATTGACAAAGCAGTTGCCGAGTTCGACTGGGGGATCACTAGCGATGGCACCTGGAGCCATCCTTGCTGTTCCTTCTTCTCTGTACCAGGTAAAGTGGTATACAAGTGCCCCTAATTTGGTCCTTGCAAATTCGCAAACCTTGTTGATGACCAAACTGGAGTGGCTGATTACTGGACGCTCTAGAGAGGCTTCTATAGAGAGCAGCCCGCGTCTGGAGTCTCAGCTTGCGCTGGTGCAAGGCTTCAATGAGGCAGCATGGGGACAAGTGAGAGCGGTGAGAGCGCAGGTGACGCTGAGTAGCACTCCAGAAAATTTCCAAGCAAGATCCTGTTTAGCTGCGAGAGCTACCCACGAGAACATGAACGCTGTGCATGGAATGGTACGCACGCTGTCACTAGATGCTCAGGATGTCGACTGGCGCGTAGTTGCGCTCCAGGCTACCGCAAACAGAGGATTGCCTGCCGTCGGCAGTGACTCTCATCATGGCCTCGACAGCTACGGTCACCGGAGTGACGCTAACTCCTGGATGACCCCGATGCTAGTTCGAAGCACTGCGGCAGCTTCCTGGTTACATAGCGCGACGACAGCCTACACTCCGGGAGCAGAAACAGTCATGGTGACTGGTGGCCTTAACGGTGTAGGCCTACTATCTGCCAAATGGACCCAGGAGCGCACCCCTCAGGTCGTGCTTCTCCTGCTTGGTCGACGCGGGCGTCCCAGCTTTCCAGAGGAGGCCTCATCTAGCGGCGTAAGCGACTCTCAGGGCGGTGGCCTCATTCAGGCAACCGCATGCCATGTGGGCATACGGGAGGATACCCAGATACAAGCACTTCTTAGCTATTGGAATGTGCCTTTACCAGCTATAGGCGCTCTCATCCACTCTGGTGGTGTGTTGGAAGACTCGCCACTTCCCAAGCAAACCTCAGCAGCAATGCGCAATGTCTTGGCTCCTAAGGCGGGTGGTGCGAGGCTATTATTGGAGAGGGCAGCTGGAACTTCTGATGTTCATTCCTTTATCGTTTTCTCCTCGATTGCGTCGTTCCTTGGAAGCTTCTCGCAGGCTAACTACGGGGCGACCAACGCATTGTTAGATGCTTGGGCTAGCATGCAAAGAAACGCGGGCTTGAATACGAGTAGCATGCAATGGGGTGCGTGGTCTGGTGTCGGCATGGCTGCGCGCCTCAAGACGGTGCTGGATAACGTGCAGCAGGCGGGGCTGGGGGTGGTTAGTCCTTCGCAGGGGCTCAAGGCCCTGGGTGCAATGCTGCATGGCTATTTCACATCAATTATTCCTGGACCAGTCCTAGTTTCCCCCATTGAGGCTGCCAAGCTACGCAAGCAACTTGGAAGTACATTCCACAGTACTGACGGTGGTGGGCCTGCCATGTTTGCCGCTGTACTCCGTGAGCCATATGACCCATCGATAGAAATGAGTAAAACCACAAAGAGACACTATCATGAGGCTGTGACTTCACAAAAGCAGATAGAAGTACCACATGCCAGCGTGGAGGAGCTGGTGACGGCCACCGTGCGGGACTTGCTGGAATTAAATGTCCCAAGGGATGCACCGCTTATGGATTCAGGACTCGACAGCCTTGGAGCGGTAGATCTACGTGGGAAGCTATCGGCGCAGTTCAGTACCGATCTGCCCGCAACCGCCATATTTGACTACCCGTCGATTTCAATGCTCACAGATTTTATTTCGCTTACCTATCACCCCCAGACAAGGCGCGATTTTGCCCCTGATACCCAACAGGAGGTGGCTGTCTTTGGGATTGAAGCGGTGCAAGCAACTGTCAGTGCGATTATGACAGACTTAGCAGGTCAAGAGCTCTCAGCTGATGCCCCGCTCATGGAATCTGGAATCGACAGTCTTGCAGCAGGCGAGTTGCAGACCAAAATCTCTGAACAGTTCGGCGTGGACCTTCCAGCTACTGCGATGTTTGACTACCCATCCATCTATGCGCTTGCCACGTTTATTGCAAGCTCCTCGTCACAATCAGGCATCCCTACCCAACGGAGGTCGCCCCTTACTCAGGAGTGGTATAGTAGCTCCATGCCGGAACAGCTGATACCACAGTCTGGTTTAAACCCTGTAAATTTCAGGGAGATAGCAGGGGAAGTATCAGGAATCGTACAGCAGGTGCTAGGCATCGAGCTTAGCGACGCAGACATGCCGCTGATGGATGCGGGACTGGACTCATTGGGATCCACTGAGCTGCGTACGAAGCTGGAGACCCAGTACGGACTAGAGTTGTCTGCCACCGTGACATTTGATTTCCCCAGTATTGCAGAACTCAGTAGCCACCTGATTGAGAAGCTGACTGAACGTGATGCACCTGCAGTGTCCGCTGTGCCCCGGGCCTCTACACTGACCCAGGCTGCCCTAGACTTCGCAGATAGGCCCCGAGTTACGCACGTGGCGTCGATTGCTTGCCGGTACCCTTATGGTCCGCGTAATGGCACCGTTGAAAACAGCATGCTAGAACAGACGGTGCTTCGGCAGACTGACGTACAAAGCAAGGTCCCACTGGCACGCTGGGACGCGGAAGAATACTTTCAGCCGCTAAGCATCGCCAGCAAAAGCAGCTATTACGTAATGCTGGGCGGCTTTGTGGAGGGGCTGGAGCAATTTGACAGCGGGGTATTCCAAATGTCAGAAGAAGAGAGTCGGGGGATCGATCCTCAGGCTCGTTTGCTGCTTGAGTTGGTGCATGTAGCAGCGGATAGCACTGCCGCAACTGCCGTGTCGGCAGGCTGGGCAACCGAGATGGCGAAGGGCACTGGAGTATATGTTGGCTGCATGTACCAGGAGTACCTAGAAATGTACCAGTCAGGGCAGTTCACCCCGGCATCAATACTCGGAAACGGTCTTCCTTACCTAGTTGGTCGTGTTTCGTACCTGTTCGGACTCCAGGGGCCGTGCATCAGTACAGACACAGCTTGCTCATCTTCTCTCATTGCTGCGCACCTGGCTCACACCGGCCTTATTGCTGATGAGACAGTGGCGGGGATGGCGGGGGGTGTCAATACGATGCTTCTACCCTCCACTACCATGGCCATATGTTCCCTACAGGCCCTGTCTCAGGTTGCGCGCTGTAAGTCTTTCGACGACAGTGCGGACGGGTATGGGCGCGGTGAGGCTATTGTGGCCATGATGCTTACTACAGTGGGTACCCACCCGGCCTCCGCACTGCTGGTTTGCGGCTCGGCACTCAACCAAGATGGGCGATCGAGCGGCCTCACAGCCCCAAACGGTCCATCACAGACACGACTGGTCAGCACCGCTCTTGCAGTCGCAGGCTTTGCACCTAACCAGTTGCGCTACGTAGCTGTCCATGGTACAGGCACCCCACTTGGTGACCCAATTGAAATGGGGGCTCTAGGACAGGCGTCTGCAGGGTTAGGCCAACAGACGGACCGCGCACTTGGATTGGGCTCAGTCAAGTCTTGCTACGGGCACACTGAAGGAGCAGCAGGCTTGACTGGCGTTCTTTTGGCAGTCATGGCAGTTGAGTTCCAGGTAATGGCTGGAGTAATGCACATGCGAAACATTAACCCCCACGTGGCAGGCACTTGGGACCGCGAGTGGCGAAAGCCAGGCGTGGCGCCTTCAGTTGTCAGACAAGCCAGCACAGGCGCACTGGTAATAGATCGCCAAAACAATTCTGTTGTTGGCACTAGTTCTTTTGGCATGAGCGGCGTCAATGCACACTGCCTCCTCCGCGCTTCTAGGGCCACTGCATATCAGCAGAGAAGATCTAGGGGGGTTATCCATTGGCTTCGTTCCTGGCATTGGCCGTACCCGCCCGTTGATCGTGCATGGCATTCCCTGAGTGTCTCCTCAACGGTGATCCACATGAATGCAAGCATCAAACATGTGCGATTCAGCCAATACTCACAGTATGTCGTCAAGTACCGCTCCCTGCTCCCGCCCACAGCGGTCGTTCAAGTAGCGTTTGAGGCCAACAGTCTATTACAACCAACGACAACAGATCCCTCGCAGGTAATGGAAGACATTCTTCTGGCGAGAGCTGTGTATCTCTTCGCCACAGCTCCCATGTTCCAAGTCGATACAGATATACGTGTCGGTAGCTTAACTGTCTCTCAGTTTGGTGCCCAACAGAGTAGTTTCCGGAGGTTAATGTCAGCAACATTGATGAACGGCACTCGGTCATCAAAACCCTCCACAAGACATCGCTACTCTCCAGTGCAAAGCCTATTTTCTGCTGCCACAAATTTTGAAGCTAAGGCATTGTTCGGTTGTGTTGAGAACCGTGTCAATGTCAGCAGTGCCCAGATGGAATTATTCGTACAAGCAGCATCAGCAACGGGACGAGACCTTCCTGCTAGCCAACTGGCAGCATTGGGTGCACTTTATCTTTCCAGAACGGGCAGTGAAAGCGGAGATAGCACTGGGTGCGATGTGTCATCCAGTCTATCAAGGGAGTCCATGTCAGCGACAATGTCTTGTGCAGGTAAAGTTCTATCATGGATGTCCAATGCAAGCATGAAGATTATCAAGTCCACCTGTGCATCGGTGGAAACTAGAGCTGCAGGACAGCCCACCATGTTATACGCTACCCAGTGGCAGGCATCAACTCCGGACGCACCATGCTTCATGGACAGATATTCATCAGCACAACCCCCCCGTAGCCTGGTATGGATCTTAGGCGAAAGCCTGCCCGCGCAAGTGATTGGGACAGGTAGTACCTATGCACAACGGATGGACATGCATCTCGGTATACTACAGGGAGTACAGGGAGTGGGTGCCGGGCAGGTGGCGTTGAGTCTTCGAGCTGACAAAACCCTTGCTAGTGCAAAACCAGGGGCGGGGGTTGGCAGCAGCTTGCCAGAGTCAGTCCATGCAATGGTGCGCACACTGGCCACAGAAGTTCCACATGTTGGGTGGAAGGTTGGCTATTCCACGACCAGCTCATCGACAAATGGGGCTCTGGGCAACGAGTTCGGGCAGTACACAGGCGCCGCTGCTTGCATGATCCCGGTCCTTACCCAGTCAGCTTTCACCCTACCAAAATTTGTCGCGTCGCCACGGGTCAAGTCACAGACCGTTATGGTCACAGGTGGTCTCGCGGGCATTGGTATGTTAGTGGCGGGGTGGATGACTGAGGGCGCTCCAGGTTTGACGTGCTTATTACTGGGGCGCAGCGGCCGGGCATTCAATTTCGGCGCTAATCCCTGGGAGGCTGCAAGAGGAGTTTTCTCGTCAAGTTATGTGGAAGCAGTGGCCTGCGATATTTCTGTGACCGCTGACGCGGGGTCGCTTCTCCATGCGTCGCGAAACATGTGCAGGACGATTTTTCACTCGGGGGGTATATCTATTTATGCCATGCTGCCGAAGCAAACAACCGATGGGATGAGGCACCTAAACGGACCGAAGGTGAATGGCACTCGTCTGTTGACAAGCCGTACAGGCTGCCTCGCGTTAGATGCGGGCACTCTGTTCTCTTCTATTTCAGCTGTGTTGGGCTTTGGCTCTCAGTCTACGTACAGTGCAGCAAACGCTTCATTAGACTGGCAGGTGGCAGGGAGTGCGCAGATGGGGTTGCCAATATCGAGCATGCAGTGGGGCGCATGGGCTGGCACGGGTATGGCGGCAAGTATGGACCAAGTGCTCCAAGCTCAGCACGAAGTCGGTCTAGGCGTCATATATCCCGTCCATGGCCTGACTGCGCTCGGAAGTGTCGTACAGAGCAACACCGCATTCACATATCTATCTTCCCCTCTAGCTTGGCCAAAGCTGGAGGAGAACAAGGCGGTGCTACCGGGTATTCTCCAGACCTTTGACGGAAAGGGAGCTTTGACAGAAGAACCGGACTATGAAACTTCGGAACTCTCCGTTGGAGGTAGAGCAAACTTAAGCGTGGATAACTTGCAGGTTGCAGCGGCGCCCCGGCAGCAGCTACAAATTCGACCCCTGCAGGAGATTCTTGCAGAAGTAAGAGAAGTTGTTGTCGGAATTGTTGGGAATGAAGAGCTCACAATCGAGGCGTCGCTGCTGGAAAGCGGTGTTGACTCATTGTCGTCGGTGGAGGTCAGGAGTGAGCTGGGGGTGCGCTTTGGGTTGGAGCTCCCTTCTACCGTTATATTTGACCAACCCAGCATCTCAGCCCTGGCAGGTGCGATCCAGACTATGCAGTCAGGGGACCCCGTATTACCCGAGGCCGTAACCAAAGGGGCTGATGAAGTTGCTTCTTCGCTGTCATTAGTGGCGGCGCAGGTGATTTCCAACAAAGCCACTCATAGGGTATACTGCTTCCACGGCACGGGTGCAATGGTAAAATCGCAGTTTTCCTCACAGCTGGGCGCCAAGATGAGCCAGATGCTTCCGCCATCCATTGAGGTCTACGACATCATGCCTCCGGGGCGGCCTCCGCGGGCAGATGAGACCAGCTGGGGCACACTGGATGAGATGGCAAACGATGTCATTGCCTCGTGTGGTCTGGACCAAAAGCCGTATTTCTTAGTTGGGCACTCGTATGGCGCCATGTGCGTTGAGTACTTGGCCATAAGAGCTGTGGAGCTTGGCTTCCCCCCAACTGCCGTATTCCTAGTGAACCCAACACCCGTTATTGCCCTCCCACTGGAACAACTTCCAGCATACGAACGCATGCTCGGCTGTGCTGGAAACCTCCATGCGGTGCATGCAAGGGGCAGTGGGGCAGGTCCTGTAGCACAAGGCGTTTACGACCTTCTCACTATGGATGATGCTTTTGGGGGAACGGTCGAAAGGCTGCAGTCTGTCGAAACTGGGTTGAGAGAGATGTATGGGACTAGAGAGGTAGCCTCGCGGGGCGCGGTAGTGAAGTTCATGCAGGCGCTTGCAGGACAGGTAGTGGCCATCGCGTCCAGTGGGGACCGGGAATTGGCCAAATACATGCAGTTTTCACAGGCGGACGATGTGCGTGTTACCGTTGACTACTTCGAAATTGCAGCTGCCAAGGCGAAGGAAGGCACCTCCCTATTGGCGCAAGTGCCTACGGTACTGTTGTTTGGCACCAAGGACATGATGGTGGTGATGAACGAAGGAGCAGCAGAAGATGAACTGGGGGAAGTACCAGATGACGAGGTAGTGAGGCGCTTCCACGCAATCTGGAGCAAGACGTGCAAAGAATGGGGCGTGCCGTGTGATATTGTGCCCATCCAGGGTGCAGTCCACACCCCTGTGTCGCAAGATTTTTTCCTCCAGATTGCCAGCAGAATCATACGACACGTTTTCCCTCCCAGTAGCAGCTAGGTGATGTCAAGATATGGGAGTCGCGTACTTCACCAAGACGGCGACGACAAGAAAGGCACGATGTAGTGGAGTACTGAATAGGAAGAATCTTACTAATCACAGTGAAAGGAAATGTTAATTACAAGCAGATCGCACCACTTAGCTTGCATCAAGAGTAAATGCTACAAGCATTGCCAATCACAGTGAATCAAATTGTTAATGACAATCATAGCGCACCGCAAAATGTAATGCAACTAACATGCAAGTGTCAAAAAATTGTCCACGCGCTGTAGTACTCCTATGATTATTTACCCCACTGCGTACACAGCTTGCATAAACAGTCAGACGAGCACATGCGTAATTTGACAGCAAGTCACGGTTAATGGAGGATCTATGGCAGAAAGGAAGAGCCAGTGTGCCTCCGACCACTGCTACGAGGCTTGCGAGTCCTTCGCCATGATAGAATTACCAGAGCAAGGATCCCCGCCAGTATTAGTAGGTATGTCGAAGATATTTTTCCCCACAGGCGCCTGCAGACAGCAGCGGGAAAATTCTGCCGTGA
>JAPMLY010000475.1:50000-214797 GCA_026401115.1 Tetraselmis chui
GAGAAGACGTACGGATTGTGTGCGATCAAATGGTGGCCGTGTTGGTCGCGGGTGGTGCTCGATTGGCGGGGCAATGGGTCACGGCCCGTTTTGCGGTATTTATCGGCATGTCGAGTGGCATGCGACTCGTTCATCATAATCAAGCCAAACGTTTGTAGAGCAACTTGAATAAGTTTAAAACGCAGCGAGCAGTAGAGTGAGGAAGCGCGGGGGCATGTGGTTGCGAAAGCGTCGGTAGGAGTCCAGCGAAATTTCGGTGTCTTCTTAGTCAGGTCCGTTAATGGGATTGCTAGGGTTGTGCATTGGTTGATAAACCTCCGGTAATATCCAGCACGTCCCAAAAATCCTCGTACTTCTTTCTGTCAGAGATTTCGGCCGGGGCCAATTTTGTACTGCCTTCACATTGTCGGGGTCCATTCGGATCTGTCCAGCTTCCGCCACATGTCCCAGGAAGTTGACGCTCGATCGTCCGAAGTAACACGTAGATAGTTTGATATGCAATTGGTGTCGTTGCATCTCTCGTAACACGAGTCGAATATGCTCTAGGTGTTCACCGGCCGTCTTACTGTAGATCAACACGTCGTCCAGATATACCACGCATAACTTGCCAAGATACGGGGCTTAAACTCGATTCATCATCGCTTGGAATCTAGCTCGGGCGTTGCAGAGTCTAAAGGGTAGGAAGGAGTACTCGAACAATCCGTAATGAGTTCGGAATGTTGTCTTATGTATGTCGCGCTCTTTAACTCGAACTTGGTGATAGCCCTTATACATGTCCAACGTATTGAAATAATGAGCCCCATATAGCGAGTCGAGTAATTCATCGATCCGGGGTAACGGTGTACGGTCTTTCCTCGTAAGGTCTTTGAGTTTCCGGTAGTCTACTGTGACGAGTACAGTCCTGCAATAGTACATTGCAATACATTGTACAGGTACTCGTTACTAATTCCAATTCGTGCTTTTCCATCGGACGGACGTACACACGTGGGTACGTCGCTACTGCAATATTCATAAGGGTACTAATGCTACTGTACGACCAGTACCTCCCGGTACGTACAGATACGCACATTTAATCTAACTAGCTAGAAGACGCACCTAAACGAGTTCTTTGCCAGCAGAACATGCCGCGTCGTGATTCCCAATGCTAGACGAGCCGCGTCTCTGGACAAATGACGACGGTTAGACAGCCCTAACGCCTGGCACATAAGCGAAGCAAGGAGGCGTAAGCTATCGGGGCAGAAACCTATTTAAGCCCAGTGCAGTAGAGGGAGGTGACAGAACCATTTAACAATTCCATTGTTCACTTATAATATATACTGCTTAAGTACAGCAGTGAGACATCTTCTCGACATCTTTCACTAGCATCTCTGGACAACATTATTTTGCCATCTTGCAACGACAGAACTAGACAGATTAGAACTGATTTGTGCTAGCGTTTAGCTTGAGGAGGCTAACCGCCACACTGGTTTCGGAGCTCGTTGGTCGACGCACGTTTTCGCTACCAATTGATTCGCTCGACGTTGCTTGATTGACTTGATATGGCTTCTGTTAGACGTGGACGTTACGTGGTAGTCGTAATTCATGTTGGAGGGACTAAATTGTCGAACGTGAAGCTGGTGTTACAACGTGAGCCTCGTACTGGTAAAACTTGGTTCCCGGTTGGCTCTGTTACAACTAACGAAGCGCATGTTGATGTTGCCGTTCGAGAGTTACACGAGGAAACCGGCCTTACTTTGACACCGGATGATTTGACGATGTTGAGTGACGCACTTGTTCGAGTTGCGTTACCTGAAGGAGAGCAGATTGTTTACGTGTACTCGGCTTCTATTCTTGTTCCGTTTGCAACGAGTCACTTGCGTACTCATGCTCAGCTCGAGGAGGTTGTTACTGCCCAGTCTACGATTAATCCGGATGGTTCTTACGTCGTCCCGGAAACGATTGACATTGGTGGTCTGAATCTTACGCCCGCTCAGACGGGGTTACTTCCTGCTGTGAAACATAAGAGCGAGTTACTTCACTTCGGTTACGTGACTCAATGGGAGACTTTTCGTCGTGCAGTATGTACGTATCATGCACTCTTTCATGACGACACGACCATTCCAAGACATTTCTTCATTTACTCCCGGTTTACGTCGGTTGATTGTGGTCATGTCTGGCTACTGATTCGTGGACACATTAATCGGCTTTGTGGTGAAACGCCGACGGATTTACGTGTGGGACTGCCGATGCCTACACGGAACCTGGCTAGACTACATGTGACCCTTACGGAGACGCAGCGTAAGGCTGCAATTACCTCCCCGTTTCAGTCTGGTCACAACGCTCGTGAGTTGGAGGATGGGCTCGAGGCACAACCTCAGCGTTTTCTCTTACTTGGCATTACGGCTGATTCGTACGACTCGGTTATCTGGGTTACGTCACAGTTCTCAGGACATCTGAATGGGTGGTGGCTGAACCGTAAAAACCAAGCTGCTATTCCATCTACCTATGACAGCATGTCGCGGAGTTACGCAAGATTACGTTTCTCCCGAACATCCAAGATGACGCAATTAACGCTTTGCTCAACCTTACGCAAAGCAACATGATGAGTTATGCTGTCTACACCAAACAGTACAACGACTTCTTACGTCGGTCACGTCAGAACCTGACGGCTGATGTGCAGTGCGTGCGCTTTATCAACGGTCTCGCAAACTCGACGTTAAAGAATCAAGTGAAGTCGCACCGAGCTCAGAGGGGTTACAACGTTACCCCAACGTTAGCATGCGGTCTTCAGCTAGCCCGTCTGCTCAACCCACAAGGAAGCGCAACTCTGACGACCTCCTTGTCGGAGCCTCTAAGATCTGGAAGCGCAGTGGTGGTGGCCGTGGTCGAGGCCGTGGACGTGGAGGCAATCAAGGTGGTGGTCGAGGTCAACCATCTTCAAACACTGGCCGCGTTGACTTCAACACACTCGCTAATGCAATGACATCCGAGGAGCGCAAGAGGCACATGGAGGAGGGACTCTGCTTCAAGTGCCACAAGAAGAGACACCGCTTGTTTCACTGCCCTAAACTGAAGGGCAAGGCACCTATGGAGGCATCGCAATCTAAGAAGCAATGATGGTGGCAAGGTTGCTCTACCAACGAACTGGAGCAGCCGGCTACATCTACTGTTCGTTCTGAAACACTGTTAGCGACAAAGGTCGTCGATAAGCTTTCGGCATCTCCATCGACTACAATCGCGACACCTCCAACTTTAGTAGCAGATCGTCGTCGTCAGACAAAGCAGAGACAGAGTCGGAAACCTGTAACCAGACGTTCCATTGATTGGAAACTGGTTGACTCTGTCTTTTACCCTTTGCATGCACAATTCAACTTCAGATTGGAGGGATGTGCTAATGATGAAGGTCTAAACTCGCACGGTGACTTACCTCACTATTCGCCGAGTGACTCGATTCTTGAGAGGGACTTGTCAGGAGAACGGGTGTTCATTAATCCACCCTGGGAGTTAGCTGAGCAGATTGCACAGCATTTTGAGGATTGTCGTCGAACATCTCCGTCATCTACGATGGCTGTTTTTGTACTACCGAAATGGGCAAAATTTGCTCCGCTGACTAAGCATTGGATACTGTACCAAGAATTCCCAGCGCGGACACAGCTTTTACTCGCCAGTCACTGGAGAACCCAGCGCAACAGGAGGTGGTTGCTCCAGCTCCTTGGCATGTACAGCTATGGTTAGTCTACGCAGATTGTGCGTTTTACGACTCGACATCACCTACAGCATTTGACCAACCCACCTCATACATGTACCTCATGGCGACGAGGAACAGTCCATCGCTACGCTACGACAATTTTCTTCGCCAGCTACAGCACTACTGACTGACCTCACGGAAGCTCGTCCGTTAATTTGCACTGAGCTGACTGTGAAAACTCCTGATGGCGGACACCAAATTTCTGGATTAGTGGACTGTGCTGCGACACTTGATTTCGTATCTGAGGACTTCGTACAACGCTTTGCTTTACAGACTCGGAAGTTTGTGACTAAGACCCCTGTTCGACTCGCCAACGGACAACGAGTGACTTCTTCGACAGTTTGTGATGTTACTTTTGAGCTGGCTCGACACGAATTTCACCAGACTTTTTACGTCTTACGTGATTTACGTGCTGCTGATTTAATCCTGGGTTTACCATGGCTTGATGACGAACAGGCCTCTCTACAGTTTGGTTCAACCCGAGTTTTTACTCTAATGGACGGCACAGCAGTGGAGACTACACTCGAGGACCGACGCCATGAGTGTCTGCTACTGTCATCTACTAAAGTTCAGAAACTCATGCGCAAGACGCGCCGCATCAGGGGACGTCATGCTGAATTTTACGTCATTGAACTTACGTCAGCCGCTGACCAACCAACCGACTTTCACACTTGTGATGAGCTAACTGCAGAACAACGTGACAACTTCCGGTCGTTACTCTACGATGACTTCCCGGAGTTACGGCAACTTGTCGTCTCTCCACATGTAAGCCGACAATGAGATCATCCCATTGAAACAACTGGCCTGATGCGACGCCAACGGCTGAACAAATTGGCACCTGCAGAGCGCGCTGAACTAAATCGACAACTCAAAGACGCCGTAGAGGCTGGTATGATCCGTCCCAGCTACAGTGAGTTCGGCTCGCCAATTCTTTTTGTGCGGAAAGCTGATGGCTCGCTACGTCTGTGCATTGACTACCGTGGCCTTAATGAAGTTACGCGTAAAGATGCTTGCCCACTTCCGCGTGCGGACGACACACTGGACGAACTAAAGGACGCGAATTTTTACACCCATCTCGACCTCGCCTCTGGTTTCTAGCAAGTTCGAGTGCGTGATCAGGACGTTCACAAGACGGCTTTTGAGACCCCTGATGGCTTAATGGAATGGGTCGCCATGCCGTTTGGACTATGCAATGCACCAGCTACATTTCAACGGATGATGAATGACATACTTCGCGACTTTTTACATAAATTCGTTACTGTCTACCTCGATGACGTCTGTGTCTACAGTCGAACTCTGGAGGAACACCTGGAGCACATGCGTCTCGTTTTACAACGATTTAAGGAGGAGGGCTTGAAGTTACGCCTTAAGAAGTGCTTCTTCGGCCTGCAAGAGATGGAGTACTTGGGCTATACTGTGTCAGCTGGTAAAATTTCAGTTTCCACAAAGAAAGTCGAGGCCGTTGCAGACTGGCCAGTGCCCATGACGCAGAAGGAGGTTCGCAGTTTCGTACAGTTTTGCAACTCCTATGCCAGATTTATTCATCATTTCAGCGACCTTACGGCTCCATGGACGGACTTACTGCGGAAGTCACAGCCACAAAAGGTTACGCTGACGCCTGCCTTTTTGGAAGCCTTTGAGACTCTCAAGTTACGGCTCATTTCCGCGCCATGCCTGATCCTTCCGGAGGTCGGCTCGGACGCGACGTTCACCGTGGCTACAGATGCTTCAATAGTGGGGATTGCAGCAATCTTGTTGCAAGACCAAGGAGGAAGTCTTCAACCAGTCTCTTACTGGGCGCGTAAGCTGAATCAAGTTGAGCGGGGTAACACTTACTCTGCGTACGACTTAGAAGCTTTGGCCGTATGCGAAGCTGTCAAGCATTGGAGGTGCTATCTTGAAGGATGCTCCAAGTTCCTTGTCGTAACAGACCACTACACACTGCGACATTTGCTCAGGCAACCGAACAACAGGTTGAGCAAGCGGTAAGCAAGATACCTGCGGGATTTGCAACCGTTTGTGGGCTCGATGACACTTGTATATCGCAAGGGAGCTCTGAACGAAGCCGGCGTCCAGACTTCGTACCTCAGGCCACAGTTCTATTATTTTGGGATGGCGAGGTTCCGTCACATCGAGAATTACGACGGAAGTCCCAGCTGCTGTTTGAAGACGCACAATTAAATTTACTGATTGTTAACGCGTTGCAGTTGAGCCCTGAGTTCGCTGAGCTCATTCACGAGGGGTACTCCCAAGACTCGTTTTATGGGGACGAGGGTGAGTGGACGAAAGACAGCCGGATTGAAGCCAGAGACGGATATTCTTGGCGCCTCGATCGCCTCTGTATTCCACAAGACTCTGAGCTCCGACTGAGATTAATCACATAGCCGCACGAAAGTTCGTCAGCTAGTCACAGAGGAGTCGCTAGCACTCTTGCTAAAGCACTCGACAGATTCAGGTGGAAACGAATTCGCCAAGATGTGAAAGATTTTTGTGAACGCTGCGTCGTATGTCGACGAGCAAAGATTCGACCGCAGATGGCTGCGACTCTTTACCCACTACCTATTCCACCCAGACCGCGGCATAGAATTGGTCTTGACTACTTGACACACTTACCTCAGAGCAATGGCTTTAACATTGTGCTCATTGTAGTAGACCATCTAACTCGAATGGCCCATTTTCTGCCGTGTACAGAGACTGTTACTGCCGAAGACACTGCAACTTTGTTTTTACAAGGAGTCTACCGTTTACATGGACTGCCCCGTGTGCTGATCAGTGACCGTGATCCGAAATTCGTCAGTGCCTTATGGTAGACACTTTGGCGACGCCTTGGCACGCGCCTGAACATGTCTTCCAGTCGTCATCCAAAATCCGACGGACTGACACAGCGCGCGAACATCACGTTTCAACGGCTTCTTCGTTGCTTATGTTGCTATGATGGCTCTGATTGGACGACTCTACTACCACAAGTGGAATTTGCGTATAACGCCTCGCGTGCACTCGGAATTGAGCACACACCGTTTGAGGCTAATTTTGGATTCACTCCTGAGGAGCCTGCTGACCTTATGTTCAGCATGCGACCACTGATTCCAATTTCGCAAGACGCAGCATAACGGTTGAGAATGTTACAGGACGTGCATACTCTGGTACGCTCAGTGTTACAGCTACATAAGGACGAGATGCAAGCGCGCACAAAACCATCTACAGCGCCAAACTTCGCCACAGCAGACAAGGTGTCACTCGTCACAGCAAACCTTTTTCTGCGTGGACAACCGAACCGGAAACTCAGAAACAAACGTCTTGGACCTTTTTCAGTGGAAGATCAAATTGGGAAACACAGTTACAGATTAAAACTTCCAGCGACGGCGCCCGCCGGCGGCGCAGCGGCGGCGGCCCCGGAGGGGGGTGCGTTCGCAGGCCGGTCGGCACCTACCTCTACCTCCACGCGGTGGGCGCTAGTAACCCTGTAGCCGTGCCAGGCCTGGCACGGTAGGGAGCTAGACGAGGTACCGACAGCTGCGATCCGCGGGATCATCTGCTATCGGGAAGCCCGGTACGGAGGGTTTTGGAAAAACATAATATCCGTACACCATCACAAGGATCTCCCGCTTGGCCTGTCAGATATGTTCTTTCAGCGACTAAATACTCACGGATGCTCGCCCGCCCTGACGGGTACGAGGACTGCGGAATGTTTTTTGGCAAGGAAGGGTACGGACGGATCACCGGTGGGACGAGGGTGTTGGAGCTGGCGGCGGACAGCTGGGAAGCAGTGCTAGGGCACGGCGCTCGCTAGCAGCCGCCAGCCCTGCGAAACCTTTTGATCTCCCTTGGGGGAGAGGCCCGAAGATACGCAGGACGGAGGCGGGTCGCAGCCGGAGGAGCGGCACGGTCAGGCGGCGGAGGTCGGGAGGATCATCCGCCGCCGGAAAAGCCCGGTACGGGGGGTTTTCGGTTAAATATTCCCGTACCCACCATCTTTTGAGGATAGCCGATCCCTGGGCACTATCCGTTCCCCTCCTCTAGTCGGTATTGAAGTTGAAATTGAAATTGTTTACAACATGTACCGTATGCGCCGGTTTTACACCAAAAAGCCGTATGCGCCGGCTGTTGTCTCTGGGCCCTCCCAACTATGCCATACAGGGAACTTACAAATCAGGGCTAGACCGTGAACCTCCTATGTCCAACCTCTCCAAGTCCTAGTCGGTACCCGGTTATCGACAGGCTGCCTCATGCAGTGTGCCCCGGGTTATCGCAACGGCACACTACTCGTATAGGCGGCCCCCTAACAACGTAAATCACCGGGGGAGGGTGCGGCCAGCACAGCGCGATCAGATGGGTGGTGGAAACATACGGCAAACAGACAGGTGACAGGAGACAGCTGGCTCGGAGGCAGGAGAGCCAGCCGGACACCGTCTGCAGCCTAGCTATTTTCTCCTCCTAGCCCCCGCAAGAGGGGAGAAAGCTAGACTAGGTGGAGAGTCGCGCCATGAAGAGCGACTACTATCTCCGATATCTCGGACGGGGACGAGCACGGATCGAGACGAGTCCGACGACGACCTGAGCGAGGGGGGTTTTCCACTTGCCTTTCCCCCTACCTCCGGCACGACCGGAGTCGCACAGGAGCCGAGGTCATGCAAGTTCGACTCGACCACCTCATGCTGACCAGCCTTGCTGATCAACGACCCCGCCGCGGCTGGAGCAGGCCGCGTATCGTGGAGAATTGCGACATCTTATATTTCATATTGTTTCCAAAGAAAAATACGTATAGATCAAAAAATCACAAAATATATGGATACGGGTACGTTTTAGACGGTATCGGAGAGGTTGGGATCAGTGGTTCGCGGTATACTCCTGCTTATAAGTCCAATTAGGCATAGTACAAGGGGGGGCCAGAGATAGCAGCCGGTTTATGCTGGTATTGTTGTAAACAATTTCAATTTCCAGCGACAGTACGCTTACATCATGTGTTCCATGTCAACAATTTACGACCCTGCTCTACCGCTCCACTACGACTAGCTGCTCCGGTAACTGTACCTGAAGGAGACGACGAGGAGTTTGATGTCTCGCACATCTCTGCTGTGTGCATCAAGTCGCTACCTGGACGACGAGGCAAATATCTGCTCTTCATGACACACTTCAGTGATGACGACATTCCACCTGTCTGGTACCGGTTGAACGAGGTACACCGGACAACAGCGTTACACGATTTCTTGGAGACGCCCCAATGGCACAAGTTTGCCAAGACTCAGGCGTACATTGACTTCATGCACGCTTACCCAGCGCGCATTCCTGAGTCCCAGTAAATGCTTTAGTAAAGGAGCTTAGACCACGGAGGTCTGCCTCGCGGCGGCCTCACGGATCTGTCAAGAGGGGGAGGGTACGAGTGTGACGAGTACAATCCTGCAATAGTACATTGCAAGACATTGTACAGGTAGTCGTTACTAATTCCAATTCGTGCTTTTCCATCGGACGGACGTACACACGTGCGTACGTCGCTACTGCAATATTCATAAGGGTACTAATGCTACTGTACGACCAGTACCTCCCGGTACGTACAGATACGCATACAGATACGCATAGTTAATCTAACTAGAAGACGCACCTAAGCGAGTTCTTTGCCAGCATAACATGCCGCGTCGTGATTCTCAATGCTAGACGAGCCGCGTCTCTTGACAAATGACGACGGTTAGACAGCCCTAACGCCAGACACATAAGCGAAGCAAGGAGGCGTAAGCTATCGGGACAGAAACCTATTTAAGCCCAATGCAGTAGAGGGAGGTGACATAACCATTTAACAATTCTATTGTTCACTTATAATATATACTATTTTAAGAACAGCAGTGAGACATCTTCTCGACATCTTTCACTAGCATCTCTCGACAACAATATTTTGCCATCTTGCAACGACAGAACTAGACAGATTATAACTGATTTGTGCTAGCGTTTAGCTTGAGGAGGCTAACCGCCACACTACGCACGTACGCATGGTACCATCCTTCTTGCGTACAAATTAAATCGGGGCACCGTACGGAGATTTAGATGGACGAATACATCCTTTTGCGAGTAAATCTTGTTACTCTACCTAAACCTCTCGGACTTCTGCCGGTGACATACAGTATGTTCGTTCCTTAGTAGGTGGTTCATCGCACTCCATGTTAATCTCGAAGTCACACTAGCGTGTTGGTGGTAGACCGTCAGGCTCCTTAATGATGTCCGTAAACTCGTTCAGGGAATCTCGTAACGAAGTCGTCCACTCGGCTTGTTAGTCGGTATTGATGTCGTCGACCGCGCCCTGTACTTCTCGTAGTCCAATCAGAAAGAGGTCCGTTGGTTGTTGTCTAAGCAGTTTTGCAGTCGCATCCGCCTCCAAGTGATGTACTGCCACTTGTACGGTGTACTCGTCGCCAGACATCATATTGAAATTGAAATTGAAATTGTTTACAACATGTCCCGGCAAAATGGACCAAGTGCTGTCTCACGGGCCACTCTACTTCGCCATACAGGACTTATTAGCAAGTTGGGCCCGGGTCTCTCCGACCAGGTACATTTCTTATCGACACACCTATTTGCAATGTGTGTCGACGTTCCTCGGGAGTTATATAACTGTAAGCAACCGCAGTAATTGCCACAGTCCCCCCACCTAAGCAGTAACAACGTAATAATTTTGTGATCAAGAAAAACATATCTAAAAATAGATCCACTTGTCTAGAAATGCAAAACTAAACTGCTGCTCGACCTTCACGATGCACGGCCCGCTCCCACCGAACCGGGGTGTCGACCGGCCTAGGCCGGTCGGCGTTCGGGAGGGACGACGGGCCAGCCTAATCTAGCTCCCGCGTGACTTCGGTCTTGCCGAAGGTAGGAGGGGAAAGGCTGGCAAAAAACCCCTCCTCGCGCGGTCGCTCGTCGATCCCGCCGCTCCATCCCGTAAACCCCGCCCCAAGGTCGTAGCCGCGTCCACCGACGCGGCGGTCCTCCGTGTCGAGGTCCCCCATCACCTCGAGGACAGGTGGGGGGGACCGAGACACAGAGACATAGAAAAAACTAGCGCTCCTGCCTCCGCGCCTGAATTTTCCCCGCTCATTTCCCCGGTTTTTTCTCTGTCTGGTACCAAAAAAAAGACATCCTACCGTCACTAAAGACAGTAAAAAGATCCAAAGTACTACTAAAGTACTACTGAACCACATACCGGGGATGGGTCGGTAGCTCGAATGAGCAACGCCGATCGCCTTCGCTCTGGGCCTGGCCTCCCATCGAGCGCAAGACTGGTGGACAGGGCCGCTGAATAGCGTGTACCATTCACCTCTCCCCACCCGAGCCTAGCTCAAAATGGTCAGTGGATCCGTAGCGACACCAGACGGTACACACTCAAAGGCGCAGCTTCCAGGGATTTGAATTTCATCCCCCCGACAGCTATCGCGCCATCCACTTCGAAAACCACACATGTACCCGTCAAAGTACTGCGCCACACCAAAAAACCACATCGCTTACAAAAAGTCTCTTCCCCGGTAGGCGGCGCGCCACATCGCGCCCCTCCGAGCGTCCGGACGTCCCTGTCCGCCGCCAACATCCACCAAACCCAGGCCCCATCGGACCTGGTCGCGTGCAGCCAACACGCGCACTACTCTCAAACACCTACTCGAAAAGCCACACTCAACTCCACTACTTATCTCCACCACTCGAAATCCTGCTCGATCGCCATGTCTTCGACCCCTACCCCCCCCCCCCCACCTACAGGCAGATGCTTATGCCATTGCGGGATCGGCCCGTGAAGGCGCCCACCGCGGACCCTTACAACCCCCGGAGCTATCAAGCGGGACATCCGCTCGCTCTACTCAACACTGTGCCCCAACCACCCCCATCCGCCCAAGACTTGGGCACCGCTTTGGAATACTCATCAGTCAGAGGACTCCGGACGCCTCCGGTCCTCGCCGCTCCTAGGTCAACCACTGACCTGGGACGGGCCGCTGACTCAACAACCCCCACAGACGACCCGTACTGGTGCGATCGTCCCGCTCTGTCCCACAGTAAGGACCAGTCTAACACCTCCCGTCCCCTCCCGCTAACCCCCGCTGATACTCTCGTTACCAGCGCACTTAAACCGATACCTTTCCCTCACCTTAGTGCGTCCCAACCACTGTGCTGTAAAGTTCGACCACTAATGCACCATCATGTACCTCGAAAATCATCTTCTTTAATCAGAGAAAAAAAATTTATTATACAGGCCTGATCCCTGCCCCTGCACTAGCCACTGCCCTGATCTGTACTCACCGACGCCCCCCCCCTCTCATGCTACCTACCTACCCCACAACTACACTAGTCCACTCGCAGCTGCTCAAATTGCCTGGCCTGTCGCGCCGGCCCTTGCCCTACACGCTCCCTCTCGCCCGAACTCGCCGCTCGCCGACCGCCACCCCCCGTCCCACAATACGGCCCTGTATAGCACCCAGCGACCCCTCCCGCTAGCCTGCACTGATACACTGGTTATCAGCGCACTTAAATCGAAACCCTCTCCCCACCTTAGTGCTTCCCAGCCAAAGAGCTGCACAGTTCGATCAATAATGCATCACCCTGTAACTCGCAATAAGTCGTTTTCCTTAGAAATTTTTTTACAGGCCTGATTCTTACAACTGCACTAACCACCGCCCTGATCAGTCACCCCCGTCACCCCTCTCCCTGCTGCCCTCCCCCTGCTCCCTCGCTCTATCCCTCACTCGCTCCAGTCGTTGCTCCTCTCCGCTTCATCCTTTTCTTTTTTACCTTTCTTCCCTTTTTTACTTTTACCGCGATAACACGCCTAACTCAACAGACACTCGCGCTTACCTGCGATTACCACACTGTAGAACCTAGTGCACTCGCTCTCCCTCCCCCCTTTTACACGCCCCATGCTCTGCCCTACTCGCCCGTCGCTGTGATAATGGCAGTGCTTCCCCTGCAGAGTTTAGCCCACCCGACCTGCTCTACCCGAATAATTAACCGATCACCCGCCCCCCCGCGCACCCCCCTGCCCCGGAAATATCGCCCCTCCCTTACAGAATCAGTCTGGCAGTCCCGAACCCGTAACAGTCCCAGCGATACACGTACTCCCTCGCCCCTACAGTCCCCACTTCCTTTAGGCCTGCTCCGAGGCTTCTCTCGGAAGCCCCGAAGCACTTTTGATACGATATCGACAGCCCCCTCTGTCACAGTTCCCCACTATCGCCCTCCTTCTAATACCTACCACACCTTGCTTACAATTTTTCAATCCCCCCTCCCCTACCCTCTCATCCTCTCCCCGCCATCCCTACACTTACCACCCTCTCTTAAGCTCCGAAAGACCACCCGTTCCAAGGAGCTTCTACTCGCCGAAATGCGCATGACGTCGACGAACGGACCCTCCGGAGCCTCACACCCTCGCCCTCCACAAGCCTCGGCCGGCAAGGCCGCTTATCATCATTAGTCCCCCACATGACGGGCCTCAAGGCCCAGAGGTTAGACCCCACAACCAACCCCCCACCCCCCAGCTAGATATCCGACGACACACTACTACCTCCATGCTTCCGCCAACTCTCCCGGCCCACTTTACTCCACGCACCTGTTGCACCGTCTTACATAACTACCTCTTCGACCTAAACCTTGAATACGGCCTCCCTACACCCATCGGCTGCCTCGATTCCTCTGCGGTGCTATCCTTCCAATGGGGTCGTTACCAGGACCTCTCCAACCTCTACTGCCTTGCTACGACGTTATCCAAACTCCACTCCACTCCCACCGCCTCGTACACAGTTATCACTAACAACGAAGTCGATAACCACCACAACAACTCCCAATTCCCCAGCCACTGGACTAACCTCGCCAACCGAGGCGCCCCCCCCCGTCCGGGGACGCCTAACCACTCTCTCGTGATCCTCACATGGCAACACTCACACTTCGGCCTCCTACACCTAACTCACACCTCAGCCACATGGATCGACTCTCTTCATCACCCTCCTCCGCCCGACCTCCTCGCCCGCTCTCTCAATCTCCTCTCTGACTGGAACTCCTCCCCCCCCCCTCCCGTCGGTACCCTACGCTTCCTCAACCCACCTCGCCAAAACGACTCCGACGGAGCATGGTCGTGCGGTACCCACGCCCTCTTGCACACCTACTTCATCACCACAGCCCCCCCGGACCAACCATACAACCCCCCCCCCTTCGACCCCCGTTCCTCGGTTTACTCCCTACACACTCTCCTATGGAACCACACCTTCCCCCCCCGCACCACCCCCTCCCTCCCCTCCCCCATCCTCCCACACCACACATCCCAACCACTACACTTCATCACCCTCAACACCCGCGGCCTACACACCTCCATTATGGATGTTGAACACCTCTCCACCTCCCACCAACCGGACGTCTTAATCCTCACCGAAACCAACCACGACACCCACAAGTCCCGCTGGCGCATAGCCCTCCCCCAATACCACCTCAAAAGCTCCCGACCTTGCTACTCAACTGTGCCCCTACCCAACGCAGGCGTTCTCTTCGCGGTCCGCCGAGCCTCATTCCAGTCTGCCACTGTCCTAACCCCGCCCCCCCACCTCATCCCCCATATCGCCGGACTAAAAATCGTCCCCCACTCAGGCACCCCTTACCTCCTTATAGGTACTTATATGCCCCAGCTCTACACCCCCCAACTGACCCGCCTCTACGCAGAAGTTGCAGCTTGGGGCCTCCGCCTAGCGGACGACCACCCGCAACACCGCACCCTCTGGGGAGGGGACTTCCAATCGACCACCCACACAGGTACAGGACACCCTGCCTTCACCTCCTTACTCAAATCCCACCTCCACCCCCTCCACGACCCCATCCCTACCTTCCCCCGCAGCGGGGGCTGCCTTGACCACTGGCTCACCACGCCTCCTTCACCTATCACCCTCCCACCATCCTCTTGCTCGATATTCCCCTCCCCCTCCCACTTTACTGACCACTCTGCAATCCACCTCGTCATTCCCGCCCCTTTCTCCCTCATGGCACACCCCCCCCTCCCCATACCCACCCCCACACACATCACACAACGCGCAAACTCACCTTTCGACTTCCCCTCACACCCGACCACATAAAAGCGTACCAATCCAGCACCCCCGACCTCATCAACCAAACGGCCGCCCTCCACGCAGAAATACTCAACACCTCACACACCTCGGCCTCCCCCGACACCCTCGACACCCTAGCCTCACAATTCACCACACTCCTCTCCCATCACATGAACCACGCAGCCACAGTTTGGCCCCTCCTCCCCGCCAAGAAACCCCGCCCACCCCAAGCGTCCCTTGACCCTACTTGGCTAACAAATAAAACACGCACTCACATACTCAAACTCCGTAAATGCAGCAAAAATAACGGCCCCCTCCCCATCGCCCAAGCCCTCTTAAACACAACCGACTATCTCTCCCCTGACGCCATCAAACAACAGTGCCAAGCACGCATACGCCAGCTCCTTCACGCCACCACCACGGATAAGATAAAGAAAATAAAAACTCGAGCCAATGCGGCCTACGACACCTGCCCCAAACTCTCCCACCGCCGATTGAAAATTAAAAGCGGCCTCCTACCCCCCGCCGGCGCCGCCTCCACCCTCCACCGCATTACCAAACCCGATAAAACCACCGCATCCTCTCCCTCCGCCGTCATTGACGCGGTACACTCTCACTTCGCTAGCGAACTCGGCTGCGCCACCCCACACGAACTACCCACCCCCCCATGGGAACTCCCCGACAACCCCGACAACTTTACCATCGAACCCCGCGGTGACCCCTCTCTCACCCTTGCCGACATGATTACCCGCGACACTTTCGATAAAACCCTCAACTCCCTAGGCACCGGCAAAGCCCCCGGCCCCGACGGTATCCCCAATGAAATAATCAAATTCCTACCACCGGCGACCCGCTCCGCCCTCTTCTCTCTCCTCTCCCTCCTAGCACACAAATCCTACACCCCTCCTGATTGGTGCCACAGCACAACATGCCTCCTACATAAAAAAGGCGACCCCTCCCTCCTCGATAACTACCGCCCTATCGCCCTCATGAATAACCTCCTTAAACTATGGACAGCACTAATCAAAGATGCAGGCTCGAAGTACGCCGAAACCCACGGCATTCTCAGCGACCAACAAGACGGATTCCGACAACACCGCAGTATCCACGACGCCCTCTCCTCCCTCATTATGACAATGGAGGACGCGAAACTCCACAACAAAGACATCTACGTCATGTACGCCGATTTCAAAGGCGCCTTCAACGCCGCGGACCACCGTATCATGTTCAAACACATGCGTCAACTCGGTATGCCCCCCACCTTTGTCGACACATGCGAACACCTCTACGGGGTCTCAACCACAGACTATATTACACCACATGGCCCCACCCCTTCTATAGACATTAATCGCGGAACCCTCCAGGGCGACACCCTCTCCCCCTTTCTATTCACCCTCTTCCTTGAACCCTTTCTTCGCTGGCTCACGGTGGGAAGCCGGGGATACCGCCCAGGCCCCCCCGCTACTAACGTCGACCCCACAGAACCCACAGCCACATACCCAGGACACGGCTTCGCCGACGACCTCAGCCTCGCCACGGGCTCGACCCCCAACATGACCATCCAGCTCAGAAAACTCTCCCTCTTCAGCGCCTACACGGGCATGACCGTCAACATCCGCAAATGCTGCATCACCGGCGCGCTCTGGCGCACAGGCAACGCCCTCACCCTCGCCAACACTACCCTCCTCGCATCCCGCCTGCAAACTCAGTTCATCTCCCTAAACTCCACCCCGGCCCCCATCCCCTCCATTGGCCCCAAGGACACATACCGCGTCCTAGGGGTAGAACTGAACACCTCCCTCAACTTCACCAAACACTGGCAAGAACTCAAACGTACCACTGCATCCCTCATCACCACCCTTTCCACCTCCCCACTAACACAATCCCGCAGAATCAGGGTCATCCGTGGACTCCTCATCGGAAAGCATTTCACCCTCCAGCTCGGCCTCTTCACCGACTCCCAACTCGACACTCTCGAAGGACAAATCTGCCGCGCACTCCGCTCCGCCGTCTCCTCGGTACGTAACCTTCCCCGCACCGCCCTTCACCGCCCTACCTCAGACCTAGGATACGGCCTCCCCTCCCTCAAAGCCCACGCCGCACAACTCACAGTTTGCCACCTACATAAAATCATGAACAACTCAGGCTACAGAGGCCACATGGCCCGCGCACACATACGCACCCTATCCACCACGTACTCCCACTGGCCCTCGGAATCCATCATGTCAACATGTTACACCCCACCCACACTAAAGTGCTTAGTCAGAGCTCAACGCGATGCGGGCACCCTATTCCACAACATCCCTCCACTCTCCCTCACCAACCCTATCGCCTCCACAATCCGCGCCCACTTCACCACTCAAGACAACGCCCTCCTCGCCTCACTCCGGGACAAAGCCACACACATCACCGACCCTCACACATATAAACAAGCCTACTGCGATTTCTCTCCCCGCAAAACACACGCCTCCCTCCTACCCCGCCTCACCCCCCTCTGGAAAAGTAACATCACCTCGTGGCCACAAGTCCTCCTCAGAGCCACCTCATCCTCCTTCATCCTCAAATCATGCAAATCCATCACCACACTCACGGGGTCCACCACCCCACTCTCAGTTCCCATCCGCCTCCTCGCCGCAATCCTCACTGAACCCCTCGATACTATCCACAACCGCCTCCCCATCACAAGCCTCACTACCAACCAAGCATCCCCCCCCACCACTATACACCCCTCATGGATTCCCCTCCTCTCCCCTCACCTCCCCCGCTCACCCCCCACCCTCTCATCCGGCATCTACACCTCCCGCACCACTCACCCCACCCCCACCGCACCCACCACACACTTAGACACAGAATACCTCACCCCCTCAGACCACCACTACCCCCCCTGCGACGTAACACGCATCATTTCCAAACACAAGGACACAGAATACGGCCAAACGCAGTACATGGTTGAATGGGCCCCGGAACACCTCACGGAATGGGACATTCAGTTACAACTCGACGACGGCTTCCGCCTCATCTCCTCCACTCCCACATCGGTATGCCTCCCCTCCCCCTCCCCCACCGCCTGCTCCATCTGTCATGACCCCCTGCACATAGAACCCTCCTCCACCTGCTGCACATGCCCGCACTTTGCCATACACTCCCAATGCCGCCCAGCTCAGGGACCCGCCACATGGCAGTGCGAGTGGTGTGCTCGCGGCCAACAACACGACCTCACCCACCTCCACGAAGTGCAGTGGGCCCCATGCCTACAACTCCACGACACCATCAGTGAGACCCCCTCCGGCCCCACCGCCCTCACCGCATTTAACTCAGGCTATGTCCCCTCCACCACACCCATTTTGCCAGAACCCGGACCCCCTCCGTGGTCACACCCCCTAATCACATTCAACCATGACCCCATCAACCCCGACCTCGACATGCTCCCTACCGGTAAATTCGCTATCCACGCACACCCATCACTCCACGACACCACCATACTCTGCACTCCCGACGGCCGCGCGGTCACCACCCTTAACGGCCCCCGCGTCCGCCACCTCTACCAACTCTTTCGCCCCGACCTCTCGCAGCATACGTTCGAAGAGGAGGTCTACCACCTCCTCACCCGCCTAGGTTCCCGCTCAGAAATCCACTCACCCACACCCGCCACCACCACCCGTAATAGATGGGCCACCAGAGAAGACCTCCTCACAGCTCTCCGTCACACATTCCGCATCCAGACAGAACTCTACTCCGACCCCCTCAATAAATCCCTTCACTCCCACACCTACCACTCCCTCTACCCCGAAGATATAGTCTTCTCATCTAGCGGCAGCAATGCCCCGCACACCTGGCAAGGCACCAACATAGCCAACCCCGAATACGACCACGAATGCATGAGACGAGCCATGGAACACGCAATCACCAGCGCACACCTCACAGCCCCTCACACACCCAGCGCAACCATCCTCATCCTCCCCCGATGGGAACACACACCCTACCGCCACTCCAAATACATCAACTCCCCATACACCCACCACCTTTACACCCTCCCCAATGACGCAAACACCTTCCTACCCCCCGACCAACACACTGGCAACCCCACCCCTACCCCATTCGGCACACGATGGATGGTCGACATATACCTCGTCGCCAACCCCCTCGCACTCTCCACCCTCCCATCACCCACAGCCATGACCGCACTTCACAACACTCTCGAATCTATCTACGACACTCACCTCCCCAACCCCATCATCACCCCCCCTCCTCCACACCTCTTTGGCACCTACTCACCCCACTCAGCGGGTATATACCACCGCCCCCCAAACCCAACTCACCCCCTCACATACCCCCTCCCGGACCGCGTGCATCTAACGTACCCCCCCACCAGAGGCACCCCTGCTTGGAACTGGCAGGACTTTGTATACACAGACGGCTCGAAAAAAGGAAGCTCGTCCCCCCTCGGAGCAGCAGCTACCCACCCCGCCTCGGACACCAAAATCAAAATCATGGTGACCTCTACCCCTCCCTCACATACAATAAATCGCGCTGAATTAGCTGGCATAGATATAGGCCTCCAACTTGGCCGCACCCACCTCCTCACAGACAGTGCGTGCTCCCTCCGCCTCATACAAGGTTACTTAAACTGCCCTTCCGCTTACCGCCACAACATTCACCGCGACACCCTCTTATCCATCACACACACCCTTAAAACCCGCTGCGACGCAGGCATCCGTACACACCTCGGCAAAATCAAAGCCCACAACCATTCCCTAGGCAACGACCTCGCAGACACCCTCGCCAACCTCGTCGCGGATGGTCACCCACCCGACACTACATACACCACAGGTTCAGAGGTCACGATAGGCCACTGGACATGGCCATACACCCTCATCCCACAAACCCTAGGGGACCCCATACCCTACAGATACACCAACCTCAAAACCGACGCACACACCTACAGCACAAAACACACACACACTCCTCTCTCGCAAACAACCAAACACGGAGCCCTCCTCGCCCGCGCCGCGAAGGACGGCGCCGATTTCTCTTACCACAAAAAACACTCAACCCTCACAAATATCCAGTTCACACACAAACAAGAATTCATGTGGGGCGTCCACAACACCCGCCTACTTACTCACAACCCCACCCTGCGCTGCCCCCTATGTGGCCAATTCACTAGCAACGGCCACATGGCCGGTAACTGCCCCTCTATGTCTGGTCTAAGACAGGACCGACACAACAGCGCTCTGCAACTCCTACTCTCCCTACTGGAACGCCACAACGGAGGACGTTGGGAAACCATCACCGCAGACTTCGGTAACAAACCCATAAAATCGTTTGCTTCCCCCACCCCTGCCCACACTCCACTTGACTGCCACCCACCTCACCCCACCCACATGCCCACCCGACTTGTTGCTGCTGACGAAGGTCTCTCGCCTGACTCCCTAACCTCATGCCCCGCCGTCCTCCCCCCTGAGATTCTCCCCCCCCTGCTTCGTCCCCCTGCACACAAACCTGACTTCATCCGCATCCTCGAACCCCGATTCGTTGGTCACTCCAACGGTCGCCGACGTTACGCATCCATAAAAAAGATTCAGATAGGGGAATGGAAGTACTGCACAGACAACAACCTCTCCCACACAGCCGACCTCATACGATCCAAATACACACCCCTTGCAAACGCCATCAGAAGCCACTGGCCAGGCACAGTGGTTGACATCCTCCCCATCGTCATGAGCCGCACAGGTACACCGCACTCCTCCACCATCACGAGTCTCACCTCCCTTCTCACCGCCCGCACCGACCCTCCTGATAAACTCGTCTCCAAAGCACACCTCGACACGTCTCGCATTCTTGCACAACTCCACACGCATACTGTCCAATGGCTGCATCACCTCCTACTCATATACCGCATCAAGTCCCGCACGACCTCCCGCCGCGCATCCGCACATTGCCCCCTCGCACGACCCTAAATGCACACAACCTTCGCCTCTACTTGCACACCTCCCCGGGGGGGAGTAAAACCCCCGACCCACATTGGAGAGGTTGGATTAGGTGGTTAACGGTCTAGCCCTGACTTGTAAGTTCCCTGTATGGCATAGTTGGGAGGGCCCAGAGACAGCAGCCGACGCATCCGGCTTTTGGTGAAAAACCGGCGCATACGGTACATGTTGTAAACAATTTCAATTTCAATTTCAATTTCTGGTACCCGGGTACCTGTCGGTTTTCCGGCCTGTGGGTAAAAGCTTCTGATCGCAGTCGTGGGCCAAATCTCCCCGCCCACGAGCGTCCTCCTTGCCGTCCCAGCCAACTCCTCCCTCCGGGAGATGACGCTGGACGACGTAGCGGCGCGCTAGTGAGCGCCCTACCCTGGTGCTGCTCCCCAACTAGCTCGACGCCGGGTACGGACATTGTTTTTAGTATCCGAAAAAAGCAAGCCCTCCGTACAGGGCTTTCCGGCGGCGGCTGATCCTGAGGATCGCCGCCGCCTCATATAGCCGCTCCTCCGTCTGCGACTAGCCACCGTCCTGTGCCATGTCTTGCCTCACCCCCCGGCAAGGTTCGAGCGGCACAGGGCTGGTCGATAGCTAGCGAGCGCCCTTTCCTGGCGCTGCTTCCCGGCTGGCCACCACCAGCTCCAACACCCGCCTCCCACCGCTGATCCGGCCGTACCCTCCTCGCCATCAAACGCTGCCGTAGTATAGGCCCCACTCCTAAAAGTAAGGCTGTATCTAGGAGTATCTCCCTCTTAGCCCCCTACCGTGCCAGGCTTGGCACGGCTACGGGGTTTCCAGCGCCCAGCACGGGGAGGTGAGGGGATGCCGACGGGCCTGCGAGCGCACCCCCCTCCGGGGCCGCCGCCGCTGCGCCGCCGGCGGGCGCCCCAAACATCATAGCTTCGCCAGTTTGACGGTCGCGGATCGTTTAAGTAGACCAATATATATGTGGGTTGACGGCTTGTAACCAAGTTTGACCGAGGATGATGTCGAATTTATCTAGTTCTTTGATAATTGCGTCCAAACGTATGTCAAGGGTTCCTATTGTAAGCACTTCATTCCGTAGTCACTGGCGAGTTGTAGTTGTACTACCATATGCCATTTTAATCCGGTATTTCTCTCCATAAACCGTCGGAATGTGATGCTCCCGTACCCACTCAGCCTTGCAAAAAATTTCCGAAGCGCCAGAATCCACCAAAATACGGCATCGATGCCCGCGTAAGGTGCCTTCCAACACTAAAAGACTTGTTCTAGACTGAGTCGTAGATGCGTGTTGCGTCGCAGGAAAATTGTCCTCTAGTCGGACACTCGTGTTCATCCACCCGTCGATCGGTTTTCCAAAAGTCTCATAACGAAGAGGGAACTGCTGATCTCCACAAATTAGATAGCCCCTACGCCGTGCCGAAATTAATTCCTTCTAGGTAGCCCATACTGCCCGAGAAGTTGACGTAGCGTTCGGTATCGATCCGGGTCGAACGCGAGCGATATACACGTAGCGCTTATTTTTTCCGGAAGACTCCGTTCCTAGATGGCGTAAATTTGTTTCGCTCACCTTAAATCCGGTTGTCTTCATAAGAGTTCGCGATGCTGTGCGTTCCGGGGTCGCGTCCCCAATCTCTTGTTTGCCACCAAGAAACTGACCATGCCCGTGTCCTCTTTCGTCAATAGCACTCGTCGGCCATCGGGAGCAAGAGTCGTCGAGTGAGTCCACTAGGTATTCGGGGGGTTGTGTAGGTTCTGGGGCAGAAATCAAACTCGATCGGTGTCATCGACGTAAACTTGCGTCGTCCATCTTGTCGATCCAACATCTTGCCTTCGTCCGTCCATTCCATCGTTCACATGTTCCGTCGTTGTCAGCTCGTCTACAAGTCGGAAATTTCGCAGAGGTTTTGTCCTCCATTTCGGAACCACAATAACCGCTCTCAAGTGGGGATGACGTTGTTTACTCCGCAAATAGTGGCCCAATTTTTTTCTAATTCATGAAATGGCGCATTTAGCCAAATTCTCCGGTACTGTTGTAGATCTCTCTCCTGAAATTGGCGCGCCGGACTGCAAAAATCCTCCGCCACTTGAGAATTAAGGCCATCATTATCGCTAGCTCCATCTAAGTCGAAAGGTCCGTTGGTCTGAGACTACTTTAGGAAATCTTCCCTATTCATCATCCAATCGCTATAGTCCTTGCTCCTAAAGACTTGCCTCAATGTCGTTTGAGGTAACGGGTGTCGTACTTCTTTTGTCTTGGTCTCATCCTGAATCGTTGTAGGAGACGAAACATCACCATGCACCTTGCCGCGCGCTGCCGACTCAAGTCTCACTTTCCCGGCCGGGGGCTCCTCATTCTGTCGTTCTTCTAGTTCTTCATGTGTGGGCAGTCGATAGCGATGTGTCCCCTCTTGTGGCAAATGAAGCACTTGCCCTCCTTCTTTAAGCTGTCGACCTCCTCTTGAGTAATGCGTCGAATCTCGTAAAACTCCCGCGGCTTTTCATCGGTCGCTATGTGCGAATCTTCCTCCGACTCACCGTCGACCTCCTCCGTTGCCTCCGAAAAGTCGCTATTCTCCTTGATGGGCTTAGCCGGCATGTCGAGCGTTGGGTCGTCTCAATCTTTGTCTATGCTGCCTCCGCTCGCGGGGCTGCTTGAATCGCCTCGTGTAGGGTCTTAGGGTTCTTCAGGGCAACCTCCTTATTAATCTAGGGTCTTAGACCGCGCTGGAAGTCATGTACGTTATCTTCTTCGTGATGATAAGGAAGCTCCAATAATTGTTTTCCATCGAAAATAATTAGCGTACTTCACTCGTCTTTTGTCGCGCCTTGTCCAAATTCAATCTCGCTTGTTCCGCCGATGTTCTTCCGCAGAATTCTTGAATTAAGGCTCTCTCCATTTCAATAACTCCGGAAAATCCTCCAGCGACTTCATCTCCAGTCTGCGCAACTTGGGAATACCACCACTTCGTTAGTGGACCATCCGAAAAGCCAAGTACTCAATACACTCCTATATGTTCTACAGGATTGACGTTGTGATACCGTAGATACCCTCGTGCGTGTCGAAACATGTTTCTCATTTCATCGATATCAGTCGTAGCGATGCTTTTGATCTTGGCTAGCTTAACGTCGTTAGGCATTAGGTTCGGCATCTCTCGCGTCCTCTCCGATCTCAATTGTTCTCCTCGAAGAAAATTCTCCGTCACTCGGCTTATGATCACTCGTCCTTCAAAATGTTTGAAACCGTTGTCGACGTGATCGCGCAGTTGAGATAGCTCAATCGAAAAAGTGTCAAGTCGGTTACTTAGACGTTGTAGCATCTCGGTGACGTTTACCGACATAGGCTCCATCGTAGGACTCGACCTTTCTCGCATTGCATGTCTTCCACCATCTGTCGACGTCGGATGTGTCGGCCCATAAGGCGCCCCCTCTTGTCGACCATCGACTTCCGATGGTAGTCTCTCACCTGCTCGGTTAGACATCTTCGTCTCGTCTAGTTCTTCTAGGGCTCCGAAACCACGTGTGAGGTGCTACCTTGGTTAGGCTAAGTTGGCAACCTTAGACTAATAGTAAAACCTAATCTCTGGATCTAATTATAGAACGTAGAGATAATTAATAAGATTGTCTTAGGAACAGGATTTCTTACAGTACGGGTGTGGCGTAATTATGGTATGTACCGGTATGGGTCTCTCCCATGGCCAATAACTCCCCGTCTTTAAATATCCACGCCTCACGTGTTCTAGAAACAGCCTTAGAACCTGTAGCTTGTGTTGTCACCTAACTAAACCAAACTACTACTAGCGACATCACATATTATATGAGACTATATCTACCGTCTTATCCATCCCATCCACCCCCCCATCCCTACCTTCCCCCGCAACGGTGGTTGCCTGGACCACTGGCTCACCACGCCCCCATCTCCTCTCGTCCTTCCACCGTCCACTTGTTCGGCCTTCCCCTCCCCCTCCCACTTCACCGACCACTCTGCAATCCACCTCGTAATCCATGCCCCCTTCTCTCTCATAGCCCATCCCCCCCCCCTACCCACCCCCACGCACACCACACCACACGCAAGCTCAACTTTAAACTTCCCCTCACACCTGACCACATACAAGCGTATCAATCCAGCACACCCGACCTCCTCAATCAAACGGCCGCCCTCCACGCAGACATACTCAACACCCCACATACCTCTGCCTCCTCCGACACCCTTGACACCCTCGCCTCGCAATTCACTACACTCCTCTCTCTCCACATCGACCACGCCGCCACAGTCTGACCTCTCCTCCCCGCCAAAAAACCCCGTCCACCCCAGGCGTCCCTCGACCCCACTTGGCTTCCTAATAAAAACGCAAACACATTCTAAACCTCCGCAAATGTAGCAAGAACTCCGGCCCCCTTCCCATCGCCCAAGCCCTCTTGAATACGACTGACTTTCTCACCCCTGACGCCATCAAACAACAATGCCAAACACGCATACGCCACCTACTCCGCGCCACCACCACAGATAAACTGAGGAAAATAAAAACCCGAGCCAACACGGCCTACGACACTTGCCCTAGATCCTCCCGCCGCCCGTTGAAAATTAAAAGCGCCCTCCTCCTCCCCAACAGCGCCACCTCGACCCTCCACCGCATTACCAAACCCGATACAACTATCGCAACCTCTCCCTCCGCCATCCTAGAAGCGGTACACTCTCACTTCGCCACCGAACTCAGCCGCGCCACCCCACACGAACTGCCCACCCCTCCATGGGAACTCCCAGACAACCCCGACAACTTTACCATCGAACCCCGCGGGGACCCCTCTCTCACCCTCGCCAACATGATCACCCGCGCCACGTTCGATAAAACCCATTACTCCCTAGGCACAGGCAAAGCCCCCGGCCCCGACGGTATTCCCAACGAAATAATCAAATTCCTGCCACCGGCGACCCGCTCCGCCCTCTACTTTCTCCTCTCCCTCCTAGCCCTCCAAACCTACACCCCTCCTGAATGGTGCCAAAGCACAACTTGCCTGCTCCATAAAAAAGGTGACCCCAACCTCTTCGACAACTACCGCCCTATCGCCCTCATGAATAACCTCCTTAAGCTATGGACCGCACTAATCAAAGACGCAGGCTCGAAATTCGCCAAAACCCACGGCATCCTCAGCGACCAACAAGACGGATTCCGACAACACCGCAGCATCCACGACGCACTTTCATCCATCATCATGACGATGGAGGACGCGAAACTCCACAACAAAGACATCTACATCATGTACGCGGACTTCAAAGGCGCGTTCAATGCCGCGGACCACCGCATCATGTTCAAACACATGCGTCAACTCGGTATGCCCTCGACCTTTGTCGACACATGCGAACACCTCTACGGGGTCTCAACAACCGACTACATTACTCCTCACGGCCCCACCCCCTCCATCGACATAAATCGCGGAACCTTACAGGGCGACACCCTCTCCCCATTTCTATTCACCCTCTTCCTTGTACCCTTCCTTCGGTGGCTCACGGTGGGCAGCCTGGGCTATCGCCCAGGTCCCCCCGCCACTAACGTCGACCCCACAGAACCCACACCCACCTACCCAGAACACGGCTTCGCCGACGACCTTAGCCTTGCCACGGGCTCGACACCCAACATGGTCATACAACTCAGGAAACTCTCCGTCTTCAGCGCCTACACAGGTTTGACCGTCAAAATCCGCAAATGCTGCATCACCGGCGCCCTTTGGCGAACTGGCAACGCCCTCTCCGTTGCCAACATTGCCCTCCTCGCATCCCGTCTCCAAACTCAGTTCATCACCATCGACTCCAACCCGGCCCCCATCCCCTCCATCGGCCCCTCAGACACATACCACGTCCTCGGGGTAGAACTTAATACCTCCCTCACCTTTATCAAGCCATGGAACAAACTAAAACGCACTACCGCATCCCTCATCACCGCCCTATCCACCTCCCCACTAACACAATCCCGCAGAATCAGGGTCATCCGGGGACTCCTCATCGGAAAACACTTCACCCTCCAGCTCGGCCTCTTCACCGACTCCCAACTCGACACCCTCGAAGGACAAATATGCCGCGCTCTCCGCTCCGCAGTCTCCTCGGTACGTAACCTCCCCCGCACCGCCCTCCACCGCCCTACCTCAGACCAAGGATACGGCCTCCCCTCCCTCAAAGCTCACGCAGCCCAACTCATTGTCTGTCACCTACACAAAATCTTGAACAACTCAGGATATCGAGGCCACATGGCCCGCGCACACATCCGCACCATCTCCACCACATACTCCCACTGGCCCACTGAATCCATCATGCCAGCCCGCTACACCCCACCCACACTCAAATGCTTAGTAAGAGCTCAACGCGACGCCGGCACTATGTTTCACAACGTCCCTCCTCCAACCCCATTGCTTCCACACTCCGCGCCCACTTCACCAAACAAAACAATACCCTCCTCGCATCACTCAGAGAGAGAGCCACACACATCAGAGACCCCCACACATACAAACATGCTTACAACGAATTCTCCCCCCGCAAAACACACGGTTCCCTCCTCCCTCGTCTCACTCCACTCTGGAAAAACAACATAACCACATGGCCCCAAGTCCCCCTCCGCGCCATCCCCTCCTTCATCCTCAAATCATGCAAATCCATCTCCAAACTCACGGGGACCACCACCCCAATTTCAGTCCCCATTCGCCTCCTCGCAGCAATCCTTACCGAACCCCCCAATACTATCCACAACCGCCTCCACATCACAAGCCTCACTCCCAAACAAGTATCCCCTCCCACCACTGTCCACTCCTCATGGATTCCCCTCCTCTCCCCACACCTCCCCCGCTCACCCTCCACCCTCTCATCCGGCATCCGCACCTCCCGCACCGGTCCCTCCCCCCCACTGCACCCACCACACACATAGACACAGAATACCTCACCCCCTCAGACCGCCACTTCCCCCCCCTGCGACGTTACGCGCATCATTTCCAAACACAAAGACACAGAATACGGCCAAACGCAGTACATGGTAGAATGGGCCCCGGAACACCTCGCGGAATGGGATATACAACTCCAACTCGACGAGGGCTTCCACCTCATCTCCTCCACCCCCACATCGGTATGTCTCCCCAACCCCTCTCCCGCCGACTGCTCCATATGTCACGACCCACTACACACAAAACCCACCTCCACCTCCTCCACATGCCCGCACTTTGCCGTCCATTCCCAATGCCGCCCAACTCAGGGACCGCCACATGGCAGTGCGACTGGTGCGCTCGCGGCCAACAACACGACCTCCTCCGCCTCCACGAGGTCCAGTGGGCACCGTGCCTACCGCTACACGACACCATCAGTGAGACCCCCTCCGGCCCCACCGCCCTCACCGCATTCAACTCCGGATTTGTCCCCTCCACGATACCCATTCTGCCTGAACCCGGACCCCCTCCATGGACGCACCCCCTCATCACATTCAACCACGACCCCATCCACCCCGACCTCGACATGCTCCCTACCGGAAAATTCGCAATTCACACACACCCATCCCTCCACGACACCACCATACTATGCACTCCCGACGGCCGCGCGGTCTCCACCCTTAACGGCCCCCGCGTCCGCCACCTCTACCAACTCTTCCGCCCCGACCTCTCGCAGCACACGTTCGAAGAAGAGGTCTACCACCTCCTCACCCGCCTAGGCTCCCGCTCAGAAATCCACTCACCCACACCCGCCACCACCACCCGAAATAGATGGGCCACCAGAGAGGACCTCCTCACAGCTCTCCGCCAAACATTCCGCTTCCAAACCGAACTCTAAAGCGACCCCCTCAATAAATCCCTTCACTCTCATACATACCACTCCCTATACCCCGAAGACATAGTCTTCTCCTCTAGCGGCAGCAATGCTCCACACACATGGCACGGCACCAACATCGCCAACCCAGAATACGACCACGAATGCATGCGCCGAGCCATGGAACACGCAATCGCCAGCGCACACCTCACAGCCTCTAACACACCCTGCGCAACCATCTTCATACTCCCCCGATGGGAACACACACCCTACCGCCACTCCAAATACATCAACTCCCCATACACCCACCACCTCTACACCCTCCCCAATGACGCAAACACCTTCCTACCCCCCGACCAACACACAGGCATACCCACCCCTACCCCATTCGGCACACGCTAGATGGTCGACATCTACCTCGTCGCCAACCCCCTCGCACTCTCCAATCTACCCTCACACACAGCCATGACCGCACTCCACAACACTCTCGAATTTATCTACGACACCCGCCTCCCGAACCCCACCATCACCTCCCCTCCTCCTCACCTCCTAGACACCTACTCCCCTCACTCAAGAGGCATCTACCACTTCCCCCCAAACCCCACCCACCCCCTTTCCTATCCACTCCATGAACGCATGCAACTAACATACCCTCCCACCAGAGGAACCCTTGCTTGGAATTGGCAGGACTTTGTATACACATACGGTTCGAAAAAGGTGGCTCCTCCCCCCTTGGAGCAGCCGCCACCCACCCCTATTGAACCATGCAAACACAGTTAGTGTGGAAGATAACGTACGCAAACGTAGTTACAGTCACAGTCCCGCAAACGGAACAGTTAAGGCGACAACCAGCCTACAGGCGTGGTGTCGGGACAACAGAAGTGTGAGAGCTGTAGCCTAGCGACAGCTCTGTACCGAGTCAAACAGTTTATCGGTATGTCCGATCTAGACATGTACTAATCATATCTAGAATAGCTTACAGTAGCTATCTGCAACTAATACGTATGCGGTATTACTTACAACACTCCCCCTGAAGATAGCTACGGGATGAAGCGTTGCATTGGGTCTTGTCCTCCAAGGATCGCACTTCGGTGTCGTGCTAATGCAGGTCCTGGGAGGGGTTTGGTGAGCATGTCAGCCACCATCTGGTCAGTGGGGAGGTACCTCAACTTGATGGTCCCTTGCTCCACGTGGTCTTTGAGAAAGTGCCACTTCAGGCCGATGTGTTTAGTCTTCTCGCTGACCAAGGCATTCTGGGAGTATGCAATGGCGCTTTGGTTGTCCTCCCAGATGGTGGTGGTTTCGGTGATGGGGGAGTCGAAGATTTCCCCCAGGAGTTGTCGGAGGTGGAGTCCCTCCTTGGTGGCGTCGGCCGCAGAGTAGTACTCGGCTTCACACGTGGATTGAGCCACACAAGTCTGTTGTTTGGACTTGTAACTGATTGGCCCGCGTCCGAGGGTGAAGAGATAGCCGGACCGAGACTTGCGGGTGCTGCTGTCGTTGGCCCAATCAGCGTCGGCAAAGCCTGTGAGTTGGAGACTGTGGTCCATGCCCCCCCCCAACGTCAGGCGCATGTCGATGGTGCCATGGAGGTAGCGGAGGACCTTTTTCAGAGCTTGCAAGTGTGCCTCGGTGGGCGAGGCTTGGGCAGAGCCGAGGATGCTCAACGCCGTGGAGACATCGGGGCGTGTACAAACGGCGGCGTACTGGAGGCTGCCCAGGAGGCTTGGGTAGACGTCCTTGGCCACTCCTGTGAGAGAAGGCGAGGTCAAGTGTGCAAGGCCGGCGAGGAAGCCGGGGTCCATCGGAAGGGACGACGGCTTAGAGTCAGACATGCCGTACTTGGCGAGGATGTCGCGCAGGTACTTGGACTGGTCCAGCGAGATGGTGCGCGTGGAGCGATCGCGGGTGATGTGCATGCCGAGGAGTTGGGAGAGGTCGCCTAGGTCCTTGATTTTGAACCGTGCTCCGAGTTGGGCTTTGAACGACGCGAGCCAGGTGGCATCATTGCAGGCCGCGGGAATGTCATCGACGTATAGGGCGATCATGGCGAAGACGTGGCCGGCGCGATAGATGTAGATGCACGGGTCGGAGACGCATTGTTGCCATCCATGGTCGACGAGCCACGCACGAAGTAGCATGTTGAACTCGCGGGGGGACTGCTTAAGGCCGTAGAGGCAACGCTTGAGGTGACAAACCTTGGACGTTCCATCGGTGAAGCCGAGGGGCTGGCGGATGTACACATCCTCCCGGATGGGGGCGTAGAGAAACGCTGTGTCGATGTCAAGCTGGCAGAGTTCAAGGTCGCGGGCGGCTGCAATGGTCAGGAAGAGACGCAGGCTGGCCATGCGGATGACCGGGGAGAAGGTCTCCGTGTAGTCCAGTCCAGCACGTTGACTGCACCCCTTGGCGACGAACCGCGCTTTGAAGCGGGAGACGTCGCCGGCTGTATCCGACTTGACTTTAAAGATCCACATGTTGTTAACGACCATGCGGCCGGGGGGGAGGTCCACAAGGTCCCACGTGCCGTTGCTGATGAGGGAGGAATACTCCTGTTGCATAGCGGCTTGCCATTGGGGGGCTTGGGTGCTGTCCAGCGCAGCTCGGTAGGATTTTGGTTCCACACACTCTCGGGCGGAGAGGAGGGCGATGGCAGTAGGGGACGTGCCGGCAGGGGTGTGTGGGGGACCAGTGACAAGGTCGGGGACGTGAGGGTGCTCAAAGATGTCCTCTTGAGCTTTTCCTTGTTCAGGATCACAACACGCCGTGACGAGTGTGGGGGGGTATTCGGACAGGTGGGCAACCATATCGCCGTAGCGAATGGGGTGGGAGCGGAGCCGAGCATGGCGAGGGGTTGGCGGGGGGGGTAGGGGTGTGGGTGATGTGAGGTCAATGGGGTGGGATAGGGGTGTGGCTGCGGGGACGTCGTCCGAAGAGTCGGTGATGGCCGAGTCGACGGAGGGTTGTGTGTCGAAGCCTGGGGTGTCTTCCTGAAAGACAACATGTACGGAAGTGGTGATGCGACGCGTTTCCGGATTGTAGACACGATACCCGGGTGCGTCAGGGGGATAGCCCACCATGACGCCGCGAAATGCTTTTTCACTGAGTTTCCGACGTTGTTTGTCGGGGACCTTGGCGAAAACGGCGCAGCCGAAGACGCGGAACTTGGAGGCGTTGGGCACCGACGACGTAAGGAGTGTGAGGGGGACGCCCCCATTAGGTCCGACCGAGCGACTGTACGTGCGGTTGCGAAGGTACACAACAGTGCTGACAGCGCACGACCACATGGAGTTGGGAACGGCCATGTTGTGGAGCATCGCCGATGCATTGTCCCGGATGGTGCGCCAGGGACGTTCGGCCTTGCCGAGCATGTGGTGGGCGTATGGGGCAGAGAACTGTACCCCGACGCCGAGGTGTGCGCACATCCGGCGAGTGACAGCAGCTTCAAACACAGAGTCTGAGTCAAATTTGAGGACCGGTGCGAACGCGCCCGTCTGGGAGTGATGGCGGGCATGCAGGTGTTTGATGTCCAAGAGGATGGTTTCCAATTCCGAACATGCGTCGTCTTTAGACTTAAGGAACCGCACCCACATGTAGTTGGTGTGGTGGTCGATGACGAGCAAGCAGTAACGGAGGCCATGTGGGGAGGGGACATTGACCGGGCCCCAAAGGTCAGCGGACAGGTTGAGGAGGGGGTGGGATGGCTTCGCGCAAGCGGCTGTGTTGCGTGGTGCAGCTGTGGCTTTGTGCAGGAGACAAGAGTCGCACGAAACTTTGGTTACAGCGCTAGTTAACACAGGGCTAGTCGGGACACCGTGAGTATGTTGGGCCTGAAGGCTTTGCATGTTGAGGTGGCCATATCGACGGTGCCACAGGACGGGATCACACTGGGCAGTAAGGGCAACCTGAGGTGAGGGGTCAAGTGCCGGCGGTGCGGATGGGCTGGAGGGGAGGACCGGCTGGTGGGGAAGGAGGTAGAGACCGTTTCCGGACGCTTCTAGCACACCCATGCCTGTGGGTACCAAAAGCAAACCAGTGTCAGAGTTGGAGGGGAATATGAATTCACAACCGCTGTTAGTTTGCATCCAGCTCACACTAAGGAGTCGGCCGATACGCTGTGCTGAACGAGATGATAGGTCAGGGGTGTAGAGTGCATACACAGTGCGGTGAATGATCTGGCCAGAGGCAAGTCTGACAGAAATTCGCACTGAGCCACTGCCCTTAACGTCAACGCCGACACCGCCCACGCGAGAGGGAGCGGAGGGGGGCGTGAAAGTCACGAAGTCATCTCGGAACGCAGTGAGGTTAATCGAGCAGGCGGAATCAACGACCCAAAACTTTGACAGATTACGACCCGGGGCGAGGGAAGAGGAGAATGCCACAGAGCTGAATGGGACACTCACCTCGTCGTCAGCGTAGTCATCAGCGCAGTCCGCGAGGGTGGGTAGGCAGTCGGTGTCATCGGCGGGGGCGTCGTCGGCAGGGACGTCGCTCAGCAGCGCAGCGTGAGCAGAGGGGGTGCCGTCGGCGGCGCCGTACTTCTGGACTGTCAGCCTACGCTTGGCGAGATTCCACTTAAGGATAGCGTCATCCGTGGCAGTGCACGCGGACATGAGATGGTGGAGGCTGCCACAAACGCCACACTTGTTGGGTCGATGGCCGCGAGGGTTACGGTGTGGTGGGCCGCGACCGCTGTGCGAGCCGCGGCATGCAGCGACGAACGCGGAGATGGGAGGAGGTGATATGGCCGGAGCGGGTGCGTCCGGAGCAGGGTCGTCTTCCATGTTGTGCGCAAGGTGGAGAATGCTGGCCATAACTTCATCAGCCGACATGATGTAGTCCGTGTCAAAGGCGTTGATGACGCATTGCTTCGCCTGACCGTGTGGGCCGCTGCTGGAAATACCGCGCAGCATGAGGAGACCGAGGTGGTGGGGGTGGATGGCAACGGAGCCGTCAACCAGCTGGCATGTGTCGTTGTACTCGTCAAAGGTCTGGCGCATGTAGTGGACATAGTCACTGAGTGACTGACCAGGGCGCTGTCTGACCGTCATGTTGTCTAAGAGGGACAAAGAGCGGGCAAAAGACCTACAGTCGAGGCGTTCACAAAGGATGTCCCACGCGGCAGCGGCGCAGTCAGGGCGTGCTGGAGAAACGCATTTCATGGCTTGGTCAGCGCGCTTATTCGCGCTGGCTGCATGGAGAAGCAGCGTGTAGGCGTAGTGTTGCGCTTGTTCGTCGAGCCAGACGCCGGAGTCACGGATGGCCAGCTGAGGAATGAGGTAAGCGGCCTTGATGGAGAGGAAATTAAGGAAGGTCCTCTTCCATTGCTTGAAGTCCGTGGTCGGGCACATGACGGGGACCGACATCTTCATGGACCGGTTGAGGGCGTCCTTGTCGAAGCCGGGGGCTTCGTGTGCCGCCCGGTTGATGACCACCGGGTCAATAGTGGGGCGACGACGGCCCCGGGGGGTGGGGTCGCCATGTTGGAGTGGGGGAGAGTGCCGGCCATGAAAGGGAGGAGGTGGTCCACCGGGAAAGGGAGAGCGGCCGGCCATGGGACGCGGAGGGCCGTACGAGTGCGGGTGGTCACGGTGGTCACGGTAGGGGGGGATGAAATGAGAGGGCGCCTCCGGGATATGGGGGCCGGGGTGTTGAAGGGCATATCCGGCGTGGGGGAAGGGGGGAGGTGGTGGGAGGTGATCAACCCGGATGTCGTGACGCGAGGGGTCGTAGTGCGCATCGGCACGCGCGGGCTCGCGGGGCGCATCGTGGCGGCGCTGTGCGACTGTGGGGTTGCCAACAGGGGCTGCAGCAGCAAAGAGTGTTTCTGCGTCCGGGGTTACGAAGCCAGGCTCGGGATGTTCAAGCAGGTGGAGGGTGTGGCCGTCGTGGCTGTCCCGGACGGATTCGAGTGGGGCATCGTGGCGGCGCTGAGCTACATGGGGGTGCGGATTAGTACCCGCAGCAGCAACAGCACCCTCGGCCGACTGCGAGTCGAGACGAGCTGTTATGCTCGCCACTTGCGCAACGAGCAGCGCGAGAGTATCTGGGGGGTGATCGAGGGTGCTCTGGTGAGAGCCTGACTCAGGGGAACCAACAGGTGAAACAGGCGGGTTTTTTTGCGCCATTTCGACAGAGGGCAAAAAAGAAAGAGCTGGATGAAAAACAGGCAGCGGTAAAAACCGCTAGCCGGACTCGTGCCTAACAGCGGTATGCAAAGAGACGGCCTGATGCCCGCCGACCCCTCGGCCTGTAGCCCCGGGGTGTCTCAGAGCACCTTTTCTGTATCCTCCACCCAGTGTGGGGCACAAGTCGAGGCCAAGGCCAGGACAGGTGGAGCGCTGCGCTGCGCTGGTGGGTGATTCGCTAGGCGAGGATAAAAAATAAAAATAAAAGGTAAGCTACGGCTGGCGTGCGACCTGTGGATGCGTATTCACCCGACAGTGCACCCCCCCGTTCTCCAGCTTGGACCTGTGTGCACCCTGGCCACACACGACGAGTGCGTCGGTGTGGGTGGCTGGCTATCTCCGTCGGGTGGCTGACTTAAGAGGGGTGGTGGCGGGTTTTAAAATCGCAGTTTATACTGGCGATACCGCCGACTACAGGTTGAAAGTACTAGGAGTCTAAGGAAACTTGCCTTCTGCGGGAGAGCTGTCGATCGCAGCTCGCCGAACCAGGTTGTCGCGCGTGAGTGACGTGAGGCGGGGGCCCATAACCTATTGAACCATGCAAACACAGTTAGTGTGGAAGATAACGTACGCAAACGTAGTTACAGTCACAGTCCCGCAAACGGAACAGTTAAGGCGACAACCAGCCTACAGGCGTGGTGTCGGGACAACAGAAGTGAGAGAGCTGTAGCCTAGCGACAGCTCTGTACCGAGTCAAACAGTTTATCGGTATGTCCGATCTAGACATGTACTAATCATATCTAGAATAGCTTACAGTAGCTATCTGCAACTAATACGTATGCGGTATTACTTACAACAACCCCGCCTCGGACACCCGCATCAAAATTCTGCTGACCTCCACCTCTCCCTCTCACACTATCAATCGCGCCGAATTAGCTGGCATTGACATAGGCCTCCAACTAGGCCACACCCATCTCCTTAGAGACAGTGCGTGCTCCCTCCGCCTCATACAAGGCTACCTAACCTGCCCATCCGCCTATAGACACAACATCCACCGCGACACACTCCTCTCCATCACACACACCCTCAAAACCCGCTGCAACGCTGGCATCCGTACACACCTTGGCAAAATTGAAGCACACAACCATTCATTCGTAAACGACCTCGCAGACACTCTAGCTAACCAAGTCGCGGACGGTCACCCACCCGACACTACATACACAACAGGCTCAGACGTGTCGATAGGCCACTGGACATGGCCGTACTCCCTCATTCCACAAACCCTAGGGGAACCCATACCCCATAGATACACCAACCTCAAAGCTGACGCCCACACCTACAACACCATACACACGCACACACCCCTCTCACAAACATCCAAACACGGTGCCCTCCTCGCCCGCGCCGAGGAGGACGGCGCCGACTTCTCTTACCACAAAAAGCACACTACACTCACCAACATCCAATTCACCCACAAACAAGAATTCATGTGGGGAGTCCACAACACCCGCCTTCTCACACACAACCCCACCCTGCGCTGCCCCATGTGTGGCCAATTCACTAGCAACGGCCACATGGCCGGTAACTGCCCCACAATGAATGGTCTAAGACATGACCGCCACAGCCACGCGCTGCAACTCCTACTCTCCCTCTTGGAACGCCACAACGGAGGTCGTTGGGAGACCATCACGGCGGACTTCGGTAACAAGCCCATCAAATCATTTACGTCCTCCACACCCACCCACGCCCCTCTTGACTGTCACCCCCCCCCCAACCCACTCGCATTCCCACCCGCCTTGTTGCTGCTGACGAAGGTCTCTCACCCGACTCCCTAACCTCGTGCCCCGCCATCCTCCCCACCGAGATTCCCCCCCCCGCGCTACGACCCCCGCACACAAACCCGACTTTATCCGCCTCCTCGAACCTCGCTTCGTCGGTCACCTAAACGGCCGCCGCCGATACTCATCCATCAAAAAGATTCAGATAGGGGAATGGAAGTACTGCACGGACAATAACCTCTCCCAAATAACAGCTCACCTCATACGTACTAAATACACTCCCCTTGCAAACGCCATCCGCAACCACTGGCCAGGCACAGTGGTAGACATACTCCCCATCGTCATGAGCCGCACATGTACACCGCACTCTTCCACTATCACAAGTCTCACCTCCCTACTCACCGCCCGCACCGACCATCCTGACAAACTCATCTCCAAAGCACGCCTCGACACGTCTCGCATCCTTGCCCAACACCACACGCATACTGTCCAATGGCTACACCATCTCCTACTCATATACCGCATTAAATCCCGCACGACCTCTCGCCGCGCCTCCACACATTGCCCCTTCGCACGCCCCTGACTGCACGCCGCCCTCACCTCGTCCCGCACAACTCTCCGGGGGGGAGTAAAACCCCCGACCATCCGTGGAGAGGTTGGATTTAGGTGGTTAACGGTCTAGCCATGACTTGTAAGTTCCCTGTATGGCATAGTTCGGAGGACCCAGAGACATCAACCGGCGCATCCGGTGTTGGGTGTAAACCGGCGCATACGGTACATGTTGTAAACAATTTCAATTTTAATTTCAATACCGTCTTATCTAATCTTATCGCACAAGCTCAAAGAACTATCCAGAAAATAACTATCTAGAAAGGAACTATCTGGAAGATATACTACTAGTAACTATGTACTGTTCGGGAAAATACGGCGATACAGTGGTACTGCCGTGATGACAATAGAAGAGTCACTGAATATCGCTAAGATATAAGTAACATTTAGAGGAAATAAATAATGTCATATGCTAGCACTTAGTACATAAATGGGCTAGGATTTGACACTGAGTGAAGGTTCCGGCGCGTGGGGAATTGTCCTGTGCGATGAAAAGGTCAACGTCAAGGTTGGCGATTAAATGAAATTTCCTATATGGGAGAGTGTGGAGGGAGATAAATTTTTCGATGATGGAACAGAAGTTCCACATAGATTGGTATTCCCCCAGAGGAAGGAGGTGATGTCGGTAAGGTCGAGTGTTCCGATGGGTGTGTGGAGAGAAAGTGTGGTTGAGTGACTATGTATGTTTGATGCAAGTTTGTGTGCAATGATGTGGAGAGTGATATCGGTAGGAAGACGTGTGACAGGGGGAGAGTGATTTACATTAGTCGGTTGGTACGAGGGAGGGGGATGTTCAAAGGGAGGTGGGAAGGTTGGGATGGGAATTGGCATCATGGAATTGCACTGTGGAATCATCCGTCTCCATGGGTTGGTCATATGTTGTCGATGGGGGAAGGTGTGGTTGGGGCGTGTCATCGTTGTCGTCTCAGAAGACAAGTTCTTCTCCCGGTCCGGCGTCTTTAGTGCATTCCCCGGTCATGTCCAGTTGAGCTTCGTCCTCTTCCATTTCTTGGGTAGGTGAGATGTGGTTGGGGGAAGAAGGGGGTGCCGAGTCGGGAAAGGTGTAGGGATGGGCGTGGGGAAGGGAGTGGGGTAGTGGATCAGGATGGGTGTGTGGATGTATCGGAGTGGGTGTGATGTTTAGGACTGAGTGTTTGGCGAGCTGTACATCCTCTCTGTTCACAAAGCGGCGGAGTTTCGAGGGGTGAGGGATGGTGTGGCATGTGGTGGGCGGGTTAGGGGGGAGGGCTGAGATGGGGAAAGTGTGGGCGGGTGTGTGGAGGACATGGTCGGGTGGTGTGGTAGTGGTGTCGGCGTCCGGGTGGAGCTGCTTGGCGGTGGAAGAGTGAGGGTGAGCGTGGGTGCGGGGTTGTGGGTTAGATGGTTTTAGGAAGCGGTGGAGTAGTTGGGTGGGTGAGTGAAGTGTTTATGGCGCTTGTAAGTAAAGGTGAGATGGGGTGGGTTCGGGGGAGCGGGCCGTACGGGCAGGGGCGGTGAGGGCAAAGAAGTCCCCGTCGGGGTCGGGCATGGTGGTTGGGCTTTGAGAGGATTAAACTCACACCCTGGAGAGGGCTACACTCGTGAGCGGACCACTTTCGGCGGCCGTTGCCAAGAGGAGGTGGGAGCCAGAATTTGGTCAAGACTTTGGTCAAAATTGTATGGGAGGTTCCATACAATATCCGACCCACTTGGATTTTTGAGACAAGGTGCTGTAATTGAGAGCATATAATCCACCCCAAAAATTGTGCTACTATCACACCGGTGCGTATTATGCATCAATCTATTTGCCCTGCATCACCCACATCAATGTGTCCACGAGTTAGTGCTCCACTTAATCAATGTGTCCATGATTTAATGTCCCGCTTAATCAATGCGACCATGAATAAGTGCCCATTAAGATCACGCGTCCATGAATGAGCAGTTGAATGAAAAAATGATGCATCATTTTCTATGCATTGCAGTTGATGCTTGATCTTTAGTTTTTGAGACTGATGCGGAGGCTTAACTGAACAATTTCGTTTGCTTTGCTTCGTCGGACTTCTGAAGGGCACATGCAACTTTTCACTTGACGATCACGTGTACGGTAAGCCGTTGTGGGCTCTTGCGCCGCACTCTCCCCAAGATGGCTGCCGACCGCACCTTGCTCCTACAAATAGGGCCGTTCGTACTGCAGTTTCTGAATCTTGGGCGTTTCTCGGGACGTACAAACGATCGATCGACTGAATTGTGCTAAGCGCCAGCTTTCCCTCCCCGCTGAGCTTGGGGGGCTTAATGTATCGTCCCTCGAGCTCGACGCTGAATTTGCTCAGCACTATGCTTCATTCATTGCGACCCTCGCCAACTTGATTACTTATTACGAGTCCGAGTCGCTAGGTCCTATGTACGGTCTTATCCGACAAGAACTAATGCATGTTGCTATTGAAATTGAAATTGAAATTGTTTACAACAATACCAGTATAAACCGGCTGTTGTCTTTGGCCCCCCCCTGTACTATGCCTAACTGGACTTATAAGCAGGAGTAGACCGTGAACCATTGATCCCAACCTCTCCAATGGCAGTAACGATACTGTCTAAAACATATCCGTATCCATGTATTTTGTGATTTTTTTATCTATACGTATTTTTCTTTGGAAACAATATGAAATATAAGATGTCGCTATTCTCCACGATACGCGGCCTGCTCCAGCCGCGGCGGGGTCGCTGATCAGCAAGGCTGGTCAGCATGAGGTGGTCGAGTCGAACCTGCCTGACCTCGGCTCCTGTGCGACTCCGGTCGTGCCGGAGGTAGGGGGAAAGGCAGGTGGAAAAACCCCTCGCTCAGGTCGTCGTCGGACTCGTCTCGATCCGTGCTCGTCCCCGTCCGAGATATCGGAGATAGTAGTCGCTCTTCTCGGCGCGACTCTCCACCTAGTCTAGCTTTCTCCCCTCCTGCGGAGGCTGGGAGGAGAAAATAGCTAGGTTGCACACGCTGTCCGGCTGGCTCTCCTGCCTCCGAGCCAGCTGTCTCATGTCCCATGTCCGTTTGCCGTATGTTTCTAACACCTATCTGATCGCGCTGTGCTGGCCGCACCCTCCCCCGGTGATTTACGTTGTTAGGGGGCCGCCTATACGAGCAGTGTGCCGTTGCGATAACCCGGGGCACACTGCCTGAGGCAGCCTGTCGATAACCGGGTACCGACTAGGGGAGGGGAACGGATAGTGCCCAGGTATCGGCTATCCTCAAAAGATGGTGGGTACGGGAATATTTAACCGAAAACCCCCCGTACCGGGTTTTTCCGGCGGCGGATGATCCTCCCGACCTCCGCCGCCTGACCGTGCCGCTCCTCCGGCTGCGACCCGCCTCCGTCCTGCGTATATTCCGGCCTCTCCCCCAAGGGAGACCAAAAGGTTTCGCACGGCTGGCGGCTGCTAGCGAGCGCCGTGCCCTAGCGCTGCTTCCCAGCTGTCCGCCGCCAGCTCCAACACCCTCGTCCCACCGCTGATCCGTCCGTACCCTTTATTGCCAAAAAACATTCCGCAGTCCTCGTACCCGTCAGGGCGGGAGAGTATCTGTGAGTATTTAGTCGCTGAAAGAACATATCGGACAGGCCGAGCGGGAGATCCTTGTGATGGTGTACGGATATTATGTTTTTCCAAAACCCTCCGTACTGGGCTTCCCGGCAGCTGCTGATCCCGCGGATCGCAGCTGTCGGTACCTCGTTTAGCCCCCTACCGTGCCATGCCTGGCACGGCTACATGGTCACTAGCGCCCACCGCGTGGAGGTAGAGGTAGGTGCCGACGGGCCTTCGAACGCACCCCCCTCCGGGGCCGCCGCCGTTGCGCCGCCGGCGGGCGCCATGTTGCTATTTCTACTTCATTGTGGGCGGTCCAATTGCCTGGCTCGTATGTTACGATCTCTAAAATGGGCGGATTTTCGGAATCTGATCTCGTGGTGTTGACTAGCACACTCAATCAAGACCTTTCCGATTATGTTGAGCCCGATGTCGAGTTGGTGGTATTTCCGGTTAACACTGCGGTTACGCCCACTACCCAGTTGACTTGCCTACAGCTTCCGATTCCCGATGCTCCCACTCGCTCGGGAGATTATGGGGCCACATTCAATAGGAAACTTTGCGCATTTTTCGTGCCCGGGCCTACCTTTACCTCTTGGCATTTTGCATACCTTCCTCACCGAGTTACATGGGGGTGATTTCGGGTACGGGTCGCGGGGCTTCTGCTCTCTTTTTCGCTTCACATGAGTCATGTTTCAAGGTGCCATCCGATTGCTATACGCTGATAGCGCACCGGTTGCTTGGCCTCACTGCGGAGCGCGCCTCTAATTTTCGTAAGTGCCCAAGGTGCAATGAGGCTCCCTCATAGTCTCGTGGGTATGGATCTTCGTCAACGGTATCGGGCACCTCTATGTCGGGTGACCGCTCGACAAGTGCTATGCCTATGGACCATATCCCCAGTGCCCATGCTATTGGTATGTCATTCAGCTCCACAATTGGATTGTCCGTGTGCTTGAAGAGTTCATACTTGAGGCGGGCCGGGGGTACAAAGGGACGGAACTTGCTGTTGGAGGTCCGCCGTATTCGGTCGGGAACTTATCGAGATCGACAAGGGAATGTGGGGTGGTTAGACTTCAGGGCTCCATACCGCCATCTTGTTGTCGATGCGACGGTCACAAGTGTTCGCACGAACACTAGTGTCTTTCAAATAGACACTCGCCTCCCTCTCCCGGGTAGTCTTGCATTGGGAGTTCAGCAGGGGAAACTCGATGCTGATCTCCGCACTTCTGCTTTGCTTGGCACGCCTTCGGTTTAGTCGGTTTATGACTACTCTCCCTTCGCTCTAGAGGAAGGGGGCCGGTTGGCGCCTATGGCGGTTGAGCTAGTCGACGGCTTGGCACTTATGGTGGCAGTTCGCTGCTTCGCTTGTCTCGGTACAGCTGACTCTCGTTCATTGCGTTTTGATAGGTCTGTCCGCATGCAACATTTTGCGCGTCGATCTAAAACGCCTTTCGACGGTTTTTGGGAGACGTGCGCCGAGAATCCATGCAACGTCTTTCTGCTGCTCATCATGGTATTTTAGGTTCTTGTCTTCGCGATGCTTTGCAGGAGGGCAATGTTAATGATGTGACATGCCAACATGTTTCTCGGGCTTAGGTCTATGGGGGCTTTTCTTCTTTTCTTTTTTGCTTGGTGGTTTCCACTTCTTTTTTTGTAAGAATTTGTTAGGTATCGCTAATTGAAATATTGAAATATTTTACTCCAATACCGGTAAACCGGTTGGAGTCTCTGGGCCCCCCCTTTTGCTATGCTCAACTTGTTGTTGGACTTCTAAGCGTGAGGTAGACCGTGAACCACTAATCCCAACCTCTCCAATGGCACTAATGATACCGTCTAAAACATACCCGTATCCATGTATTTATAATTTTCTGATCTATACGTATTTTTTGTGGATACAGTATGAAATAAAAGATGTCGCTAGTCTCCACGATACGCGGCCTGCTCCAGCCGCTGCGGGGTCGCTGATCAGCAAGGCTGTTCAGCTTGAGCTGGTCGAGGCGAACCTGCCTGACCTCGGCTCCTGTGCGACTCCGGTCGTGCCGGAGCTTGGGGGGAAAGGCAGGTGAAAAACCCCCCTCGCATAGGTCGTCGTCGGTCCCGCCTCGATCCGTGCTCAACCTCGCCCGAGGTATTAGCCGCTCCTCTCGACGCATCTCGCCACCTAGCCGAGTCTTCTCTCCTCCTTCGGGGGCTCAGAAGAGAAAAGAACTAGGCTGCAGACGGTGTCCGGCTGGCTCTCCTGCCTCCGAGCCAGATTTTCTCCTGTCCCCTGTCCGTTTGCCGTCTACTTCCAACACCTATCTGATCGCGATGTAGCCGTCCGTGCCCTCCCCCGGTGGTTTACGTTGTTAGGGGGCCGCCTTTACGAGCAATGTGCCGTTACGATAACCCTAGGCACACTGCTTGAGGCAGCCTATCGATAACTGGGTACCGACTAGGGGAGGGGTTGGAAGAACACAGGGATCGAGTCGCCGGTCCTCAAAAGATGGTGGGTACGGGAATTTTTCCAAAAACCCCATGTACCGGGCTTTTCCGGCAGCGGGCGATCCTAGGGACCGCCGCCGCCAGACGGTGCCGCTCCTCCGGCTGCGACCAACCTCCGTCCTGCGTAGCAACAGGCCTCGCCCCCAGGGGAGATCTAAGGCTCACGCAGGGCTGGCGGCTGCTAGCGAGCGCCGTCCCTAGCGCTGCTTCCCAGCTGTCCGCCGCCAGCTCCAACACCCTCGTCCTTCCGCTGATCCGTCCGTACCCCTCTTCGCCAAAAAATATTTCGCAAACGCCGCCCCCGCCCCATCGTCGGGAGAGTATCTGCGAGTATTTAGTCGCGGAAAAGACATATCGGACTGGCCGAGCGGGAGATCCCTGTGCCGGTGTACGGATATTATGTTTTTCCAAAACCCTCCGTATAGGGCTTCCCGACAGCTGATGATCCCGCGGATCGCAGCTGTCGGTACCTCGTTCAGCCCCCTACCGTGCCAAGCTTGGCACGGCTATGGGGTTACCAGCGCCCACCGCGTGGAGGTAGAGGTAGGTGCCGACGGGCCTGCGAGCGCACTCCCTACCGGGGCCGCCGCCGCTGCGCCGCCGGCGGGCGCCTAGGTATCGCTACAATGTTTAGTAGATTGATTTAAATCTAGAGGTTTGCATAACCTACTTACATATGTGACAGAACGCACACCCTAGCGGTCAAGCGCCTCGATAAAAGCGGTGCGTCATACCCAGACTTCGAGGTAACCCTCGAGGACTGGGCGAACGCCTCGCGCAACGTCCCAAGCCATGCCCCCACCAACACTAGCTAGCGGGGCGCCCGCCGGCGGCGCAGCGGCGGCGGCCCCGGTAGGGAGTGCGCTCGCAGGCCCGTCGGCACCTACCTCCACCTCCACGCGGTGGGCGCTCGTAACCCCGTAGCCGTGCCAGGCTTAGCACGGTAGGGGGCTGGACGAGGTACCGGCAGCTGCGATCCGCGGGATCAACAGCTCTCGGGAAGCCATGTACGGAGGGTTTTGGAAAACATAATATCCGTAGACCATCACATGGATCTCCCGCTCGGCCAGTCCGATTTTTTTCCGAGACTAGACTAAATATTCACATATACTCTCCCGTCACGGCGGGAACGATGTCTGCGAAATGTTTTTTCTGGCGAAGAAGGGTACGGACGGATTAGCGGTGGGACGAGGGTGTTGGAGCTGGCGGCGGACAGCCGGGAAGCAACACCGGGGTATGGAGCTCGCTAGCTCCCTACAACCCTAAAAGTTTATGTCTTCCCTGGGGGCGAGACTGATGGCTACGCAGGATGGAGGTGGGTCGCAGCCGGAGAAGCGACACGGTCTGGCGGCGGCGGTCCTTCGGATCATCCGCCGCCGAGAAAACCCGGTACGTGGGATTTTGGAAATATTCCCATACCCAACATCTTTTGTGGTTCGACGACTCAATCCATGTCCCCGCCCCACCCCTTCCCTAGTCGGCACCCGATCATCGACAGGCTGCCTCATGCAATGTGCCTAGGGTTATCGTACCGGCACATTGCTCATAAAGGCGGCCCCCTAACAACGTAAACCACCGGGGGAGGGTACGGACGGCCACATCGCGATCAGATAGGTGTTGGACACATACGGAACAAGGACAAGGGACATGAGAAAATCTGGCACGGAGGCAAGAGAGCCAGCCGGACACCGTCTGTGGCCTAGTTATTTTCTCTTCCCAGCCCCCGAAGGAGGAGAGAAGACTCGGCTAGGTGGCGAGATGCGTCGGGAGAAGCAACTATTACCTCGGGCGGGGATGAGCACGGATCGAGACGGGATCGTCGACGACCTGAGCGAGGGGTTTTTTCACCTGCCTTTCCCCCATAGCTCCGGCACGACCGGAGTCGCACAGGAGCCGAGGTCAGGCAGGTCTGCCTCGACCCGCTCAAGCTGACCAACCTTGCTGGTCAGCATCCCCGCAGCGTCTGGAGCAGGCCGCGTATCGTGGAGACTAGCGACACTTTTTTGTCATACAGTATTCAAAAAAGTTACGTATAGATCAGAGAATGATAAATACATGGTTACCTGTAGACGGTATCGCTACAGCCAATGGAGAGGTCGGGATTAGTGGTTCACGGCGTACTAAACCCATTTAGCATCGCAAAGACCTACAATAGGTTCGATCGGGGGCGCCCAGAGACAGCAGCCGTTTACTCGGTATTGTTGTAAACAATTTCAATTTCAATAGCTAGCGGCAACCCTTAAGCCGGTGCAACCCCCGAGCACTGGCATTTTCTGCTTTGCGCTCGCCCATCTGGCTCGCGCAATTGCAGTCTCGACTCTCGTAGTCGAGTAGGTTGTCAGCTTACATCGTGTCATCGTCTCATGCGCACTCGAGCGTCACGAGACACTTCCCCACGTCTTAAGTCGCCGTTTTAAAACATGTAGCTTGAGCAGTCTACCTCCACGCATGGGTCGATGCTCTACCCATTGCCAGTGAACAACGTACTACCGAACATATTCAAACTGCAGTTTCGGCCCTCGAAATCCGGATTTCTAAACATATTCAGGCGTCTCACACAGCCTTACTTGCACAACTTCAGCGTTTAACATGCTCAACAATGCCAACGAATCAGCAACATTCCATTCCCCCTGACGCGACCATTACGACCGAGGGTGGTAAGGCGGTAGCTTTTTCGATGCAAAAAAATCTATATCGCGTACTCAACAGTGTACCGCCATGGGTAATAGCTGCCCCCTTAGTTACTCGTCTCTCTATACACCGGGACCCCGTTCCTCCTTATCCCGACTCCCGGCGTGTGTTTACTGCGGTGCCACTTCACACTAAACACCGGCGTGAAGCTATAGGTGTCGTTCGCGATGGTCCACAATAGATTGCCCACTACATTGTCACCAGTATAAATTCGGTCTGTCCCATATGGGCGCCATGAGTCGGCGAAAACTACTTCCCCCCCGAGCGAGCTCGAAACGGTGAAGAGAAACAGCTCCGGGTGCACCGGTGGAACCTCAACGTAGAACTCCCACATCCTCGGCGCCGTGTACCTCCCGGCCGGCTGCGGCCCCGCCGTGTTGCCGCGGGCGTCGATGAGCTCCACCCAAAAATAGTTGGTCGTCCCGCCGCCGAGCCCGCTCACGGTGGCGGCGCCGTCGAGGTAGCGCTTGATGCCGGCGCCGTGGTCCGTCGCCGCCGAGTCGAGCACCGCGGCGGTGACGTCCGTGTAGTCCGCCGGCACCGCGTCGACGATGTTGCGGTAGAGCCGCACCTCGGTGACGCCGCTCATGCTTTGGGGGAAGAGTGAGAATTTTCTATCGCGCGCGGGATGTTTGGCGCGCTCTCCTCCAGCCGGCTCATCTCGGTCGACATTTGGCGGAAGAAGTCGCACTCGCTCGCGTAGTCGGCGTCGTGCAGGTGGCGGAGCGAGCACTCCGTTTTGATGTCGCACACCACCTCGCCGAAGCGCGAGGCGAACGCGTCTTGCCGCTCCGCTTTGTTTACCCACTCGAGTCCGCCGCTTAGCGCCGTCACCGACCCCGAGAGCCGCGAGAGGCAGCTGCTCACGATGGCGGGCAAGGCGGTGGCGGTCTCCGGCCGGCCGATGCCGAAGGTGAGGTTCAGGCTGCCCACGCCGAGCGAGAGGAACACCGTGGTGTAGAGCGCCGCGTCCGCTCGGCCCTTGTAGATGGCGTACGCGGCGCCGTGAATTCGCTTCACCCGCTTCTCGTGCGTGCGTCACTTCTCCAGCAGCGGGCTCTCCACCGTGTCGCTCATGATTTTTAGAATCACCGAAGAAAACGGTGCCGGGCGGGGGGGCGCCGGCGGCGCCGTCGACGCTAACCTCCAGCCGGGCGACCGCCCGCGGGTTCTGCACCGCGTTGCCGAGGCTGTTTTGCTGGACGGAAGTGGTGAACCCGAGCAGGTAGTTGGAGGGCGGCAGGTAGGCCGCGACGTCGGGGCGGTTGGTGTCGGAGAGCCGCAGGTTGGTTTGCAGGAGGGACATGGCTGGCAAGCCAGTATGTGTCGTAGAAAGAAAGGCGGGCAGTGTCGGTGAAGGGGCCGGCGGCGGCGGCCTCTACGGTGCTCTCCTCCAACACCGGCGGCGAGGCGTTTGAGGGGTCGATGGCGGGCTCGCCGGCCGTCGGCTGCGCGAAAACCTCCAAGAAGCCCTCGTGCACGCCGTCCCGTAGGACGCGCCCGGCGAACTCGCCGGTGCCCAGCGTGTGGCGGAAGGGGGCGCCCGGTGCGGGCGTGGTCATGGCGGTATCTGAAAGAAGGTGAGACAAATTACGAACGCGGACGCGACGTCGGGCACGGGCGCGAAGCCGCCGGCGGTGCGCAGCTGCAGGTCCACCTCGCCGGCCGGTCGAGCGGGCGCCGGAGGGGGGACGCCCACAGTGTTCTCGTGCACGCCGTTGAGGCTGAGCTTCTGCCCGGCGAGCACCGCGCCGCCGGCCGACTCCGTGCCCGGCAGGTAGGCCCGCACGGTCAGTTGCTAGAAAGGGTCGTCCACGAAGGTGGTGCTCGTGACCGCGACGCCGTAGCTGCTGGCGGCGTCGGCGAGGCGGACGAGCGAGCAGTGCGACACGGCCACCTGCCACCGCGTGCCCTCGCCCTCCTCGCGGTCGGTGCGGAAGGCGCGGAAGTCCACCGGCACGCGGTCGCTGCCGCCGCGCGACAGCAGCCGAACGTGGAAGAAGGAGGGATGCGACGCGAGGGGGCGCTCCGGCTCGTCCACCCAGAAGACGAGGTTGAAGGTGAAGTCGGTGACGACGTCCGGCTCCCACCGCTGCACGCTCCTCCGCATCACCGTCGGACCCTGCAGTAGGTAGAAGGACATGTCGCCGCGCACGAGCCGCGAGCCATCGCAAAGCCTCGCGCCCGCGCTGCTATGCACGTAGGGGCTGTCCGCCATCTCGCCGTAGACGTTATCGCCGCCACGCGACTGAAGCAGCGCGAGCACCGCGTCGTGGTCCGCCGGCGCCCAACTGTTCAAGGTATTGGACTATTGCACGGACGGCGAGCACAGCAACAACGAGAGCGGCGCTGGCGCGATGCCTTGGAAGCCGCTCACCGGCGTGCACCACTCGAGCGCGACGCGCACGCGCGGCTGACCTTGGAAGCCGCTGCCGTTCTGGAAGGCGGGCGTGCGCACTGTGAAGGCGGCCGCCGTGCCGCCGATGCGCTCCTTCGAGCTGACCACTATCTTGCAGCGCGCGGCCAGCATGTTGCTGCCTCTTTTACCTAATAGAAGACATTTACAAGCCCGTCGGGGCCCACCATGAGGAAGGAGTCGTAGTGGCTGAAGACGTCGACCGTCATGCTCGCGGTGAGCTGCTCCTCGCAGGTCACCATAAGGTGCGAGACGGAGGTGCTCACATCGACGCCGTTCTGCGAGAGCACGCTCTTGTGGCTCTGCGACTCCAGGTCCAGCCCGATCAGGAATTTTCCTTGCTGGCTGAGGTCGCCTTTCCAATCGAGGCAGTTGATGTTACCGCTCGACTCGGTGGAGCCGAAAGCGTGGAGCGCCTTCTACATCTCCGCCCACGACTCCGCGTTGCTGCCCACCTCCTTGCTGGGGGTGAGAATGCCGTTGATGCTGAACTGCTAGCGGCCGGTGTCGCCGACGGGGTTGGTGCGCGTGGAGACGTAGTACACGTTGTCGTAGCTCGCGAGGTCGCGGCGGAAAATCGCTAGCAGCGTATTGAGCGAGCGGAAGGGCGAGCTGAAGCTCATGAACATGCTCCCGCTTCCGCTCGGCGAGATCCAGCGGTGCTGGCTGTAGGTGTGGAAGGGCACCACGATGCCATGCGAGTTCGTCTCGGCGATGGCGCGGTCGACCGCGGGGTCCAAGTGGATCATTTCCATGACGATCTCGACGTCGGAGACGGTCCAAGGGGCCGACCCGAGATGCATCCGGTCGCGCTCCGCAAGCGTGAGCTCCAAGACGAGGTGGGTGCGCGCCATGGCGCCCGTGGGCAAGTACTTCTGCTGAAGCGTGCCGAGCACGCCCGACATTAGCGTGAGGCAAAAGATTCGAGAGTTTCCGCCGAAGATGTTGCCTCCGGTCGTACTGCCCTCCGCCACCGAGCTACTGCTGTCCCGCTGATCCTGCGACACGCTGGTGTCGGACAGCGCCTGCAGCAGCGCGTTGTACTCCTCGATGTTCTCGAGGACGCCGCCCCCGGCGCCGCCCAACGCGGACACCTTCAGCGATCGAATCAGGCTGTGGGCGGACAAGTCCAGCGTCAGCTCCGTGGCCGTGTCGGGGTCCGTGTTACTGAGGCGCAGTTTGAGGTAGGTCATGCGCGTGTTAAGGTACTCCCCGCGGCTGCCCGTGGGGATGACGATGCGGATGGTGTTGCCCGGCGCAAAACCACTCGACCCGCCGTTCTCCGCGTAGATGTGCACGCGGCTCTTCGTCGCCGGAGCCGCGCGGGGCTTGTTGCCATAGACAAAGGCGTCGGACAGCGACGAGCGCGCGGTCGCCGGTTGCATTGTGGGTTTGGTATCGTCTCAGAAAAGAAAGATCAGCCCCCTCTCTCTATCTGCGACCGTAGCTGCCCTCGCATGTACCCGTAGGCCGCTCGCACCGCGTCCGCTTGGCCCTTGACGGCGGAGGCGTCCATCCGCCCGGTGGTCAGCGCGCCCTCGACGCCGCATGCAATACCGGCTATGACCGTCGCCACGGCCCCGGCGGACGCGAGGCCGGCACCTAGGGCGAAGCTGGACGCCGCGACGGGCGCCGCGGCGCTGAGCAGCCACTCCCTCACCTTGTCGCCCACGCTGCGCACGCCGTGCGCGACCTTCTCGCCGATAGAATGGAATTTGTGCAGCTTCTCGCCGAGGAAGCGCGCGAAGGTGATAGCGAGTGTGTTTGTTTGTTTATACTTACAGGTTTTTTCTTGCTAAGCTGCTCGTCGATGTAGCGGGCTATCTCCGCCTTGGCCTTCTTCCTCAGGCCGCGCGGGACGGTGATGCCCAACTCGGCTGCCTGCTCCAGCATCGTCTGCACCGTATGCGTGCGGTCCGTCCGTGCAATCGGTCTGTCTGAGATGCTGCCCAATGCCCGCGCCAACATGTCGTTAACATCGGCATCGGTGGCGCCGGCGTCTGCCATTTCGAGTTCCGCTAACAGCAGCTGGTTGAAATCTGTGCCTCGGCTGTCTGTCTATGACAGAGGGTCAATCGGCAACATGGCGGGACGCGACGGCGTCGGCACTAGCTCCGGAATCCTGCGTGACACGGGCGGCATGGGGGACGCCGCGTGCTCCAATGGCTCGTGCCTCTGAAATGCGGCGGTGCTAATCCCCACTGACCTCGACGCGCTCGCCGGTGCTGCTGCCGCCGCGGGCCGCTGCCAGTAAACGTTCGGCGGAGGCTGCTGCCCGACGATGGGCGCTGGCACCGGCGCTGCGATGCCCATAGTCCACACTCGGGTGAAGGGCTCCGCCTGCGGCGGTGCTGCTGCGTCACCGCCGACGCATGGCACCACGTTCACGCGCACGATCTGCCTCGCGCCCCCCGGTGCGCGTCGCCTGCGAGGGGGGGCTCAAGGCTTGCGTGCCGCTGGCTTTTTGGCCTTTATGTTGTTGCTGTTGTTGCTGTCGCTACCCTTCGCCATTGCCGTCGTCTGTCGAGCGGGCATGTCGGTTGTCGCTCTCCTATATAGCAATACGGTTGAAATTTCTGTAGAGTTCGCCGGTACCGGTGTCACCGAACCGGAAGGCGTACGACCTGTCGAACACGTAGCGCATGAGCGCTCTCGCCTCAGTGCACTCCATCGCTATCAGCTCCTCGAAGATGGCGGTGCTCTCTTTTTTGTTTCGAGGCTTGTACAACAAGAAGTGCGACAACGTCTTTCGGATGGACATCGGCGCGGCATTGTAGGACTGTACCAGCAACACGATGGACATGCGGTAGTGCCGTCGGTTGTAGATGAGATCGCGCAGCGCCCGCTGGATGTCGGCGTCTTTCAGCGCGGCGGTGACGTCATCCAGCACCAGCATGTTGCTCTTCCCCTTCTCCGCCGATGCCTTCACCGCCTCGCGCACCCCGTCCAGCGTCAGCCAATCCAGCTCGGCGTGCATCTTGTCGTGCCGGCGGAAGATGTTATTTTCAAACTAGCGACGATGTGCGGCGGCATGACGACGTGCACCGCGTGGAACGCCCGGTGGTACGCCTACTTGTTGGACAAAATGTTTATCGACATCGAAGTTTTTCCCGTGCCGGCGCTGTCGATAATAGCCAGAAAGAACGGGCGGTCGGGCAGCGGCGAGACTATCTGCTCGTGGATCTTCCGGTCGCACAGGAACGCCGGCGCCTTTACTCGGAAGGCTGATTTGTCTTGGATGGCGAGGCGCATGTTGCAACAAGAGCCTTCGCTCGTCTTTTGATAACCCTTATGATTTCTTTCGGCGCCACCCCCCACGTCGCGGCCTCCAGCACCGCGTATTGCTCCTCGCTTAACCCAAACCCGGCGTAGTTCTCCTTCTACCACGCCACCGTGCCGTAGGACGCGTCGACCGGGAGCGCTCCCGGCGCGAGCGGCGGGAGCGGCGCGCACGGGCCTATGATGGACACCGCCTCGCCGGTCGCGACAGCCTGACCCTCGTCGTACAGCACAGCAAGAGCAGCAGCTGCAGCACCACCACTAGACGCCATAGCTCTATTTTATTTTCTACTGCGAAAAGAAAATTAGTATGGGACGGTGCAGCGATCTCGAGCGCGGCGACGACAGTGACGGAGATGGTGCACGGCAGCCCGGTCCTGCGGTACCTCGGGATGTTCGGCGGGATGCTGTGGCTGGTGGAGCGCTTCCGACCGCATCGCCGGAGGAGCCCGAGCCCGCCGAGCCCGAGCCCGACGCAGCCGTTGGACCGGAGCCCTCCGCTGCTGCGCAACCGCCGAAGCGAGTAGCCAGCGAGAAGATGAAGGTTGCCCTGCTGCGAGCGCGCACGGCGAAGGCGGAGAACCGGCGGCAGCGTTGTCAGGCAGCCATCCTAGCACAACAATATTTCTTTGACATCGTGCAACTGACTGCGTATGATGCAACAACTGTACCTCGACACTATATACTCCGATGCGACGCTCGCTGATGGCACGCACGTCTTTGCGCTGCGTGACCCAATCACCGTGCCCGAGCGCCATACGCTTCATGTGCGATTGCTGAACGCATGGCTGCCGCTCAGCTACTACAGCATCTTCGAGGAAAACGACACGCTCGTCCTGGGCTACTACGACGACGGCAGCGACGAGTGGGCGCCCGACGTCACCGTCCGGCTGCCGCGCGGCAACCGATCGATGGACGACCTGGTGGCCTTTCTGAACGCCGGCCGTCTGCATGACTACGTCGCGAGATACGACGAGTTCACCAACCGAGTGACCCTGGAGGGCACGGACGAGGCGGAGGCGGTGCTGGTGATGCAGCCGGGCACCACATGCCAGCGGCTGCTTGCACGTCGGCGACATGGCCAACCTGTCGGACGACTTCCACTTCCAGTTGACTGCCAGTAGCGTGGTCGATCTCACGCGCACCAGCTGCGCCTTCGTGCACAACAATCTGTTGACACAGAAGAGGGACCCGCGCATGCGCCGAGTGGGCGACATCCTCGCGAAAATTCCGTCTCGCGCGCAGTTCAACGAAATAGACCACTACTCGGCGGACGCCTTCGTCTCGGTGGCCAACCGCTACCTCAGCTGCAAGAGTCTGCGCCTCAACGACGACGACGGGCGGACGCTCGAGCTGAACGGCGGGCGGTTCACCGACACGCTGAAACTTTCGTTCGATAGGAGCAACGAGCAGGATGAACCAGTCCAGGCCGCAGGTGGCCCCGCTGCAGCTGAACGGGCGGCGGGCGGTGCATGTGGACCTCAGTCAAATAGAATTGCTGTTCCAGAGCTGGCGGCGTGGGTGACGGTGGAGGAAGGGGAGAACGACCGGCATGACGCTGAGCTCGAGCTACAGGGCGCCGACCTCGAGCTGGAGGGCGCCGACCTCGAGTCGCTCAGCGCCACCGTCCTCGGCTTCGCTGACGAGGTTAGCATGGACGCCATCTCCGCAGCCACCGATGGTGGAGGCGTATCCGTCGGCGCCTCGCTGCTGCCGGAGCCGGACACCGCCCTCGTCAGCGAGACGCACGAGTGGGCGGACGCGTTTGCCGCAGATGTCACGCTGGATGACGAGAGCCTGACCGACACGCTGCAGGCGCTGCGGGACAACATCGCGGCGGTCGACCCCGAGCACCCCTCCACCGTCTCGTTGCAGTGCATCGACGAGCTGAACTGGACGGAGGGCATCGTCGTGAACGGCGACCTCATCCCGCACGAGCCCCACCCCGGCTTCCCCTTCCACCGGGTCGAGGCGCCCATCAATCCGTGGCTCGAGGGCCACTTCGTGAACATCTACGCAAACAACATCTTGTCTGCCGACGCCGATGGCGGGCAGCCGCGCCGGGTGCTCCTGGATGGCGACCCATCGGCGATCGGACAGCAAGGCCCTCAAGGCGAGCAGGGGCCGCGTGGATTGCAAGGGCCCCAAGGCGAGCAGGGCGAGCCATGAGCATTGGGGGCAGTCATCCCATGATTCAATGAGAGAGAGGTCCGCGAGGGTTCCCGGGTGCGCAAGGCCTCCCCGGTGCCGACGGGCAGGACGGCGCGCAAGGCCTCCCCGGTGCCGACGGGCAGGACGACGCGCAAGGCCTCCCCGGTGCCGACGGGCAGGATGGAGCGCAAGGCCTCCCCGGTGCCGACGGGAAGGACGGAGCGCAAGGTCCCCCCGGTGCCGACGGGACGGACGGAGAGCAAGGCCTCCCCGGGGCCGACGGGGCCGACAACGTGGACTGGGCGACCCTCGTGGGACGACCCCCGTGGACCAACTACCTGAGCTTGGGGGATAGCACGACGGTTACCGTCGGCAGCAACAGCTTCAAGAGCGGCGACTTCACGCCCAACGGTCAGGCGGTGTTCGACCTCGGCTCCTCCGTCGTCCGATGGCGGCGCGTGCACACCTCAGGGCTGCGTGTCTACGGCGAAGAGATTGTCGCAGCCCATGGGGTGAACGCGGGCGACAGTCGCGTCACGAATGTCGCAGCCCCGACAGCAGACGCCGATGCCGCGACGAAAAAGTACGTGGACGACGCCATCTCCGCCGTCGAGTCCGTCCCCGGCGCCGACGGTGCAGATGGGGAGCGGGGGCCATGGGGGTTCCCCGGAGCCGACGGGGCTGACGGGCAGTCGATCGTCGGCCCGCCGGGCACGACGTCGTGGGGCGGCCTCACGGACAAGCCGGCGTGGGTATCCAAGTTTTCCTACTCTGACATCGGGCAGTTCATGGACCCCGCGCAGCCCTCGAACCTCGACGTCGTGGTGAGTGACTCCGTCACACCATCGGCGAGCTCGACGTTCAACCTCGGGCAGGACGGTCGCCGATGGCTGTTCGGCTACTTTCAGCGCGTGCGCATGTCCGGGCAAGCGCCGTTCTACGACGACGAGGCGGTGACGCACGAGTTCTTGCGGACCTACGTCGCGGACAAGGGGTCGTCGACGACGTGGCTGAACCTGCCCGGGCGCCCGAGCTGGAGCAACTACATCAGCCTCGGCGGCACCACCGACACGGTGACCGTCGGCGACAACAATTTCAAGTGCGCTGATTTGCTCCCGAACCAACCTGACGAATACACCCTAGGCGGCGCAACAACGCCGTGGAAATCTGTCGTCGCTAAATTCGTCACGCTCGTAGCGGGAGGGGTATGCTCGACCCCCAACCTCATTGTAACGAATTCGATTAATTTCACGGGAAAGCGTGTTCTGAACGTGGGCGAGCCGACAAGCGCCTCCGATGCCGCCACCAAGGGCTACGTGGACATCATTGTGGATAGCATTGCCCCGGCCCCCCGCGTCCCCCTAGACTACTTCCTGCGTGCCAACGCCCGCAGCCTCACCACCGTCTCGATAATTCAGAGCAGTTTCGCCGTCACAGCGACCGGCGGGCACCGCATGTCTATCCAACCTAGGCTTCAGAACCTCCGCATCGCCCCGGTGCCAAACACGACGTTCCCCGCGGGCGTGACGTTCCACTCCGCCCGCCTCGTGTTCGTGGTGTTTGCGGCGAGCGACAACGACCACAAGGGCGGCCGCTTCATCACGCTGCCGGTCGACGCGACCACCGGGATAGACGTCGCCGACGAGCAGAATTATTCGTTTTGGCTGTCGTCGACCCACTTCCGCTCAAGAGTGAAGGTTTCAGTGTATTACAATATTAGTGTTGGCGGTGAGCTGCAAACGGTGCCGCTGCTAACCGACCATATTTTTGAGATGCCCGAGCCACCCCCCCTAGCTTCGTGTCTAGGAGCCTAGACTTCTAGGCGCGGCGGCGGCGCCCCGCGCGCTCCTGCTGCGCCGATTCCACCGCCCGCTGCGTGGGCACCCGGTTGCGCGCCAAGCGGGCTCCGGAGGGCTGCGGCGCCGGTAGCGGGGCGGCCGGCTGCTCGGGCGCCTGTGCAGCAGCGGGGGCGGGGGCCGTCTTCTTCTTGAGGGCGGGGGGCTTCTTCTTCGCCGCGCCGGCGGCGCTCGTGCCGGCCTCCTCCTCCTCGATGGGCTGCAGCGCCGCCGGAGCGGCCACCGGCACGCCGGTCCCGCTCTTGGTGGTGAGAGGGCTGTCCACCTTGTCGAAGGTCTTGCGGAGGTAGCCGATGTTCACGTCGGACGCGTGCTTGAAGAACCTGGCAATCATTTGTTTGATATGCGTGGCGGTGACGACGGCTTGCGGCGGGACATCTCGCGATGCTTCCAAGTCACTTGCGCGTGGCGCACGTCCAACGGGGTGACAGAGGTGTCGATAAGGCGGCCGTTGTTGAGCTGCCGGAACACGAGCCCGGCGGCGGTGAAGGCCTTCTTTACCTTCGGCCCGGCGGGCTGCGGCAGCTGCCCGTCCTTCTTGCGCCCGACGCCTACCAACCACTTGCGGTCGGCCTCGGGGTGGCCCGGCGCGAGCGTATCGTCCACGGTGGCCTTGATGTCGGGGTGTTGGGAGAGCTTGAAGGAGTAGGGCGTGCCGAAGCGGCTCTTGTCGGTCTTGAAGTGCGACGTAGATTTTGCCGGTGTTGCGGTTGTACGAGTCGGCTCGGGAGGGGTCGCCGACCACCGGGTCGAAGCGCCGGCCGTCGTCGGTGCGTATCTCGATGCCGCCGAGGTTGTCTCGCAGCCCGAGGAGCTTCACATGCAGGAAGGCTGTCAGCCAGGTGGTGGAGGGGCCAAGCGCCGCCTTGATGCGCGGGAGGTAGAGGACGAGAATCTCGTAGCTCTGGACGGCGTGGAGGTCGCTCTTCGGCTTGCTGCCATGGACCTCCTTGTCCGCTTGCAAAGCTTGCATCAAGCCCACCTCGCCCTCGCCGAACTTGCCTCGGTAGGTCTGGAAGACGTCCGACCCGAGGGAGTTCCGGAAGGCTCCCCAAGCGCCGAAGGTGGTGGTGATGTGCCCGAGCTTGACCGAGTAGGTCTGCGCGACATGCTTGAGCGCCGTCGACTTGGTGCGCGCCCGGGAGCGCTCGCCGGCGACGGAGGTGGCCACCACGCCGCTGGACACCTCATGGTCCTCGTCGTCGTCATGGCCGGCCACCGCCCCGACGGCGCTGTCCATCACGGTGGCGTCGGCCTCCACCTGTACGGCGGACTTGGAGTATCGGGCGCGCAGCCACGCCATCACGTGCATCACGTCGCGAAGGACCGGGACGGCGTTGTCCTCGGGCTACGCGCCAGCCATCTCCTCGCGCAGCTGCCGGTAGGTGCGGCGCACGGCGTCGAGGTAGCCCTTGGAGTAGCCCTCCGCCACCAGCTCGCCGTCGCGCATCAGCTTGCGTGCGCTGTTGGACCCCATGTTGTGCTTCTGCACGTCGGCGCTCCAAAAGGTGTCGATCTGCGCCGAAGTGATGGGCGTGTTGGTGCCCCTCTCGGGCGTGTCCTCAAAGTCCTGAGGGTAGTCGGGGTGGGGCGGCGGCACCGGCGCCGGGGCGACCTGCACGCGCGGGAAGTTGATGGCCGGCAGCGGGGTCGCGTTGGCGTACACCGGCCGCAGGTCCACGCCGTGGGTGTGCTCCAGCACGGCGCGGAAGTTGGCGTCCAGCGCGCGGATGCGGTTGATCTCGCGCTCGCCCCAGCGGTAGGCGGCGAGCGTCTTGGCGTTGGGCTTCTTCCCCTTGAGGATGCTGCGGACGTTCGCCTTGAAGCGCTGCGCCTCCGCGTTGGCGGCGTAGTGGGCCTTGGCGCGCGCGCGCTTCTTCTCGGGCGAGTCGGGCATGTCGGCGGCGGGCGCTGCTTGGCGTCACATGAGACAATTATTCTTTCTGTCCCGGGGCGCGGCTGAAACGCGCGGCCGGAGATTATTTTCTCCGCTTGGGGGCAACCGACGAGCGATGGCGTCCTCCCCCTCCAACTACGTTGAGCAGCTGACCGCCGGCGAGCTCATGCGCATCGTGCGGGTGCATCTGCTGCCCATGGAGAAGGACCGGGAGTGCAGCCGCCGCTACTACGCCCGCAACGCGGAGCGGCGGAAGGCGAGCAACCTCGAGCGCTACCACCGGAAGCAAGCGCAGAAGCGGGCGGAGGAGGCGGTGGAGGCCGCGTAACGGAGGGGGGCCAGCGTTTGGGACAGCCACCGAAATTGAAATTGAAATTGTTTACAACATGTACCGTATGCGCCGGTTTTTCACCAAAAAGCCGTATGCGCCGGCTGCTGTCTCTGGGCCCTCCCAACTATGCCATACAGGGAACTTACAAGTCAGGGAACCTCCAATGTCCAACCTCTCCAAGGGTGTACGGGGGTTTTACTCCCCCCCGGGGAGAGTCTGATGCGGGGTGATGGTGGAGTGCATTCATGGGCGTGCGAAGGGGCCATGTGCGGAGGCGCGGTGGGAGGTCGTGCGGGATTTGATGCGGTATATGAGGAGGAGGTGATGCAGCCATTGGACAGTATGCGCATGGAGTTGTGCAAGGATGCGAGACGTGTCGAGGCGTGCTTTGGAGACGAGTTTATCAGGAGGGTCGGTGCGGGCGGTGAGTAGGGAGGTGAGACTCGTGATGGTGGAGGAGTGCGGTGTACCTGTGCGGCTCATGACGATGGGAAGGATGTCAACCACTCTGCCTGGTCAGTGGCTGCGGATGGCGTTTGCAAGGGGTGTGTATTTGACACGTATGAGGTCGGCTGTGTGGGAGAGGTTGTTGTCTGTGCAGTACTTCCATTCCCCTATCTGAGTCTTTTTTATGGATGCGTATCGTCGGCGAACATTTGAGTGGCCCACGAATCAAGGTTCGAGGATGCGGATGAAGTCGGGTTTGTGTGCGGGGGGTCGTAGCGCGGGGGGGAGAATCTCAGGTGGGAGGACGGCGGGACACGAGGTTAGTGAGTCGGGTGAGCGCGCCCGGGCACACCCCACAACTCCCTCCTTGTCCTTACCTGGCAGCACTCCCATTTCGGCCTCCTTCACGTGACTCACGACTCCGCCACTTGGGTGGACTCACTCCACCACCCCCCCCCCCCCCACCGTCCCTACTTACCCGCTCCCTCTCACTCCTCGCCTCCTGGAACTCGTCCCCCACCCCCAAACTCCTCACACCTCGCCTTCTCAACCCTCCTCGACAGGACGACACTCCTCGGGCATGGTCCTGTGGAACCCACGCCCTCCTTCACACATACTCTATACTCACGGCACCTGCTGACCATGCTTACGACCCCCCTCATTTCGACCCCAAACACACTGTCTACTCCCTCCACACCCTTCTGTGGCACCACGTCTTCCGCTCCACCCCCCTCCCTGTGGGTCGCTCCCAACTCCTTAACACCCTCCACCCTCATTAGCCCCCCCTTTCCCCCGAGCCTCCACACCCCCCCCAATCCTCCTCATCGACCCCTCCTCTCAGCTCCATCCCCCCCTCTGAAACCCGCCAACCCATCCTCCCCCACACCCGTTCCCACACCACACCCCCATACCCGCCCCACCCCCTCACCTCCCACACCCCCCCCCCACCACGCCGCACAACCCCCCCCGCGAACCACCCTAACCCCCCCACCCTCAGCCCCCACCAATCCTCCCACACCACCTCCCACAACCTCTACACCTCATTAACCTCAACACTAGGGGGCTACACACATCCATCATGGACGTGGAACACCTCGCCACCACCCACCGCCCTGATGTCCTCGTCCTCACGGAAACTAACCACGACACCCACAAATCCAGGTGGCGTATCGCCCTCCCACATTACCTCCTCAAAAGCTCCAGAACCTGCTACTCATCTGTGCCCCTACCCAACGCAAGTGTTCTCTTCGCGGTCCGCAGGGAGTCGTTCCACTCTGCCACCGTCCTTACCCCACCCTCACACCTCATCCCACATATCGCAGGACTAAAACTCGCCCCACACTCAGGCAATCCTTACCTCCTCCTTGGAGCCTACATGCCACAGCTCCATAGCCACCTCGCACACACCACACCACACGCAAACTCTCCTTCAAACTCCCACTACAACCGCACCACATTAAGTCATATCAACGTAGCACACCCTCCCTTATCAACCACACGGCCTCCCTCCACGCAGAAATTCTCAATACAACCCCTTCCATGGCCTCTACCGATACCCTCGACACCCTAGCCTCGAAATTCACTGCCCTACTCTCCCAATATATGGACCACGCAGCCACCATATGGCCCCTCCTACCCCCGAAGAAACCCCGCCCCACTACCTCGTCCACTAACCCCACCTGGCTATCTAAAAAAACACGCAAACTCATTCGCAAACTCCGCAAATGTAGTACCAACGGTGGCCCCCTACCCCTAGCCCAAACCCTCCTGCAAACATCTGACTATCTTTCCCCTACCGATATCCATCAACAATGCCAGGCACGCATACGCCTTCTACTCCGAACAACCACCACAGATATACTCCAAAAGATTAAAACCCGCACCAATACTGCCTACGACGCCTCCCCAAAATCCTCCCACCGCCGCTTAAAAATTAAAAGTGGCCTCCTCCCCGCGACCACCGCAACTTCAACTCTCCACCGCATTACCAAGCCCGATAAAACCACAGCATCCTCCCCCTCAGCCGTCATTAAGGCGGTCCACTCCCACTTCACCACCGAACTCACGCGAGCCACCCCGCCCGACCTACCAATACCCCCCTGGGAACACCCTGACAACCCCGACAACTACACCATCGAACCCCGAGGGGACCCCACACTCACTCTCGCCGACATGATTACCCGCGATACATTTGATAAAACCCTCAACTCGCTAGGCACCGGCAAAGCCCCAGGCCCCGACGGTATCCCCAACGAAATTCTCAAGTTCCTACCCCCGGAGACCCGCTCCGCCCTCTACTCTCTCCTATCCCTCCTCGCCCACAAATCCTACACACCCCCTGAATGGTGCCATAGCACAACATGCCTATTACATAAAAAAGGTGACCCCACCCTCCTTGACAACTACCGCCCCATCGCCCTCATGAATAACCTTCTTAAGCTATGGACCGCACTAATAAAAGACGCAGGCTCGAAATACGCCGAAACCCACGGCATCCTCAGCGACCAACAAGACGGCTTTCGACAACACCGCAGCATCCACGACGCCCTCTCCTCCATAATCATGGCCATGGAGGACGCGAAACTCCACAAAAAGGACATCTACGTCATGTACGCGGACTTCAAGGGCGCCTTCAACGCTGCAGACCACCGCATCATGTTCAAACACATGAGACAACTCGGTATGCCCTCCACTTTTGTAGATACATGCGAACACCTCTACGGAGTCTCATCCACAGACTACATTACCCCATACGGTCCCACCCCCTCCATAGACATCAATCGAGGTACCCTACAGGGCGACACCCTCTCCCCGTTCCTATTTACCCTCTTCCTTGAACCCTTTCTCCGCTGGATCACTGTGGGTAGCCGGGGCTATCGCCCAGGGCCCCCCGCCACTAACGTCGACCCAACAGAACCCACAGCCACATACCCCGGACACGGATTCGCCGACGACCTCAGCCTAGCCACGGGCTCGACCCCAAACATGGCCATCCAACTAAGGAAACTCTCCCTCTTCAGCGCCTACACAGGTATGACCGTCAACATCCGAAAATGCTGCATTACCGGCGCCCTTTGGCGCACAGGCAACGCCCTCTCCCTTGCCAACATCACCCTCCTCACATCCCGCCTCCAAACACAGTTCATCACCATCAACTCCACCCCGGCACCCATCCCCTCCATAGGCCCCTCGGACACATACCGCGTCCTTGGGGTCGAACTCGACACCTCCCTCACCTTCACCAAACACTGGCACGAACTCAAACGCACTACCACATCCCTCATCAACGCCCTCTCCTCCTCCCTACTAACCCAGTCCCGCAGAATTTGCGTCATCCGTGGCCTCCTACTCGGAAAACACTTCACCCTCCAACTCGGCCTCTTCAGCGACTCCCAATTGGACACCCTCGAAGGTCAAATATGCCGCGCCCTCCGCTCCGCCGTCTCCTCGGTGCGTAACCTCCCCTCGCTAACGCCATCCGAAACCACTGGCCAGGTACCGAAGTAGACATCCTACCCATAGTCATGAGCCGCACGGGCACTCCGCACTCATCCACCATCGCAAGTCTCACCTCTCTCCTCACCCTCCGCACCGACCCTCCCGACAAACTCATCACCAAAGCACGACTCGACACATCTCGCATCCTTTCCACACTCCATGCACACACCGTCCAATGGCTGCATTATCTCCTCCTTGTCTACCGCACCAAATCACGCACGACCACTCGCCGAACCTCCGCATAACGCACCTCCCCAAGCCATTCATGCACACCACCTTTACCCCGCTTCAGACCCTCCCCGGGGGGGAGTAAAACCCCCGACCACACTTGGAGAGGTTGGACATAGGTGGTTCACGGTCTAGCCCTGACTTGTAAGTTCCCTGTATGGCATAGTTGGGAGGGCCCAGAGACAACAGCCGACGCATCCGGCTTTTGGTGAAAAACCGGCGCATACGGTACATGTTGTAAACAATTTCAATTTCAATTTCAATGAGTCGGGTGAGAGACCTTCGTCAGAAGCAACAAGGCGGGTGGGCATGTGGGTGGGGTGAGGTGGGTGGCAGTCAAGTGGAGTGTGGGCAGGGGTGGGGGAAGCAAACGATTTTATGGGTTTGTTACCGAAGTCTGCAGTGATGGTTTCCCAGCGTCCTCCGTTGTGGCGTTCCTGTAGGGAGAGAAGGAGTTGTAGCGCGCTGTTGTGTCGGTCCTGTCTTAGGCCAGACATGGTGGGGCAGTTACCGGCCATGTGGCCGTTGCTAGTGAATTGGCCACAGAGGGGGCAACGCAGGGTGGGGTTATGAGTAAGAAGGCGAGTGTTGTGAGCTCCCCACATGAATTCTTGCTTGTGTGTGAATTGGATATTTGTGAGGGTTGAGTGTTTTTTGTGGAAAGAGAAATCGGCGCCGTCCTCCGCGGCGCGGGCGAGGAGGGCACCGTGTTTGGTAGATTGCGAGAGGGGCGTGTGTGTGTGTTTGGCGCTGTAGGTGTGTGCGTCAGCTTTGAGGTTGGTGTATCTGTAGGGTAACGGGTCCCCTAGGGTTTGTGGAATGAGGGTGTATGGCCACGTTCAGTGGCCTATCGTGACGTCTGAACCTGTGGTGTATGTAGTGTCGGGTGGGTGACCGTCCGCTACTTGGTTGGCGAGGGTGTCTGCGAGGTCGTTACCTAAGGAGTGGTTGTGTGCTTTGACTTTGCCGAGGTGTGTACGGATGCCAGCGTCGCATCGGGTTTTAAGGGTGTGTGTGATGGATAGGAGGGTGTCGCGGTGGATGTTGTGTCTGTAAGCTGAAGGGCAGTTTAAGTATCCTTGTATGAGGCGGAGGGAGCACGCACTGTCTGTAAGGAGGTGGGTTCGGCCAAGTTGGAGGCCTATGTCTATGCCAGCTAATTCAGCGCGATTTATTGTATGCGAGGGAGGGGTAGAGGTCACCAGGATTTGATGTTGGTGTCCGAGGCGGGGTGGGTAGCTGCTGCTCCGAGGGGGGACGAGCTTCCTTTTTTCGAGCCGTCTGTGTAGACAAAGTCCTGCCAGTTCCAAGCAAGAGTACCTCTGGTGGGGAGGTATGTCCGATGCAGGCGTTCTGGGAGGGGGTATGTGATGGGGTGAGTTGGGTTTGGGGGGAGGTAGTATATGCCTGCTGAGTGGGGTGAGTAGGTGTCGAAGAGGTGGGGAGGAGGGGGGGGGTGATGGTGGGGTTGGGGAGGTGGGTGTCGTAGATAGATTCGAGGGTGTTGTGAAGTGCGGTCATGGCTGTGGGTGACGGGAGGGTGGAGAGTGCGAGGGGGTTGGCGACGAGGTATATGTCGACCATCCATCTCGTGCCGAATGGGGTGGGGGTGGGGTTGCCAGTGTGTTGGTCGGGGGGCAAGAAGGTGTTTGCGTCGTTGGGGAGGGTGTAAAGATGGTGGGTGTATGGGGAGTGTATGTATTTGGAGTGGCGGTAGGGTGTGTGTTCCCATCGGGGGAGGATGAGGATGGTTGCGCTGGGTGTGTGAGGGGCTGTGAGGTGTGCGCTGGTGATTGCGTGTTCCATGGCGCGACAACCACCGAATATTTTCTCCGGGGTACCGTACAGCCGCCGCCATGCCTCCCTCTGTGAAGCTCGTGACCCTCAACAATTGGTCTCATGTGGAGTCGGTGCCGCCCGCGGCGCTCGCCGACAAGCTCTACCCGGATAACCTCCGGCGCGAACTGCTCGAGGACGACGTCGAGACGAAGTTTTTTTTGGACTACGAGGAGTACCACGGCGCCGAGCCGCCGGCGGAGGAGCAACGCCGCATAGCGGACTACGTGCACTATGTGACGGAGATGCTGAAGCAGGTGGTCGGCGGGCTCGCGGAGGCGGGGGGATGGAGCTGTAGCTATCGTTCAAGATCGCTACGCGTCACGGCGAGACGCCCGACGGCCGCTACAGGCTGTCCTTCCGCCCCTTCTTCTCCGGCCTCGGCGTGCCCTTCACGTCGATCCCGCGGCCGCTGGACGCGGCGTACGCGAACTACGCGCACGAGCACATTCCGTGGGACATGTCCGGGTACTCGCGGCGGCGGCTGTTGGCGTGCGGCAACGGCCGGAAGGACGCGGCGGACGCGCGACTGCTCTCGATGGAGCGCCCGGACGACGACTTGAGGGACTACGTCGCACAAGTGGTGGGCGAGGACTGGCATGGGACGTCGCCGCCGCCCGCCGTGCCCCTGCCGGTCGCGACCAGCCCGCAACGGCAAGAGCAGCCCGCGGCGAGCTTCGCGGACGTCGCCGCGCTGCTGCCGCTCATTAAGCGGTCGGACGACCGGGATCGGTGGCTGCGCATGGGGCTGGCGCTCGGCGGCGTGTTCGGGCGCTCGCCTGACGGGATGGAGGCGTACAAGGAGTGGTCGCGCGGGTGCCCGGCGAAGCTCGACGCGCGCGAGTGCGCGAAGGTGTACATGTCGGCCGACGCCGGGCGCGGCGGCTCCGTCGGCGTGGGGAGCCTCTACTACTGGGCCGCCGCCGACTCGCTGCGCGAGTACCAAGCGGCGATGGCCGCCCGCCGGCCTAGCCAAGCGCCGGGCTCGGAGTTCCCCTTCCTCCACACGGGAGGGGGGCCGAATGAGCCGGCGATGGCGGACATCGTCCGTATGCTCAACAATCACAGTATGAATGCCCGCCCAGCGCCGCCGCCGAGGCTCACGGACCTGAAAGCATGCAAGGCGTTCGTGCAGTGGTTGGAGACGAGGGGCGTGCGGTTGGTGAAGTGCGACGGGACGGTGTTCATGTACCGCCCGGCGGAAGGGATCTACAAGGCGTGCGACGACGACCTGCGGGAGCTGATCGGGCAGTGCGGGGAAGAGGTCCTCGGCATGCACGCGGAGTCCACCTCCCTCCAAAACCGCTTGATGGCGCAGATTCCGGCTTGCGTGAAGAAGAATCCGAGGTTCATGCTCGACGCGGAGCGAGCGGGGAAGCGCCGTATCGCGTGGAACAACGGGGTCTTCGACTTCACGACGAAAACGCTGATGCCCTTCTCCCCCGACACCATCCTATTTTTCAAGTTGTCGCACGACTACCCGACAACGGACGCGGCGCGGCGCAGCTTGGAGGCGCTCGTCGCCGAGGTGCTCAAGCGGGTGGTCGACGACGTGTGGGTCGAGAACGGCGACTTCGTGCTCCAAAGCACCAGCCGCTCGTGCGCCAACGACGTGGAAGACAAGCGCTACTTCTTCGTCGTCGGCGACGGTAACTCCGGCAAGGGCGTTTGGGTTGACATGAAGAGTTGCGCCTTCGAGGGCTACACCGGGAGCCTCTGCAGCAAGAATCTCCTCTGCGCCAACAGCAACAGGTCGGGAGACAACGCCAAGGCGCTGTCGTGGATGGTGGCCGCAAGGCACCTCCGCCTGATGGCCACCCCCGAGCTCACCGTGGGGAAGGGCGTGATATTGGACAACAACACCATCAAGGAGCTGTCGAGCGGCGGCGACACCTTTTGCGGGCGCCAGAATCATAAGGACGAAATCCGGTTCCGGATGCATGGCACGGCGTGGGCGTTTGCCAACGACCTCCCGGAAATTCTGAACCTCAAGACGGACGACGCCACGCAGAACCGGGTGGTCTTCATCGAGATGACCCACCGCTACCTCGAGGGGGAGAATTACGTAAAGTACAAGCACCTCCCGCACGTCCTCTCGGGCGATAACACCATCAAGGGCTGGGTCAAGCGGCCGGAGGTGGGCGCCGCTTTCGCGTACATGGTGTGCCACGCCTACGTCGGCACCCGCCCGGCTCTCACTCCCTCCATCGCCGAGTACACCAAGACTTGGTGCCAAGGCGACGATGTGGCGGAAGATGGGGTGAGCGATTTGCTCGCGAGCGCCCCCCCGGACGCCTTTGTGAGCTACAAGGACATCAGCGCCGCATCGGCAGCTCGCGGGCTGAGGATCTCTAGCACCAAGCTTGGGCGGGTCATCCGCTCCGAGCTCGGCGCGGGGTCCGAGATGAGGCACGTCCCCGGGAAGGGCAAGATGCGCGGCTACGCGGGCCTGCGCATCTTGGACGACGGCCGCGATTTTTGAAATATATAATCAATATTTTCACACTTACCCCTTGAACCGTCGCTACTAGCGGCGCGCGCGCGCACATATTTGAATAGAACGTCGCAACAGCAAAAGTTTCCGTCGGGGCGCGCTTTGTGCTCCATTTTCACACGGGCCCGTGCAGCGTCGGCGAGCTAAATTTGCCTCCGCGGCGAGCGAGGGGTGCGGCGGCGTCGGTACGAGTGTGTGGGTCGCTAAGGTACAGCGGCGTGCTGCGATATAAAATGCATACGGGTACGAGCGAAGCGTCGCGACCTCCTCCGCGTGGCGCATGCGCGAGTGCGAGTGCGAGAGCTCGGCGGTGCGCGTGAGTGGTTGCGGTAGGGGTCGGGCGGTGGCGGTCGGGTCGGGTCGGGTCGGGTCGGTCGGGTCCCTCCGCCTTTGCCTTTGCGTGCACCATCGGCACTCGACAGTGCGCGTGAGTGGTTGCGGTCGGGGTCGGGCATGCGTGCATGCACCATCGGCGCTCGGCGGTGCGCGTGAGTGGTTGCGGTCGGCGGAGGCATACGTGCGTGCACCATCGAGGGCCTTGGCGGGGCGCCCGGCGGGAGGTATCACGATGGGCGGCGCCGGCCTCCCGGTGTGCGTGAGTGCTTGCGTTCGCAGCGCCCCCCGGTGTTCTTCTACTATATTATTTTTTGTATCGAGGTATCAAGTATCAAGTAGTATTAAAAAATATATATACATTTGTAGGGCTAGGGCTAAGGAAAAGAGAATAAGCTTCCGGTAAGACATGATACCCGAAACCTGATCCGCTAAAGGGACCTCGAGCTGCCGGGTTCGCACCGGGCACCGGTGCCATTTAGCGGCAGGGAAAAGACACTCGCCGGGTTGCAGGGATAAGGTTGGTGTTGGGGTAGCCAGCCTCTGCGAGGAGGTGCAGCAGCAGCGCATGCGAGTCAGCTTGGATGGGGCGTTGCGGCAGCACAGTCGGCCGAGGCGCAGCAGCAGGTTCCCGGCGCGTGACAGCACGCCCGACCCGAGGTGTTGCGGCAGGTGGCCGGGAGGTGCAGCAGCAGGCGCGCGACAGCACGCTCGGCCCGAGGTGTTGCGGCGACCCGGAGGGCGTTACCGCAGCACAGCGGGGACGGGGCGGGATAGCAGTCGGCCGGGATGGGGCGTTGCGGCAGCGCAGCCGGGATTGCCGAGCAGTCGAGGTGCCGGGATTGCCGAGCAGCTGAGGTGCCGGGCCGAGCAGCCCAGCAGCCGGGGTGCAGCATCGGCGGGCAGCCGAGGCGCAGCGGCAGGTGCCCGGCGCGCGACAGCACGCTCGGCCCGAGGTGCCGCAACGCCGGGATGGCAGTCGACCGGGAGGGCGTTACCGCAGCACAGCGGGGATGGGGCGTAGCGGCAGCCGAGTCGGCCGGGATTGGGCGTTGCGGCAGCGCATTCGGGATTGCCGAGCAGCCGAGGTGCCGGGCCGAGCAGCCGAGGTGCCGAGGACCGTGCGGGAGGCAGCCGGCGGAGGTGCAAGGAGGCAGCCGGGGACAAGAAAGGAATAGAAAAGATTTTATTACAAAAATGGCGTGGGGAACGCGCCAGGACCATTCTAGTACATTAGGTGGTTTCCAGTGGGGACAGGAAGGATACAGGAATCCCATAATAGCTGGAACGAGTGGCCTGTCGTTCTTTGTGTTTTTGTAATCATATAAACACAAACCGGCGCGTATCGGTTAACCGGCGCGTCGTTCTCCTAAAAAATATTGACTTCCAGAATGGAGAGGTTTGGGTGCATGGAGACGGGCTAACAACAGCGGGTGGATGTGGGGCATGTGTAATTGTCGCTCATTGTCTGTGTGTATGTGTGATTGAATTGCATGAAGCCGCATGATCCAGTACTTCAACCTATGGCCACTGCGCAAGCGTGCAGGTCGTTTTGATGCATTCCTTACCATATCATGGGCTGCATGATCTGCCCACGCTGCACAGTCCACGTCATGTGTGATGGTCGACCACCTAAGCCTTCGAAATCATAATTGGTGCTACTCTTAGGGCACAACAACATACGAATGGATGAGCTGATCATCACATGCCACGGTACAAATGATCAAAAGATCAAGCAAGCGTTTGACAAGAGCGCGGAGACAGGGCCGAAAATAAAATGGGACCTCCGTTTTCAAAACATCGTTTCAACTATCGAATATGTTCTTGTGTAGTATGGTAAATGTGCGAGGGTTAATATTTACATACATGGGATGGTTGCGTCATTGTCATGTTCTGCACAGAGGCAGCAGCGTTTGTAGCCCCCTCTGGAACAAGCGCTAGCACCAAGTCGACTTGTGGTACTCCTACCCACCAGCTAATCATCTGATGAACCTGATGTGCTGTGGTGGTAGTGAGGACGCGGTCCCGCGGGATCAGGCAACTCGTTAGGCCTCTTCGGCTTCTCAACCAGGTACCGCCACGCGGGCTTCGGCTGCCCATCATCCTAACCGCACCCGGAAACGAGCCAGTAGTGAGAAGCATAGCAAGAGGGGCGAAGTGGGCACCATAACGGGGGGGGCAGTGAGTCAGAGCGGCATAATTACCTCGGAACGTCTCGCCGGCTCACCCTTAGCGGTAGTGCCCGCATGAGTAGGCACACCCGCGCCCTTCCCCCGTAGCATGTGTGCAGAGCCCTGCCTTTTCTTCCACTGCCACCCGGACGTACTCTTCGCCGTGCTCCAGCTGCCGGGGGCGTGGTCGGCGCGCGCGACCCTGGTGTTGACTGGCGCAGTTGAGGGGCGCTTTGAGGAGGCGACGCGCGAGGGCTGCCACACCGCAACGGGGGCCCCAACTGCAGACGGCGGGCGGAGTGGGTTGACTACGATGTCGGCAAGAGCTGTGGAGGCAGAGGAGGGGCGATCCGGCGACAGCTTCGTCTTGGGAGCTTTTCCCCTCTCGGCGGAGCTGACCGTCCGGCTCCCCTGCCTGTCGATGGTATTATGCAGCAGCGTGCGCCCGTGGCCGTAGGAGTCGCCAAGGCTGCCAGCGTTGGATACTGCCAGGGGCTCTAGCTTCCCGTACGTGCGGCCCCTGCCAGCAGAAAGAGGGTCCAACTGCCCGTAGGGGACAGGTCCCTGCATTTGCTGCGGGTGCACATGCGTCTCCCGTAGGTGATCGGCCACGCGGTCTTCCTGGGACGATTCCCATGCAACCTCCCCGGAGCCCCCTTGCCGCGGGGACTGAATCACTATGGGCTGGTGCAGGAAGGCACGAGAGAGGTCCATGAGAACGGCAGCTGGGCAATTCACAGGCGGACATCACAAAGATGTCATCCAACAGGCGGAGGAAATGGCGCACCTTGGGTTCCACCTCCTCCATGTCTCCGCCATTGCTGACACTCACCCTCACCAACTTCCCTTTCTGCGCATCCGACACGCTCGACCCCTCACCTTCATCATCGCCTCCATCATTGCCATCCTGCGAACCCGAGCTGTCACTGCTCCTCATGCAGCAGAAAAAGAAAAACACCGCCATAAGAAAGACCAGCAGCAGCACGGCGCCTGCGATTTTCGCACAGGATCAGTTACCCCATATGGCTCGCGTAAGCAATACTGTCCTCAATCAGAAGGCTATGGGGTGGCCAGTTGAGCTGCATATTGCGACCACCGTGGGTAGGCATTGGAACCAAGGGGAGGGGGAAAGGGGGGGAGGAGGTACCAGCTATGAGGAGGTCGACCCACAATTCACGCTTCTCCACAATAACGACGGGTGGGGGTGATGTTGTGGGTGGAGTGGCAGAGGGAGGTGGTGGAGGGATGGGCTCGGGTGGAGTTGTGGTGGTGATGGTGGGCACTGGAGTCGTGGGGGTTGGAGGCTGCAAGACAATGGCACAGCCTGCATTAGCACACAAAGCGCTACCCCTGCGCTATTGAGTGGATACGATTGTTGCAGAGTGACAGCCTGTGTGAAGAAGCACTCACAGCAGAGGAGACAACAGTATCCTGAAACCCTTCGATGTAGTCCGCATTGGCAACGTTGTTGAACACACTAGTCACCGAGACCTGCGTGCACAGCGGAGGTCTCATCAAACACCCCCTTCGCACTCAATGTGGCAACCGTGCCGCAGGACCGCCAGCGGGGGTATGGGAGCCCAGGGGTTACCTTCACATGGGATGGGTTAGGGTCGATGAGGATAAGTGCTGCAGAACTTTGCACCATGACATCGTGAGAGCCCTCGGTTTCGCTGGACCCCTGTCACAGCAGCGAAGAGCGCTAAATAGCGGCGCGTTGTGACGAGCCGCAGTGGAGGCCAGTACAGTCAGGGTTGGCTCTACGTACCGTGGAGGCAGAGGTAACGGAGTAGTTGTTCTCAAACTTGCACCTTTCCATCACAGCAAGCCCCCCTTGACTGACGAACAGCCCACCGGCGTCCCCCTGCGAAAAACCTATCGACAAGACACGCAAAACGATGCCCGTTTTAAACCAAAAGCTGAAGACAAGACAGAGGGGATGCATTGGTGGCGATGCATGCGTGCTGGTGTGGGGGGGGGGTGTTGGCTGTCGAGGAGGGGGTGGGGGTTGAGTGCCACCTCGTCATACATACCGCGTGTTATTGCAACATCGGCAGCTTTCAGATATGTCAATCCCTGTAGGCCAGCGTCATCAGTCGCCGCCCAAACGTTTGGGTCTCCCTTTGACATGTAAATACAGCCACCGCTCGATCTCTGATGACAAAGCAACATTTAAGTGATTGGAAGAAAGGTCGCGGGGGGGGGGGGGGGGGGGGGGGGGGTGGAAGGGTGAGACCCTGCTCAGCCAAAGCAACGGAAGGCCCAGAAACGGCAAGAAAGCTAGCATAGGCGGCTGGGGCATACCGTCCGGCATCCACGAATGTTGATATTATGCAGCCACACCTTGGCTCCCTCAGCGAGCGTCAGCGGTCGTGTTTCCGTGAAATCGCCCCCAGCCTACAGTTGAATGAGCGAGGCAGTGTTCAGAAGCAAGGGCAGCAGGCGTGCGCACATGTGAGAAGGGGACACAAGTAGAAGGATCTCGAATACGCGCAGTTATGGCTCGCGCGATGGGGCATGCGCTTCATCTCACTGATGTCTCTCTGCATTACCTCCTTGCAGTCATTGCACGTGTTTCCCGATATGCCTGGGCCCTCCAGTGGCGTCGGACAGTTGGAGCACTTTGGTCCCACCGCATGTATATCACACCTGTGCGCATGCGGACGGTGCTGTGAGAGGGAGTAACGGTGCTATGAGCGCCGCAACATGCCAACACACCGTCGGACACCTATAATGTGACACATGGCAGCCGCACACTTGCGCCTGGCACTTACGATGCATCGAGACTTGGGCCACAGCGGCCTACGATCTTAAGCCACCCTCTCACAGGGGGCAATTTTTCACCTCCCAAGCTAAGGTGCCCCACTAGCTCCACCTTCGTCTCCTGCCCCTGTCCGGTGATGTTACATGCAGCCGGGCCAGAGACAGACCCGCCCTGCGCCGTGCAAATCGCCTCCCGAAGCTCCTCCGCGCTGTCCACCTGAACGGTGAGCGGCCAGTCATCTGGCTCGACGGGTGTCACCTCCTTCACTGCAACCCACCCCATAGCATAGTCGCATAGAGGCATCAGTGCATTAACCGGGAGATGTACCGCTTTCCAACCTGCCATTGCGGACAACGCCCACCAACCCACAGTATGCAGGGCCGGAACCAGGAAAACAACTGATACAAACGCTACGTGAGAGCCTATTCATGCATGCTCACGCTGTGTGGTCCTACGATGAGTCTCCATTGTTGCGAAACGTTAACATAGCGTGAACACTTCCCAATAACGCTGTCCTTGTCTCTGACCCATACGGAGCTGAGAAGCTCACGCAACGAAGCTACCCGCTACCGAGATAATCCTACACGTCGCGCATAATTGCGCCTCAGAGAGAAAATTCCATTGTGAGACTATTTCGTCGAGGGTGGTAGGAGAGGCATACTAGCGCACCTCGTTGCGTGTCGATACTCTTGCCCGCTACGGCCGCACACACGCCTCGCCCGTATATCCCCAGCAGCACCAGAGATAGAGTAAGCCTTCTGCGGCCCACGCAGTTCCCCATAAAAAACGTTCCCATGTGCGACACTCGCAATCCCCCACAGCTTCCGGCTAACTCAGGGAGAGGAGGAATGAGTCGGACGGTGCGGCGATAGGCTTTCGACGCGGCGACCCTGCGCTCGCATGTCGTCGACTTTTGGCTGTTTGGCCCGTCCCCGAGGCCGCTGCAAACCAGGGAGTACGGGCTCGCAGCCGCTAGGATTTTTGCCAACACAATAACGAGATAAATGATAGAAGAAGGTTAAAACTCTGAAGAGGACGGGTGCTTGAGTCGGTGGACTTGGGCAGTCGCGGGAGGCAGCGTGGATGTGGGCGGGTCGTGGTTGTGATCGGTTATTTGCCTCTTCTGTGTTTCAGAGCCGCGGCCGGTATTTAAGGTACCCCCCGTACAGGTACAGGTACCTGCTGTACGAATGGCGCATAATGTACTCTTTACGTGTTTCACCGCAAGCGGCACATTATTAGTCTATACTACAGAGATTACAAGAAACATGTCAAGAGCATCGAAGAAATGTATTACCAGCAATTGCCAGTGATTGCTGGAAGCACCGTAGACACGAGGACAGGGAAAAAGGGGGCAGCATAGGAGACATGATATATTGAAAACGAGCGATGTCATGAAATCTACCGTAGCTTGATATAAGCGCCCGCCGGCAGCGGCGCGCGGTGGCCCCGGAGAGGGGTGCGCTCGCATGCATGCCCGTCGGCACCCGCCCCTTCCTTGTGATCGGCCCTTGTAACCTTGTTTTCATGTAGCCCCGCAAGGACCAACACGACAAGGAGGTAGGCGAGGTGGTCCGGCAAGCCTCGGTATGCACGTTCAACAACTATCAAGAATCCCTTACTACGGAGGGCTTTTCATAATGATATTGAAATTGAAATTGAAATTGTTTACAACATGTACCGTATGCGCCGGTTTTTCACCAAAAAAGGGTGTTCGGGGGTTTTACTCCCCCCCGGGGAGGGTGCAAGTAGAGGCGAAGGTTGTGTGCATTCAGGGTCGTGCGAGGGGGCAATGTGCGGATGCGCGGCGGGAGGTCGTGCGGGACTTGATGCGGTATATGCGTAGGAGGTGATGCAGCCATTGGACAGTATGCGTATGGAGTTGTGCAAGAATGCGAGATGTGTCGAGATGTGCTTTGGAGACGAGTTTATCAGGAGGGTCGGTGCGGGCGGTGAGAAGGGAGGTGAGACTCGTGATGGTGGAGGAGTGCGGTGTACCTGTGCGGCTCATGACTATGGGGAGGATGTCGACCACTGTGCCTGGCCAGTGGTTTCTGATGGCGTTCGCAAGGGGTGTGTATTTGTCACGTATGAGGTCGGCTGTGTGGGAGAGGTTGTTGTCTGTGCAGTACTTCCATTCCCCTATCTGAATCTTTTTTATGGACGCGTAGCGACGGCGACCGTTGGAGTGACCAACGAATCGGGGTTCGAGGATGCGGATGAAGTCAGGTTTGTGTGCAGGGGGACGAAGCAGGGGGGGGAGAATCTCAGGGGGGAGGACGGCGGGGCATGAGGTTAGGGAGTCAGGCGAGAGACCTTCGTCAGCAGCAACAAGTCGGGTGGGCATGTGGGTGGGGTGAGGTGGGTGGCAGTCAAGTGGAGTGTGGGCAGGGGTGGGGGAAGCAAACGATTTTATGGGTTTGTTACCGAAGTCTGCGGTGATGGTTTCCCAGCGTCCTCCGTTGTGGCGTTCCAGTAGGGAGAGTAGGAGTTGCAGAGCGCTGTTGTGTCGGTCCTGTCTTAGACCAGACATAGAGGGGCAGTTACCGGCCATGTGGCCGTTGCTGGTGAATTGACCACATAGGGGGCAGCGCAGGGTGGGGTTGTGAGTAAGTAGGCGGGTGTTGTGGACGCCCCACATGAATTCTTGTTTGTGTGTGAACTGGATATTTGTGAGGGTTGAGTGTTTTTTGTGGTAAGAAAAATCGGCGCCGTCCTTCGCGGCGCGGGCGAGGAGGGCTCCGTGTTTGGTTGTTTGCGAGAGAGGAGTGTGTGTGTGTTTTGTGCTGTAGGTGTGTGCGTCGGATTTGAGGTTGGTGTATCTGTAGGGTATGGGGTCCCCTAGGGTTTGTGGGAGGAGGGTGTATGGCCATGTCCAGTGGCCTATTGTGACTTCAGAACCTGTGGTGTATAAAGTGTCGGGTGGGTGACCATCCGCGACTTGGTTTGCGAGGGTGTCTGCGAGGTCGTTGCCTAGGGAATGGTTGTGGGCTTTGATTTTGCCGAGGTGTGTACGGATGCCTGCTTCGCAGCGGGTTTTAAGGGTGTGTGTGATAGATGAGAGGGTGTCGCGATGAATGTTGTGGCGGTAAGCGGAAGGGCAGTTTAAGTAGCCTTGTATGAGGCGGAGGGAGCACGCACTGTCTGTGAGGAGGTGGGTGCGGCCAAATTGGAGGCCTACATCTATGCCAGCTAATTCAGCACGATTTATTGTATGGGAGGGAGGGGTAGAGGTCACCAGGATTTTGACTTTGGTGTCCGAGGCGGGGTGGGTAGCTGCTGCTCCGAGGGGGGTCGAGCTGCCTTTTTTCGAGCCGTCTGTGTATACAAAGTCCTGCCAGTTCCAAGCAGGGGTGCCTCTGGTGGGGGGGTACGTTAGATGTACGCGGTCCGGGAGGGGGTATGTGAGGGGGTGAGTTGGGCTTGGGGGGCGGTAGTATATACCTGCTGAGTGGGGTGAGTAGGTGTCAAAGAGGTGTGGAGGAGGGGGGGTGATGATGGGGTTGGGGAGGTGAGTGTCGTAGATAGATTCGAGAGTGTTGTGAAGTGCGGTCATGGCTGTGGGTGATGGGAGGGTGGAGAGTGCGAGGGGGTTGGCGACGAGGTATATGTCGACCATCCATCGTGTGCCGAATGGGGTGGGGGTGGGGTTGCCAGTGTGTTGGTCGGGGGGTAGGAATGTGTTTGCGTCATTGGGGAGGGTGTAAAGGTGGTGGGTGTATGGGGAGTTGATGTATTTGGAGTGGCGATAGGGTGTGTGTTCCCATCGGGGGAGGATGAGGATGGTTGCGCTGGGTGTGTGAGGGGCTGTGAGGTGTGCGCTGGTGATTGCGTGTTCCATGGCTCGTCTCATGCATTCGTGGTCGTATTCGGGGTTGGCTATGTTGGTGCCTTGCCAGGTGTGCGGGGCATTGCTACCGCTGGATGAGAAGACTATATCTTCGGGATAGAGGGAGTGGTATGTGTGGGAGTGAAGGGATTTATTGAGGGGGTCGGAGTAGAGTTCTGTCTGGATGCGGAATGTGTGACGGAGGGCTGTGAGGAGGTCTTCTCTGGTGGCCCATCTATTTCGGGTGGTGGTGGCGGGCGTGGGTGAGTGGATTTCTGAGCGGGAACCTAGACGGGTGAGGAGGTGATAGACCTCCTCTTCGAACGTATGCTGCGAGAGGTCGGGGCGAAAGAGTTGGTAGAGGTGGCGGACGCGGGGGCCGTTAAGGGTAGTGACTGCGCGGCCGTCGGGAGTGCAGAGTATGGTGGTGTCGTGGAGTGATGGGTGTGCGTGGATAGCGAATTTACCGGTAGGGAGCATGTCGAGGTCGGGGTTGATGGGGTCATGGTTGAATGTGATAAGTGGGTGTGACCACGGAGGGGGTCCGGGTTTTGGCAAAATGGGTGTGGTGGAGGGGACATAGCCGGAGTTAAATGCGGTAAGGGCGGTGGGGCCGGAGGGGGTCTCACTGATGGTGTCGTGGAGTTGTAGGCACGGGGCCCACTGCACTTCGTGGAGGCGGGTAAGGTCGTGTCGTTGGCCGCGAGCGCACCACTCGCACTGCCATGTGGTGGGTCCTTGAGCTGGGCGACATTGGGAGTGTATGGCATAGTGCGGGCATGTGCAGCAGGTGGAGGAGGGTTCTGTGTGCAGGGGGTCATGACAGATGGAGCATGTGGTGGGGGAGGGGGAGGGGAGGCATACCGATGTGGGAGTGGAGGAGATGAGGCGGAAGCCGTCGTCGAGTTGTAGCTGAATGTCCCATTCCGTGAGGTGTTCCGGGGCCCATTCGACCATGTACTGCGTTTGGCCGTATTCTGTGTCTTTGTGTTTGGAGATGATGCGTGTTACGTCGCAGGGGGGGTAGTGGTGGTCGGAGGGGGTGAGGTATTCTGTGTCTAAGTGTGTGGTGGGTGCGGTGGGGGTGGAGTGAGTGGTGTGGGAGGTGCAGATGCCGGATTGGAGGGTGGGGGGTGAACGGGGGAGGTGAGGGGAGAGGAGGGGGATCCACGAGGGATGTATAGTGGTGGGGGGGGATGCTTGGTTGGTATTGAGGCTTGTGATGGGGAGGCGGTTGTGTATAGTATCGAGGGGTTCGGTGAGGATTGCTGCGAGGAGGCGGATGGGAACTGAGAGGGGGGTGGTGGACCCCGTGAGTGTGGTGATGGATTTGCATGATTTGAGGATGAATGAGGATGAGGTGGCTCTGAGGAGGACTTGTGGCCATGTGGTAATGTTGTTTTTCCAGAGGGGGGTGAGGCGGGGTAGGAGGGAGGCGTGTGTTTTGCGGGGGGAGAAATCGCAGTAGGCTTGTTTGTATGTGTGAGGGTCGGTGATGTGTGTGGCTTTGTCCCGGAGTGAGGTGAGGAGGGCGTTGTCTTGAGTGGTGAAGTGGGCACGGATTGTGGAGGCGATAGGGTTGGTGAGGGAGAGTGGGGGAATGTTGTGGAATAGGGTGCCCGCGTCGCGTTGAGCTCGGACTAAGCATTTTAGTGTGGGTGGAGTGTAACAGGTTGACATGATGGATTCTGAGGGCCAGTGGGAATACGTTGTGGATAGGGTGCGTATGTGTGCGCGGGCCATGTGGCCTCTATAGCCTGAGGCATTCATGATTTTATGTAAGTGGCATACTGTGAGTTGTGCGGCGTGGGCTTTGAGGGAGGGGAGGCCGTATCCTAGGTCTGATGTGGGGCGGTGAAGGGCGGTGCGGGGGAGGTTACGTACCGAGGAGACGGCGGAGCGGAGAGCGCGGCAGATTTGTCCTTCGAGAGTGTCGAGTTGGGAGTCCGTGAAGAGGCCGAGCTGGAGGGTAAAATGTTTTCCGATGAGGAGGCCACGGATGACTCTGATTCTGCGGGATTGAGTTAGTGGGGAGGTGGAAAGGGCGGTGATGAGGGATGCAGTGGTACGTTTGAGTTCGTGCCAATGTCTGGTGAAGGTGAGGGAGGTGTTTAGTTCTACCCCTAGGACGCGGTATGTGTCCCTGGGGCCAATGGAGGGGATGGGGGCCGGGGTGGAGTTTAGGGAGATGAACTGTGTTTGCAGGCGGGATGCGAGGAGGGTAGTGTTGGCGCGGGTGAGGGCGTTGCCTGTACGCCAGAGGGCGCCGGTGATGCAGCATTTGCGGATGTTGACCGTCATACCGGTGTAGGCGCTGAAGAGGGAGAGTTTTCTGAGCTGGATGGTCATGTTGGGGGTCGAGCCCGTAGCGAGGCTGAGGTCGTCGGCGAAGCCGTGTCCTGGGTATGTGGCTGTGGGTTCTGTGGGGTCAACGTTAGTGGTGGGGGGGCCTGGGCGGTAGCCCCGGCTTCCCACCGTGAGCCAGCGAAGGAACGGTTCAAGGAAGAGGGTGAATAGGAAGGGGGAGAGGGTGTCGCCCTGGAGGGTTCCTCGATTGATGTCGATGGAAGGGGTGGGGCCGTGAGGAGTGATATATGATGTGGTTGAGACCCCGTATAGTTGTTCGCATGTATCGACAAAGGTGGGAGGCATACCGAGTTGACGCATGTGTTTGAACATGATTCGGTGGTCCGCGGCGTTGAAGGCGCCTTTGAAGTCCGCGTACATGACGTAGATGTCTTTGCTGTGGAGTTTCGCGTCCTCCATCGTCATAATGAGGGAGGAGAGGGCGTCGTGGATACTGCGGTGTTGTCGGAATCCGTCTTGTTGGTCGCTGAGAATGCCATGGGTTTCGGCGTACTTCGAGCCTGCATCTTTGATTAGTGCTGTCCATAGTTTAAGGAGGTTGTTCATGAGGGCGATAGGGCGGTAGTTATCGAGGAGGGAGGGGTCGCCTTTTTTATGTAGGAGGCATGTTGTGCTGTGGCACCAATCAGGAGGAGTGTAGGATTTGTGTGCTAGGAGGGAGAGGAGAGAGAAGAGGGCGGAGCGGGTCGCCGGGGGTAGGAATTTGATTATTTCATTGGGGATACCGTCGGGGCCGGGGGCTTTGCCGGTGCCTAGGGAGTTGAGGGTTTTATCGAAAGTGTCGCGGGTAATCATGTCGGCAAGGGTGAGAGAGGGGTCTCCGCGGGGTTCGATGGTAAAGTTGTCGGGGTTGTTAGGGAGTTCCCATGGGGGGGTGGGTAGTTCGGGTGGGGTGGCGCAGCCGAGTTCGCTAGCGAAGTGAGAGTGTACCGCGTCGATGACGGCGGAGGGAGAGGATGCGGTGGTTTTATCGGGTTTGGTAATGCGGTGGAGGGTGGAGGTGGTGCCGGCGGGGGGTAGGAGGCCGCTTTTAATTTTCAATCGGCGGTGGGAGAGTTTGGGGCAGGTGTCGTAGGCCACATTGGCTCGAGTTTTTATTTTCTTTATTTTATTCGTGGTGGTGTCGTGAAGGAGCTGGCGGATGCGTGCTTGGCACTGTTGTTTGATGGCGTCAGGGGAGAGATATTCCGTTGTGTTTAATAGGGCTTGGGCGATGGGAAGGGGGCCGTTGTTTTTGCTGCATTTACGGAGTTTGAGTATTTGAGTGCGTGTTTTATTTGTGAGCCAAGTGGGGTCAAGGGACGCTTGGGGTGGGCGGGGTTTTTTGTCGGGGAGGAGGGGCCAAACTGTGGCTGCGTGGTCCATGTGTTGGGAGAGGAGTGTGGTGAATTGTGAGGCGAGGGTGTCGAGGGTGTCGGGGGTGGCCGAGGTGTATGAGGTGTTGAGAATTTCTGCGTGGAGGGTTGCCGTTTGGTTGATGAGGTCGGGGGTGCTGGATTGGTATGCTTTTATGTGGTCGGGTGTGAGGGGAAGGCGAAAGGTGAGTTTGCGCGTCGTGTGTTGTGTGTGGGGGTGGGTATGGGGAGGGGGGGGGTGTGCCATGAGTGAGAAAGGGGCGGGAATGACGAGGTGGATTGCAGAGTGGTCAGTAAAGTGGGAGGGGGAGGGGAATATCGAGCAAGAGGATGGTGGGAGGGTGATAGGTGAAGGAGGCGTGGTGAGCCAGTGGTCAAGGCAGCCCCCGCTGCGGGGGAAGGTAGGGATGGGGTCGTGGAGGGGGTGGAGGTGGGATTTGAGTAAGGAGGTGAGGGCAGGGTGTCCTGTACCTGTGTGGGTGGTCGATTGGAAGTCCCCTCCCCAGAGGGTGCGGTGTTGCGGGTGGTCGTCCGCTAGTCGGAGGCCCCAAGCTGCAACTTCTGCGTAGAGGCGGGTCAGTTGGGGGTTGCAGAGCTGGGGCATATAAGTACCTATAAGGAGGTAGGGGGTGCCTGAGTGGGGGACGATTTTTAGTCCGGCGATGTGGGGGATGAGGTGGGAGGGCGGGGTTAGGACAGTGGCAGACTGGAATGAGGTTCGGCGGACCGCGAAGAGGACGCCTGCGTTGGGTAGGGGCACAGGTGAGTAGCAAGGTCGGGAGCTTTTGAGGTGGTAGTGGGGGAGGGCTACGCGCCAGCGAGACTTGTGGGTGTCGTGGTTGGTTTCAGTGAGAATTAAGACGTCCGGGTGGTGGGAGGTGGAGAGGTGTTCGACATCCATAATGGAGGTGTGTAGGCCGCGGGTGTTGAGGGTGATGAAGTGTAGGGGCTGGGATGTGTGGTGTGGGAGGACGGGGGAGGGGGCGGGGGGGGTGGAGCAGGGGGGGGCGGCTGGGGGGTTTTCGACGGTGGTGGGTGGTTCGTGTGGCGAGGTGGACCGGGGGAGGGGAGGGTAGGGGAGTTGCGGGGGGGTTCTGGAAGGGGTCGTTCTGTGGGTGGGGTTGTGAGGAGAGGGGGGGGGAGAGGTGGGTGGGGGGGGACGGGTTGGGTAGGGGGAGGGAGTGGGGGGGGTGGGGGTGACGTGGGGAGACATAAAGCATCGAGGAGGAGGCGACGTCCCTGTGGGAGGGGGGCGGAGCGGAAGGTGTGGTTCCAGAGCAGAGTGTGGAGGGAGTACACTGAGGACCGGGGGTCGAAAGAGGGGGGAGCGTAAGGTTGGTCCGGGGGGGACGTGGCAATGAGGTATGTGTGTAAGAGGACGTGGGTGCCGCACGACCACGCTCTGTTGGAGTCGTTTTGGCGAGGTGGGTTGAGGGAGTGTAGGGCGCTGATGGGGGGGGGAGGGGACGAGTTCCAGGCTGAGAGGAGATTGAGAGTGCGGGCTAGGAGGTCGGAAGGAGGGGGGTGATGTAAAGAGTCTACCCAGGTAGCAGAGGAGTGTGTGAGGTGGAGGAGGCCGAAGTGCGAGTTTTGCCATGTGAGGACGAGGAGAGAGTGGTTAGGCGTCCCCGGACGTGGGGGGTGGCCTCGACTGGCTAGGTTGGTCCAGTGGCTGGGGTATTGGGAGTTACGGTGGTGGTTATCGACTTCGGTGTTGGTAATAACTGTGTACGAGGTGGAGGGAGTCGAATGGAGTTTGGTTATTTCGGACGCGAGGCAGTACAGGTTAGAGAGGTCCTGGTACTGTCCCCATTGGAAGGAAAGGGCAGCAGAGGAATCAAGGTAGCCGATAGGGGTGGGAAGACCAGAGTCCAGGTTTAAGTCGATTAAAAATTGATGCATAGTTGTGCGGCAGGTGCGGGGGCTGAAGTGGGCCGGTAGAGTGAAGCGAGGTACGGTGGTTACAATATGAGCGCGGATGTCTGGCTGGGAGGTGGGGGAAGGGGTGTGGGGTCTAACCTCCGTTTCGTCCTGGGGGGACCTAATGATGATAGTCGGCCTGCTCGGCCGGGGGTGACATGGTGGGTTGATTGGCATTGGGGGAGTTAGCGGCGGTCGGTGGGGTTCCTGGGGTCACCTCGTTGTCCTCCGACAGGTTGGAGTAGCCGTCGAGGTCGAGTTCCTCGTCTTCAGGGGAGCCGGATGGGAGGGAATGGGGGGTTGGGGCGGAAGGGGGAGGGTGGGTGGCCGCGGGTAAGGGGGGATTGGTGTTGAGAGGGTGTGGAGGAGGAGTAGGGGCACGGGGGGGTGTGAGGGAGGGGTGTGGGGGGGCACGAGTTGGGGGGGTTGGGGAGGGTTGCTTGCGGGAGGGGCGTGAGGGTTTGGTAACCCCTACTGGGGGTGCAGGTTTGAGTGAGGGGTCTGTGGGGGGGCGTGTGTGGGGAGGGGAGTCTGCTGTTGAGGGCGGTGTTGAGAGGGAGGGGGTGGGGTGTAGGGAGAGGGTGGGAGGTGTGGTTAGGTTGTGAATGGGGTTTGGGGGGACGGGAAGGTGGGGGGGGGGTTGTGTGTGGGGGACGGGGTGGGGTGGTGAGGCGGAGGAGTCCATGGGTTCGGAGGAGTCTTCAGTGATTATGGGGAGAGGGGAAGGGTGTGTGGAAGGGTGTGGGACCGGGGGGGGGGCGGGAGGGTGGGGGGAGGGATGGGCGTGGTAGGAGGAGGTGGAGGTGGGGTGTGAGGTAGCGGGTTGGTGTAGTGGCCATGTGTTGTGGGTTGGGAGGGCCGGGGTGTTGGAAAGTTGAATCTCCGGGAGGGAGGAGAGGTCGAGAGGGAGGTCCTCGTCTTCCTGTAGCTGGAAGTCGGAGGGCTCCAGGTGCCACTGGCTGGTGACTTGGGTGTCTGCGAGGTGTCTGGTCCATTGGAGGAGGAGGGCTGGGGGGTTGCGGTGGAGTGTGAATTTTTTTGTGATGGTGAGGGGCGGCGGAGAGGGAGAGGTGGTGAAGATGGGGTCCTGGAGTCGGGCTTTGCCGAAGGTGGAGTAGTGGTGGGGGTTGACATTGAGTGTGCAGGTGGATGGAATGCGTGTGCCTCTGTGGGTGTATGTGTGGGTGAGAGGGATGGTGACTGTGCCGTTGGTGGAGATGAGTATGCAGTACATTTCAGCACTGAGTGAGACTTGGATGCTGGTGGTGATAGTGGGTGAGTTGGAGGGGTGGGAGCGAAAGTACGAGCCATCTGGGAATTTTTTCAGGGTTGTGTAGTGGTAGAGGCTGAGGGGGTGTTGGGGAGGGTGGGTGGGGTTGGGGGTATTTTGTGTGAGGTATTCTGTTGCAGTTTGGGACAGGAGGGTGTATAACCAGTGTGTGGGTGGAATGGTACCGTCGGAGTTGATGCATGGTAGGGAGAGTGAGTGGCGGGATTGGACTAGGACAGTGGTGAGGCAGGTGTCAGCCCAGGATAAGCCGGGGACGTGTCCTGTGACGGGGGGTGGTGTGATGGTGATGGTGTGAAGGTGGTGGTCAGGGGGTACTGGTTCATAGGGTGAACGGGGGAAAATGTGAAGGGATACAGGTCCAGACTGTGAATGAATGGGATTATTGGGCAGGTGGAGGATATTTACCCAGAAGGAGGACGGGTCGGACTCGATCGGGACGGGAGTGTCCAGCGGCTGGAGTGCGTCCGCGAACTGGAGGGTGAACTGGGCTTGCTCGGGTAGGTCTTCGAGTTTGCACAGGTTGTGGGATGGGGGGGTTGAACCTGTGGAGGTGAGAGCTGTCGCGAGGTCGGAGGTGAGGAGATCCTGTAGGAGGGCGACTGTTTCTTGGCCGGTGATACCGGTGAATATCGGGGAGCGGATCTTCATCCTGCGGCCTGAAACTCCTGGAGCTGAGGCAGCCCGGAGAAAGCGAATTTTCTGCTGACTTAGTTTTTCCAGGATACAAGAGGTAGGAATCGTCAGGTGGATCTCTTGGAAGCTCGTGTGGAGCTCGACTGGCAGGGGTGTGACATCGTTGCATTTCGGGGAGGTGGGGTGGAGGGTTCGTGTGGCGTTCGCGGTCCACCGTGTGTGTTGGGCGATTTCTCTGCCGATTATATTTCGGATGCGGTTGGGAAGATCGGTAAGGTCGTGTAGGCTTTCGAGTAGCCAGCGGCGGGCCAACGAGCATGCCGACACGATCGGGTCGGGGTGGGACGGGTCCGGGAGGAAGACTCCGTGGATCCAGAACCGTGCGAGGTGGGGGGGGGTGGTGGAGTACTGGCCTGTGAGGAGGAGGGAGTCGACAGTCCGGGTGGAGAGGTCGTCGGCCTGTCCCGTGGCTTCGGTTGACCGTGGGGGGGACAGGATCAGAGGGGTCTGTAATCCACGACGGAGAGGAAGGGGGTCCAGTGGCGTGCCCAGGAGTTGCTGGGGGTGGATGAGCTGGGGTGCGGTGAGAAATGGGGTCAGGGGGTGTCCCGCGAGTGCGTTCCGGGGATGGTAGAGGTCCATGAAGCGGCCATGCGGCGGGGGGTCCTTCAGAAGGGCCTGCCTGTAGGTGGGGGGGGGGGGGGGGTAGGGGGTGTAGACATGGCGGTCGAGTAGGATTTCGAGTGATGGAGAGGGGTGTAGGAGTTATGTTTGGATTTTGTATTTGGTTTTTGAGAGTCGTTCACGTGTTGGCTGCACGCGACCAGGCCTGATGGGACCTGGGTTTGTTGGATGTTGGCGGCGGACAGGGACGTCCGGACGCTCGGAGGGGCGCGATGAGGCGCGCTGCCGACCGGTGAAGAAGCTTTTTGTAAGCGATGAGTTGTCTGGGTGTGACGTAGTACTTTGACGGGTACTTGTGTAGATTTTGAAGTGGGTGGCGCGGTAGCTGTCGGGAGGATAAAATTCAAATCCCTGGAAGCTGCGCCTTTGAGCGTGTACCGTCTGGTGTCGCTACGGATCCACTGACCATTGTGAGCTAGGCTCGGGTGGGGAGAGGTGGATGGTGCACGCCGTCCGGCAGCCCTGTCCACCAGTCTTGCGCTCGATGGGAGGCCAGGCCCAGAGCGAAGACGATCGGCGTTGCTCATCCGAGCTACCGATCCATCCCCGTGTTTCGTGGTTCAGTAGTACTTTAGTAGTACTTTGGATCTCTTTCCTGTCTTTAGTGACGGTAGGATAGTTTTTTTTTCTCTATTCGTACTAGCTTCAGTATTTGGAGACCAATGTGAGCGTGTCTTACGCGTGTGTGCCGCCACGGGTACCACACTCGGAGAGGCGCTAGTGGACCTGCCCCGGGAGTGGGGGGTAGGAAGGATTGATAACCCGACTCCTTCGCATATCAAGTTGATGTGCCGGGAGGTGGCGGTGGCGGTGGGATTGCTCCCCCCGCGTGGCGAGGAGACGCTGCTGGGTGACTTGTTAGACTTCCTGGCCATGGATTGTGCGGTGGTGCGTCGGCGATACAAGCACACGCAGAGGTGGTACGTGGAAATGGGGCTATTGGACGGGGCGCCTCCCCTCCTCACTCTGTCAGTGCCGCCTCGGACAACCTGCGATTGGCACATATGGGCCTCGCGGCAGCCCACGGCAGGGGACGACTGCTTTGGGGTACGAGAGGCCGGGCGACGATTTAACCCCGAGAGGCTACTTGCACTTGACTTCATGCCGCTCGACATGCGGCAGTCGCTTGTCGAGGGCGTACGCTACGTATGGAGTGCTTGGCCCCCACGGTGCACCAAGAAGAACTATCAGTCTTGCGTCGAGCACGCCGAGCTGGCGGCTGGGGATTTCGACCGTCTGATCGCGATGGGGCTGTGCGAGGGCCCGCTGGACTACGCGCCGTGGGTGGTAAATCCGATAGCCTGCATAGTCAAGTGGGACCCGCTGAAGGTGCGCAATGTTATGGACGCTCTGCGGTCTGGCGTCAACGAGTACATGGTGCGGGTGCTTTGCGAACTGGACATGGTGCATGTGGTGGCGCCTCTCTTGCTGCGGGGCATGGCAGTGAGCAAGTTCGACATCGCGGATGCCTTTCTCGTTTGGCCTGTCTTCGCACGCGACTGTGAGGTACAGGGATTTCGACACCCAGCTACAGGGGAGTATTATCGATATCGCTTCATGCCTTTCGGACTTAAGCAAGCTCCGGGGATTCAACAGCGATGGGCACGCTTCGTGCTAGATGTGGTTCAGCGTCTTGGACTCCGTTACTGCCGCCCGTCTTCTCCTGAGGGAACTCCCGCCAATATTCGAGCGCTGGGGGGATACCTGGATGATTTTGGGGTTGGCCACCATCCAGTCCTGTCCGCTTGGCAACAACGCCTCCAATACTGGTCGGTATTGTGCGTGCTGGGGGACTTGGGCATTCCAGTGAAGCACTCCAAGAACGCGTGGCCCTCTGAGGTTTGCGAGTGGACCGGTCTACAGTTGGACACAGTCAGGGGAGTGATGACGCTCTCTGCATCACGATGCGCAAAGCTTCTAGCGCGCATCGAAGCTTTTCTTCGGGCTGATGCAGTCGGGGACAGCCCGCTACGACTGGAGTGGGCTTCTTTGGTGGGGAAGCTACAATTCTGCTGCAATGTGGTTATGCTGGGGCAGGCGCGCCTGCGCGAGCTTTATGTGGCTCGGGATGTTTACGATGTGAATCTCCCCAGTTCGGCGGCGTGGCTTCCAGATGTTCGCTGCGTCTTACATAAGGCGGCGGTGGATGACTTGCGGTGGTGGCACGGTGTGCTATCTGCGGGTGGGGGGCAGCGACGCCTCTTGTGGCACGCTGAAGATGCAGCGTGTCTATGGGGACCACGGTTGTTGCCAATTCTGCCCCGGGACTTGGGCAGAGGGCTGTATGATGGCACTGTGGCAATCATCACCACGGACGCCAGTGGCTGGGCTGGTGGGGCGTGGTGGGAGCACCGCCGCATACACTACTCCTTCACGCCGGAGCAGCTCGCGGGGCGGTACCAGGACTCTGCCAACCTGCGGGAGCTCTACATCCCCCTATTTGCGGTGCGCAGGTGGGCAGTGGCTCTGCATGGTCGCCGTATTTTGTTCTTGATGGACTCGGAGGCATCGGTGGGTGCCATCAATCGACGGGGCTCCATGGTACCGCATTTCAATGATGTGGTGCTGGCCTTACTGGACCTACTAGGAGGGCTTGGGTGTGAGGCCATCGCACGGCACTTGCCTGGCGTGCAGAACCGTCTCGCGGACGGCATCTCGCGCCTTACCGGTCGCCGGGATGAGGGGGACTGGATGATGGATGAGCGGCTGTACCGCAGGCTGTCGTCCCTGTGCGGTCCGTTCGATGTCGACGCATGTTCCGACCCCCTTGGACACAACGCGTTTTGCTGCCGGTTCTGGTCCGCCCTTGACTCTTGTCTCGAGCATGACTGGGCAGAGCTGCTTGTGTGGTGTAATCCTCCTTTTTCGGAGGCGGAGCCAATCCTGCGGCATTTTTGGCGTTGCTTTCACGGCTGTCCAGAGCGCACGGCTGCGGTGTTCATACTCCCTGTGTGGACCTCAGCTTCCTGGTGGCGCTTTGTGGGGGGGGGGCTGTGTCGTTGGCTACTGGCACGCGGGCTCACGACTATTCACGGCTCCTGCTTGGCACATGGCTTCTCGGGCTTTGCCTCTGCCACGGAGCAGAGTGGACTTGGGCCCCACTAACTGGCCTGTGGTGGCTGTGTACTTCCCCCCTTCATGTGCCAGGCCTGCAACCTCACACCCATGGCACGCTTCGCTGCCGCGCTTGCGGGGATCGGCCGCTTCAGACTTCTTATTCCTGCGCGGGATGCGACCTGGTGTTGTGTCCGGGCTGCGCCGCAAGGAGTTGCACAGGTCATCCTGAGCTCTTTGTGTGTGTGGATTGCGCACTGGCGGGAGTAGAAGCACATGCGTTGGGGATGCCTGCGCCTGGGGGCGCGGGCTTGGGAACTCACCGTGCCGACTGGGTGCGGTTGATTCGGGGCGCTGAGGACTGGGAGGCTCGTCGGCTACGAGTCTCGTCTCAGCGCACTTACGCTGGAGGGCTAGCTGATTTTACCGATTTCTGTCACGCGCGGGGGGTGGCCCCACTCCCTGCTGCTCCAGAGTTGCTACGAGGCTACATCTACCACTGCACACACGACCGTGGGCTGGATGCTGGCACGGTGTCGGGTCGCCTTTCGGCCGTGAGTGACTGGCATCGGAGACAAAGCTCCGCCTTGACCCGTGTCGGGCGGGCGCCGTTACCTAACGCCGTCCGTGAGGCTCCAGTGGCGGACGTCATGGCGGTGGTCAGACGACTGGCGAAAACCGGTCGCCGCGGTAGACTCGGTTTGTCCAAGACCGAGTTTGCTGCCATCCTCCGAGCGGGTTTTGATCTGTCTTGCGCTTCTGGCCACCATCGGCGGTTGGCCTTGGTGATCAGCACCTTGGGTTGCCTGCGACGACGGGCCGCTGTGCACCTTCGCGTCTGCTATGAGGTGGATGCTTCTGGGCAGCTAGTGTTTTTGCCTACTTCCGAAGTTTACATAGCTCGGGATCTGGACATCGGGGGCGAATACATTGGCCTGCGGGTGCTTGTCGACAAGAACGTGGACTCCCGCATTGACGCGAACGCCTATATCCCTGAGTGTGTCGGCTCTCTAGGAGTTCGCCCCGTGGATCTGTTACGGGATTATTTGCTGCGCTTCCGCCCACCGTCCAGGGGATATTTGCTGTCCGCTCCTCGGTCGCGGGCGCTGGGACCTGCGACCTTCAATGCTGGCGCGTACACTTGCCTAGGCTCCGCGTACCGGGCTGCGTTCTTGCGGGCCTTCCCGGATGCGACGGGCCGCACCACCGACATTTCTCGCGTGTCCTCGCACTCGGGGCGCAAGTCATTGTCGCAATGGCTGTGGGACGCCTACAGCTCTCAGAGGCTGATCGCGGATGTTGGTCATTGGCGGTGCCGCAAGGATGCTGTTCAAATCTACTTCCACACTTCGCGAGCCACCATTCTGCGATGCATCGCGGGGCTCTGATAACTTGTGGCTCGACTCAGCTGCTACCTCTACATGGGAGTCATATGGGAGACATCATACACGGCAGGCGCCTCCTCGGCGCCAACGTGTCATGATTGTTCTACGCGGCAGGGACCTGCCACCCATGTAATAGTCACCCCCTCTATGTGCACAGTGTCCCATAAAAGGTGGGGTCTGCGGAGGGCGTAGCCCAAAGCATACCTGATTTTTCTAAGACACGCCAAGAAACATCGCCCTCCTCCTTGAAGCCCAATTAGTACCGGTATTTAGGATATTCATAATTAAGATAGGGGATTTAGTAGTTTGTTGTACTTAATAGTCAACAGTAAAGTACTGTAGTATTTAGTGCAGTAGTGAGCATTTCTGCGCACACGATGTGCGTAGGTGAATGAATCACTTTGCTGGGGCTATAAATAATAGCTCCTACCTAGTGACTCGCAAGGGAGTCATCATTTTCGCTGTCCCCGCCCTCCCGCCCTTGCTTTTGGGAGACATCATACACGGCAGGCGCCTCCTCGGCGCCAACGTGTCATGATTGTTCTACGCGGCAGGGACCTGCCACCCATGTAATAGTCACCCCCTCTATGTGCACAGTGTCCCATAAAAATGGTGAGCACACGCCTACCACTATTCTGAGCCCTTAGATCATATCTAACGCTCAACAACCTGCCACTATCGGCACCCATATCTATTGCATTGCTGAATGCCTTATCATATAGATATGCTGAGTCACAGCTGTCCTATCACTGCAACACTCGTATTGGATATCAATATTGCTGAGTAGCAACTTGATTACCATATCAAACAATGTTGTTCAACAGAGCTGGAAGAGTCAGCGGCAGCAGACCGTGGCACTATCCACAGCGGAGGCAGAGTACATGGCGCTGACCAACGCTACTCAAGAGGCGATGTTTCTGAGGCAATTGATGCATGAGCTTCACCAGGACTCCGACACCGCTGTCACTATCCATGAAGACAACCAGAGCTGCATTGCACTCAGCAAGAACAGTATGACAACTGGCCGGAGCAAGCACATGGATGTGAGGTATCACTTATGTCGGGAGAAGGTGGAGAGCGGCGGCGATATCGAGGTCAAGTATTGTGCAACAGAGGACATGCTTGCCGATGCGCTCACCAAACCTTTGGTGAGTGAAAGGCACAAGAAGTTGTGCACTGCGATCATGGGTTTGCACGAGTAGCAAGGGGGAGTGTTGAACAACATTGTTTGATATGGTAATCAAGTTGCTACTCAGCAATATTGATATCCAATACGAGTGTTGCAGTGATAGGACAGCTGTGACTCAGCATATCTAGATGATAAGGCATTCAGCAATGCAATAGATATGGGTGCTGATAGTGGCAGGTTGCTGAGCGTTAGATATGATCTAAGGGCACAGAATATTGGTAGGCGTGTGCTCACCATGTGGTGAGCGCGTGTCATGATTGGGACGCGGACGGTGTCCTGTGATAGACAAGGATGAGACACTGCTGAAGGTGACAGACCTTCAGCGTCTTGTAGAGTGTGTAATCATTCTGTTTTCACCCATCAACTTTGTCAGTCCGGCCACGACTCGCAATGCGCATGCCCTTCTGTCGAAGATCTCGCTCGACGGCGTCAATACTGAGGCTGTGGACGCCCCATGTGTCTGTGATGGAGTGGTACTCTTGACGTAGACCCTTCACCAAGTACATGATGACCCGTCGGTCGTGAACGTCCTCCCCCACACGGGCTAGCTGGCGTTGAAGTCGGACCAACCGGTTCAAATACTGGAGACTGGTCTCATCGTCTGCGTGGGCCTTCTCCATATCTAGCAGCAGCTCAGCGAGACGGTAGATGCCATCGTCTTCATAGTGGTCCACCAGCGCAGTCCACGCTTTGAGGCCGCATTTCTTGTCAACCTCATGGACATTCTAGATAATTGAGAGATCGTCCTTAGGCAGCGCCACAATCAAAGTAGAGTACAAGTCGAAGTGTTGCTGCGCGGTAGCGGCGTCGTTCTCGAGGAGAGCCGGTGCCCAGTTTTGCATCAATCCAAAAGCACGAAACCTCTTCTTCCAGACATCAAAGTCTCTCCGTTCTCCACTGAACTTGGGAAGTTTGACAGAATCCATGGGTGTTATATCTCGACAGCTTCGGAAAGTACCGAAAAAATCGACGGAAATTGTCACCAACCACTGCCCGGCAGGCCTTCAAGGGGACGGTCAAGGTCCCTTCAGAACGAAGCTTCAGATCGACCGCAAAAAGGCGCCGACCGAAGGCGGAGCTGTACTTCAGGAGTCTACAGAGCTAAAGCAGACGGAAACCGGTTTCAGGTGGTCTGTCGGGGTTCGTCGTACAAATGGATAGTACACCGAGCATGGATCCTTCACCAACTGAAAGCCAAAAACCAGGAGAGCGAAAATGGACGAGGACTGCGAGAAAATCCCAACGAGCTGTACTTCCCGACTCAGATCAACGTAGGGAGGCGGACTATGGCCTTGGAAGGCCAATCGAACGACGTCGTACACAGGTGATAGTACACTTCTGCAAGATGTCTCACCAACTCGCACTCAAACAGCCTAAGGACGCGAGGAAAGACGCCAAATACCCAGATATTGGATCCAATGATATGGATAACGAAGGCGCATGCTGAAAATCCAAAGCACAGGCGACTGAACAAGCGTTGTTCAAGCGAGTGAAAACGGTCGGTGGTTTCTAGGCTCCAAGCAACGCAGGAAAGTCGCTACCAGCCCGAATTCGAAGGCAAACCACCCAACAAAGAGAGTCTACCGCTTTTGCGACCCAGCCACACATGAAGATCGTGTAGCACAACAGAAGCCCAAGACTCGCGCCGGAAAGAAGCTCAAGGTAACGGTTCGGGTCAAGCGTGTCGACTCCAACCGAGAGCAAAAGGAGGGGTCATAACCTGACAAAGTTGATGGGTGAAAACAGAATGATTACACACTCTACAAGACGCTGAAGGTCTGTCACCTTCAGCAGTGTCTCATCCTTGTCTATCACATGACACCGTCCGCGTCCCATTTATGACACACGCCCACCACATGGTGAGCACACGCCTACCACTATTCTGAGCCCTTAGATCATATCTAACGCTCAGCAACCTGCCACTATCAGCACCCATATCTATTGCATTGCTGAATGCCTTATCATCTAGATATGCTGAGTCACAGCTGTCCTATCACTGCAACACTCGTACTGGATATCAATATTGCTGAGTAGCAACTTGATTACCATATCAAACAATGTTGTTCAACAGTGTCAAGCCTTGCACGGTTGGGTGCCTGGCGGGGTGAGTCCGGCGGCTGCGATCCGCGTGATTAGCATATATAGGGAAGCCTCGGTGCGGAGGGCTTTTAAAAATAGTATTTGTACACCGTCGTCAAGATCTCCCGCTCGGCTAGTCCGATATTTTTTTCAAGGCTTGGTATTGAAATTGAAATTGAAATTGTTTACAACATGTTCTCTGGGCCCTCCCAACTATGCCATAAAGAAAAGTCACAAGTCAGGGCTAGACCGTTAACCACAGAAATCCAACCTCTCTAGTGCCTCGGGGATATGTGTATGATATGATTTATCATACATCGGCCTGTATGATTACGCGTTTTCATAATCAGTACTTTTTCTGTTAAATACCGCTATGTACAGTCAGTGAATATCTAAAGTAGCGGCAGACACGCCTAAGCTCAGTATCGTCTGCACCACCGACTTCGGCTACGGATCGAGCGACCATCCCTATCATAAGGTATGGTGCACCACGCCCGCTGAATATTGGGGAAGGGAAGGGTTCAAGATACTAGAGGTGCGGCCGTGGGGCGTATTTATTCCGTACGGACCCGCCTTATGTCACCAAAAGCTAGGAGGTCGAGTAGCATTTGGTGTCCGTAGCCAATCGCTGTCGTGCCGTGAGCGGGGCACTAATTGCAAAGTCCCGCACTCAACGCACAGAAAGGAAGTACTCTGCAAGGTACCCTCGTCGAGGTTGCACTGGAGGTAGCAGATTCGTTTGTTGTGACCGTTTTCGGAGCGTTCATTGTTGTTTAGGGTGTGGACGCGTTCTTGTTGGGATCTTTCGGTTCGGCCGAATAACGGTCCGGATAGTAATCACCTGTACCGACGTTGGGTTGACACAACGTGATCCTGTAACACGTTGGAGACCAACTACTGGTATGCAATCTGAAAAGGTTTCTAAATAGTTCGGGTCGAATAGGGCTGGGTTGTTTGAATGTGAAACTTTATAAGCCCCAACAGTAGGTGACGCATATGTTGTAGTCGTCGAGCACGAACATGTATTAAGCTACCTCCATCGCATCAGTTGTCACTAACGCTACCTATCCACGGATTTTCTTCGAAACAGACACACAACACTGTTGAGATATAGCATAGGTATCGATATAGCATGGCACCTCAAAGTTAGAGATAGGGGTTGACGTAGTGCACGCCAAGGCCGCCAGCTTTTATAGTGGACGTAACACAACATAACTCTTATGCGCCGTTTGCACTTGCCTGTTGTCACTAATTTTACTGTTGTCACTTATCATGTTGTCACTTGTCCGCCTGTTGACACTAGTTTTAAAGTGATCCATTGCAGTGCTAAGGTAAACCATGGTCTTTGCTTCTGGTGTAGATTTCTGATGGAAGGAAGGCCTTGGGAAAGAGGTTGTGCGTACTTCACGGTTTCGGTGAAGTAGCTCTTTATTTTGCGAGGGGCCACATCGAGGGATGTGCAGTAAGAAGGTAAGTGCCTATTCCACATTCAATAGAAACTAAGTGATATTGACTTTTCTCAACTTCTTTTCCTTGAACACGCCCGAACCAAGCATTCCTTAACACAGTCATGCGTGCATCTCTCACGTCATTCGCCATTCGGTGCACACACCCTGTTGAGCTACATGTTTTCATCCATGCATGGCTTTTCCATTTGCACTTCTATGAATACCAAAAAGCATCATTCAATCTATCCCCGAGGGCTAGTATTAGGTGATGAAGAATGTTAGGCACGCAAGTCGGCGTGTATGTTCTCGTAGGAAAGCATGATACACAACTTCAAGATGTCTATTCGTCCGTTTGTCACATGTAGGCTCTCTCCCCCCCCCCCCCCGCCCCCCCTCACCATTATATATAGAGCAGCACGCATTCCAATTAGGCATTATCGCCACAGTAATCATTCTCAACACCTCCCACATCGCTAATATGTTTGGGTTGCATACTGCAACGGTGACTTTAAGCACAGGTGGGAGCATCGCTACGTCAAGGAGATAGCCGTCTCGGGGATCCGATACGGTGTTTTTTGGAGCGTGGTCGCCCTTGTCATCGGAAGACCCGCCATAATGAGGCTCCATAACGAGGTCGTCGCTAGTGTTGTCGGGTATGATTTCTGCGTTTGTTGGCCGTGACATTAAGTTCGAACTATAGCTAGCGAAAGAACCCCACCACATAAGGTAGTTCGGTAGTGTGAGTTCGATAGTCCGCGGACCGGTATCACTCACTACCGACCCTCTGTAATGAGCCGACGGAGTTAAGCTAAGGACACTCCGGGGTACACGCTCCTGAAGTTTGACAAAGTACTAACTTTTCCTCGCGTGGGGGTGACCAGTTTTTTACGAGACTCTTGTGTATGATTAGTCATACAAATGTAGTACTTATCATACACATATCCCCGAGGCACTAGGGGTGTTCGGGGGTTTTACTCCCCCCCGGGGAGAGTGCAATGCGAGGTGACGACGGCGTGCAATCATGGTCGTGCGAAGGTGCAGTGTGGGGGCCAAGCACTCCATACGTAGCGTACGCCCTCGACAAGCAACTGCCGCATGTCGAGCGGCATGAAGTCAAGTGCAAGTAACCTCTCGGGGTTAAATCGTCGCCCGGCCTCTCGTACCCCAAAGCAGTCGTCCCCTGCCGTGGGCTGCCGCGAGGCCCATATGTGCCAATCGCAGGTTGTCCGAGGCGGCACTGACAGAGTGAGGAGGGGAGGCGCCCCGTCCAATAGCCCCATTTCCACGTACCACCTCTCCGTGTGCTTGTATCGCCGACGCACCACCGCACAATCCTTGGCCAGGAAGTCTAGCAAGTCACCCAGCAGCGCCTCCTCGCCACGCGGGGGGAGCAATCCCACCGCCACTGCCACCTCCCGGCACATCAACTTGATATGCGAAGGAGTCGGGTTATCAATCCTTCCTACCCCCCACTCCCGGGGCAGGTCCACTAGCGCCTCTCCGAGTGTGGTACCCGTGGCGGCACACACGCGTAAGACACGCTCACATTGGTCTCCAAAAACTGAAGCTAGTACGAATAGAACCGCACCAGCCCGGTCATCGGAGGGTAGCGTAGAACTCAGACCCGGAGCTCCAGCGGGGCCCCACCGGGCGCCCCTACTTCGGGCAGGCCGTCTTCAACGGACCCGATAGGGCATGCAGGTTCCCGCAGCGCGGGCACGGAATGGTGATGGGGCGGCTGCCGTGATCGGTCATGGAGTGATCCGTCCCATGGCAGAGGAGGCAACGCTTGGACTTGGTCTTGCGGGTCGCCGGTAGTCCGAAGTCTTGGGCAAGCTCGTGGATCCACGAGTGGTTCAGCCGACCGCGAGCTGCACACCTCAATTGCTCCTGCATCTCGTCGTGAAGATGTGGCTTCACACCCTGATCCAGCAGCTCGGTGAGCCGCGCCACCATAGGCCCCCAAAACTTGTCATACACCGGAGGCACGTCCTGGCCCTCCAGGTCTGTGTGGTATAGCCGCACCACGTACGCGTAGATCACCTCCCAACTAAGAGCAGGCTCCCCTGGCACGTGACGGAGCTGAAGCGACTCGACTACCGCGAATAACCACTTGATCCGGGTGATGATGGTGGCCACCCGCTTGCGCCGTGCTAGGCCGGCTACTGTGGCTGGGCTGAAGTCCCCGCTGTCCACGTGTAACATGCGCCACGGGAAGTCCAACACTCCCTTCCAGTAGCGGACCACGTGGACATGCGGCGGCACGTCATCCACCGCCGGCTCCACATATCCCATGTTGACCCGAAACTTGCGAGACTCCCTCTCAGTGGAGAGCGCCATCAGGTCGAAGTGCATGGCGAACATGGAGTGAAGAAAGTGTTGACTATCTTGCGTACCACGGCCTTGTCCATCCGTGCCCTTGGGTCCGCTGAACTCCGCCAAGGGGACTTGGAAAGGTCCCGACAGGCCAGGGGGAAGAGAGGAGGGGAGATCCGCACCTGCCGGACGCGTGTCAAGTGTGTCAGGCGTAGTCGATGGCGCTCCTGTACTCTGAAGAACACGAGCCATCTGAGACTGCATACTCGCCACGATCTCTGTTAGGGAGGCAATGCGGGCCTCAAGGCGGCTGTCTTGGCGGACCGTTGCGCCCGGGCCGCCCCCTGTGACATTATTGGTGGTTGTGTCTGCATGCTCTCTGCCACGTCCGGCTTTACGAGTGGTGTCGGGCATAGCTCCGCTGCCCCTGTGCTCCGTACCCGCATCGCCACCACCACCTGATTCTTTGAGGCTCGAAGAAGGTACCCCATCAGGTGCGCCCGCAGAATTACCAGCCGTTGTGCCCGAAGGGACGCCAGCTAGTCGGGGCAGCACGACGATCTCCGGCATCACGGGCTGCCCATCTCGACTGGCGGCCCCAAGGAATAACGGAAGGTGATGCCTGCTGATGGCGCACCAACTGCACTGCCAATGTGCCTCCTCTGTAATGTCCCCGCCGCCATTTAGATCCATCGCGCATGAGCGGTTGAGGCAAGCCGTGCATGTGAGGCACGCCAAGTAGTCACCAGGGTCGGCGTGGTTGTCCGAGTCCTCGTGGCAGCCATAGCAAATAAACTCAGATGGATGCCCCGCAATGCCATCTTCGTTTCTGGCTAGCGACCACATGCCTTGAGTCTTGTGACGACGGTTCTGGCAGGTGAGTGCACCGCGCGCACGCGATTCACAACGTTGACCGGCCAGAGTGAAAGCCCCGCACTTCCCCTCGTCGGGCTCGAACATGGCGGCCAGCTTGTCCAGCTTGACACAATACGCCATCGCCTCATCATCCTCCATAGCGTCGAGTGCTTCGCGTCGGCTCAGCGCTCGCGCCAAAGTCAACAAAGTCGAGGAGCTCTTCCACGACGGGTCCCGGCCGGCTGTAGCAATCAGTCGGTCCAACCACGTTTCGGACCCAAGAGAACCGTCATCCACGCCAGTCTCATTCACCATGGCCTCAAGCTCGGTAGGAGTGAACGGTGAAATCGCCATTAGAAAGAAAAGCGGGAAAAGGGAGAAAACTGCTCGAAGCGGGTTTGACACGGGTACGGGTACCGGAGACGGATGTTTCCTGTCGATGACGAGTACGGACCTGAAGATACGGGTACATGACGGATACAGAATACGGGTAAGTGTACCGGAGAACACTACCAAAATGTTGTACGGGAAATTGTACGTGTACTGTCGGTGTAGAGTACTGCGTCGGCTGCCGGTGGCGGCGCTGGCGGCGGCGGCTGACGAACAAAGTGGCGGCGCTGGCGGCGGTCTTGCTTGGCGTTTCGGTTGGACTCGGAGGTGCACAGGTGTCGAGCCGACGAGGGTCCCTAGGGTCCACGCCACAACAGAATCGTCAAAATATGTTGAAAAGCTTGCAAACAGGTAGACGCGGCGTAGTAGAGCTGTGACGAGCCGTTTGGAGCTGTGTGAGTCAGCGGCAGTTGGAAGAACGGAGCCGAGAGCGGTATTGTACGGGTTTCGCCTACGGGTGGAGGCTGCTACGAAGCCGTTCGGTAGTCAAATGTAGCAAAACATGACTCGTTGGACTCGTCTGAGCAAGAGCTACACGGTGATATGCTTGGCTGAAGAATCGGAGCTGTTAGAAGGGGGCTGGAACGCGGGATGTCTAGCAATCTTGCAAAACTCTAGTACTTGAAGCCAGAACAACGTCTTTCGGGCAGTTTCGAAGCCGGTAAAGGGTCAATTGTAGCAAATCAGGACTCGTTCGACTCGTCTTGGCAAGAGCTACACGACGGTGTGCCTTGCGGCCGAATCGGATGTGTTTCAAGTCAGGCTGAAAGTAGCAATCTGTAGCAATCTTGCAAAACTGAAGTTCTACGGAACGGGCCAGAGCGCTACCAACGGGTAGGCACGGGCAAGGATAGTGTAACGACACGATATCGGGGTGCTGCAACAACGGTAGCAGGCTTGAGGAGGTGCTGAGCGACGGCTGCGGACCTTTGGGGCTGTAGCGTAGGCAAGTGCAGGGGAGTGTGGGCCAACGGGCGCGCACTTGTGCTGACAGCGAAAATGATGACTCCCTTGCGAGTCACTAGGTAGGAGCTATTATTTATAGCCCCAGCAGGGCGATTCATTCACCTACGCACATCGTGTGCGCAGAAATGCTCACTACTGCACTAAATACTACAGTACTTTACTGTTGACTGTTAAGTACAACAAACTACTAAATCCCCTATCTTAATTATGAATATCCTAAATACCGGTACTAATTGGGCTTCAAGGAGGAGGGCGATGTTTCTTGGCGTGTCTTAGAAAAATCAGGTATGCTTTGGGCTACGCCCTCCGCAGACCCCACCGTGTGCGGGGGCGCGGCGAGAGGTCGTGCGGGATCTGATGTGGTATACAAATACGAGATGATGAAGCCATTGAACCGTGTGCGTGTAGAGTTGTACAATGATGCGAGACGTGTCGAGTCGTGCTTTGGAGACGAGTTTGTCATGGAGATCGGTGCGTAGGGTGAGTAGGGAGGTGAGACTTATGATGGTGGATGAGTGCGGTGTGCCCGTGCGGCTCATGACGATGGGGAGGATGTCGACTTCGGTACCTTGCCAATGGCTGCGGATGGCATTTGCGAGGGGTGTGTATTTGTCGCGAATCAATTGGGCTGTGTAGGAGAGGTTGTGGTCCGTGTAGTATTTCCATTCTCCTATCAGAGTCTTTTTTATGGATGAGTATCGGCGGCGACCGTATGTGTGACCGACGAATCGAGGTTCGAGGAGGCGGATGAAATCGGGTTTGTGTGCCGGGGGTCGAAGTGCGGGGGGAAGAATCTCAGTGGGGAGGAGGGCAGGGCACGAGGTTAGGGAGTCGGGCGAGAGGCCCTCGTCAGCAGCAAGAAGTCGAGTGGGCTTGTGGGTGGGGTGAGGGGGGTGATAGTCAAGAGGGGTGTGTGTGGGGGAAGAGGTTGTGAAGGACTTGATGGGTTTGTTACCGAGCTCTGCAGTGATGGTCTCCCATCGTCCGCTATTGTGGCGTTCCATGAGGGAGAGTAGGAGTTGTAGCGCGCTGTTGTGGCGGTCATGTCTTAGGCCAGACATTGTGGGGCAGTTACCGGCCATGTGGCCGTTGCTAGTGAATTGGCCACATTGAAATTGTTTACAACATGTACCGTATGGGCCGGTTTTTCACCAAAAGCCGTATGCGCCGGCTGCTGTCTCTGGGCCCTCCCAACTATGCCATATAGGGTTCTTACAAGTCAGGGCTAGACCGTTAACCACCTAAATCCAACCTCTCCAAGGGTGTTCGGGGGTTTTACTCCCCCCCGGGGAGGTGTGCAAGACGAGGCGAGGGCTGCGTGCATTTAGGGTCGTGCGAGGGGGCAACGTGCGGAGGCGCTGCGGGAAGTCGTGAGGGACTTTATGCGGTATATGAGTAGGAGATGATGTGGCCATTGGACAGCGTGCGTGTGGAGTTGTGCAAGGATGCGAGACGTGTCGATGCGTGCTTTGGAGATGAGTTTGTCAGGAGGGTCTGTGCGGGCTGTGAATAGGGAGGTGAGACTCGTGATGGTGGAGGAGTGCGGTGTACCTGTGCGGCTCATGACGATGGGAAGGATGTCTACCACTGTGCCTGGCCAGTGGCTGCGGATGGCGTTTGCACGGGGTGTGTATTTGGCACGGATGAGGTGAGCTGTGTGGGAGAGGTTATTGTCCGTGCAGTATTTCAATTCTCCTATCTGAATCTTTTTTATGGATGCGTATCGGCGGCGGCCGTTTGTGTGACCGATAAATCGAGGTTCGAGAAGGCGAATGAAGTCCGGTTTGTGTGCGGGGGGTCGTAGCGCGCGGGGGGGTATCTCAGGGGGTAGGACGGCGGGACACGAGGTTAGGGAGTCGGGCGAGAGACCTTCGTCAGCATCAACAAGGCGGGTGGGCATGTGGGTGGGGTGAGGTGGGTGACAGTCAAGAGGAGTGTGGACAAGAGAGGGGGAAGCAAATGATTTGATGGGTTTGTTACCGAAGTCTGCGGTGATGGTTTCCCAGCGGCCTCCGTTGTGGCGTTCCAGTAGGGCGAGTAGGAGTTGCAGCGCGCTATTGTGTCGGTCCTGTCTTAGGCCAGACATGGTGGGGCAGTTACCGGCCATGTGGCCGTTGCTAGTGAATTGGCCACATAGGGGGCAGCGTAGGGTGGGGTTATGGGTGAGTAGGCAGGTGTTGTGGACTCCCCACATGAATTCTTGTTTGTGTGTGAACTGGATTTCGTGAGGGTTGAGTTGTTTTTGTGGAAAGAGAAGTCGTGAGCCTGTGGTGTATGTGGTGTCGGGTGGGTGTCCATCCGCGACATGGTTAGCGAGTGCGTCTGCGAGGTCGTTACCTAGGGAGTGGTTGTGTGCTTTAATTTTGCCGAGGTTTGTGCTGATGGCTGCGTCGCAGCGTGTTTTGAGGGTGTATGTGATGGAGTGGAGCGTGTCGCGGTGGATGTTGTGTCTGAAAGCGGAAGGGCAGTTTAAGTATCCTTGTATGAGGCGTAGGGAGCACGCACTGTCGGTAAGGAGGTGAGTGCGGCCGAGTTGGAGGCCTATGTCTATGTCAGCTAGTTCAGCGCGATTTATTGTATGCGAGGGAGGGGTAGAGGTCACCAGGATTTTGATTTTGGTGTCCAAGGCGGGGTGGGTGGCTGCCGCTCCGAGGGGGGACGAGCCTCCTTTTTTCGAGCCGTATGTGCAGACAAAGTCCTGCCAGTTCCAAGCAAGAGTACCTCTGGTGGGGTGGTATGTTAGTTGCATGCGGGAGAACAGGTCATGTGGAAGGCTTGGGCTACGCATCACACGAGAAGTTGGGATTCTGTGAGACCTGCGCTGTGTGTAAGTCTCAAGTCCGCAATATTCCTCGTGCTCCTGCGGACCGAGATGTTGGACTGTTTGAGGTGATCGGTGTGGATTTTTGTGGCCCGATGAGTGTTCCATCCTTGGGTGGGAGGCGCTACAGCTTCGGCGCAGTTGACTTCCGCAGCCGCTTCGTATTATATTGCTGAGTAGCAACTTGATTACCATATCAAACAATGCTGTTCAACACTCCCCCTTGCTACTCGTGCAAACCCATGATCGCAGTGCACAACTTCTTGTGCCTTTCACTCACCAAAGGTTTGGTGAGCGCATCGGCAAGCATGTCCTCTGTTGCACAATACTTGACCTCGATATCGCCGCTCTCCACCTTCTCCCGACAGAAGTGATACCTCACATCCATGTGCTTGCTCCGGCCAGTTGTCATGCTGTTCTTGCTGAGTGCAATGCAGCTCTGGTTGTCTTCATGGATAGTGACAGCGGAGCCGGAGTCTTGGTGAAGCTCATGCATCAATTGCCTCAGAAACATCGCCTCTTGAGTAGCGCTGGTCAGCGCCATGTACTCTGCCTCCGCTGTGGATAGTGCCACAGTCTGCTGCCGCTGACTCTTCCAGCTCACTGCCGCACCATTCAGCATGAACACGTATCCTGTGCGTGAGCGCCGCCCAGCCACATCGCTCGCATAATCTGAGTCCGACCAGCCTACCAACTCGGATGACCGCACGCTGCTTCCGTACACCAGTGATGCATCAGCGGTGCCTTTGAGATACCGAAGCACTCGCTTGGCCTGCTCCCAATGCGCGTGGCAAGGATTGGCCATGTATCGGCTGAGATGACTGACAGCCATGGTGATGTCTGGTCGGGTGCTCACAGAGGCGTACAACAGGCTTCCAATCAGGCTCTGATAGGGCACCGACCTGGGAGGCAGCTGCGTGACGGATGTCTCGTCCCCGCACTTGCCCACAGCATCTACCGCCATTGGTGAGCTCACTGGCTTGCAGTCCATCATGTTGAAGCGCTCCAGCATGTCGAGCACGTACTGGCGCTGGCCAAGCCTGATGATGCCGGTGCCACGATCCCGCTCCACCGTCAAGCCGAGCAGCCACGAGACTGGACCAAGGTCTTGCACGTTGAACCTGCTGCCAAATGCAGCCTTGAACTCCGGTATGAATCGGCCCGCTGCTCCGGCAATGATGCTGTCGTCCACATAGAGGGCCAGGATGTACAATTGGCCTCCTTTCTGGTAGATGAAAATACACGGATCCACTTTGGACTGGCAGAAGCCATACTCCTCTAGCCAGGCAGTGATAGTCTTGTTCCAGTTTCTGGGAGCTTGCTTTAGGCCGTAGAGGGCCTTTTGCAGCAGACACACAAGCTCTGTCCCTTTGCTGTCAGTACTCCGGAAGCCTTCAGGCTGTCGCATGTATATCTCCTCGTCGATGTTGGCCTCCAGGAATGCTGTCACTACATCCAGCTGCTCCACCTCCCAGTCATGGAAAGCAGCTAACGCTAGTACGACGCGGATAGAGATCACCCGCACAGTAGGAGCAAAGGTCTCGTGATAATCCACGCCATGCTCTTGAGTGAAGCCACGCGCCACTAGTCTGGCCTTATACCTTGCAATATTACCATCAGAGTCGCGCTTCAGCTTGAACACCCACTTGGAGTCCACTAGCTTTCTACCGGCAGGACGAGGAACCAACTTCCAGGTGTTGCGCGATACGAGTGAGTCATACTCAGTCTTGATGGCTGCTTCCCACTCCGTGGCTTGAGGACCTCGTAGCGCTTGTTTATACGACGCAGGCTCGTGCACGACATTGCTTGGATTGATAGCTGCGGTGTTGCCAACAACCCACCACTGACCCGGAGGACGCCTCGTCCGAAGGCTATACCTTTGTGCAGTTCCAGGCTGCTCCGCTGGTGCTGTCTCCCCCAAATTCGCATCCGGCTCGTCCTCAATCGACTGAGAACTGATATCGCCCGACGTATGCTGCTGCGTCTCCCCTACGGAAGTGCTAGGCTCCCCCTTCGCCACTTCTGGCACCTCACGTGGAGCCTCATCCACCGGCTGTGTCTCCCCCACGAGTGTATCGGGCTTCTCCCTAGCCGCCTCATCAGAGGTGCTGTCATCACCAGCCTCGGCATCCAGCATCTCACGTGCGGGACAGCTCTCCCCCATGGAGATGATAGCACTCTCGTCAAACACCACATTGCGGCTGCTCACCACACGTCGGGTGGTGGGGTTGTACACCAGCCAGGCAGGGGACTCGGGTGCGTAGCCCACAAACACGCCTTTCCATGCACGATCGTCCAGTTTGCGGCGCTGCGACTTGTCCACGTGGACATAAGCCGGGCAGCCAAACACCCGCATGGAACTCAAGTCAGCCGGTCGACCCGTAACAAGCTGATACGGAACGCCACCAGCTCCACTGCTGCACACCCGATTGCGGATGTGCACCGCTGCCGCCATAGCCAACGCCCAATAGGACTTCGGCAGCCCAGCATGCCGAATCATAGACTGTGCCATCGGAACCAATGTGCCCCACTGCCGCTCGATGCGACCATGCTGCCAATGAGCGTAGGGGGCGGTGACCTCTAGGGCGATGTTGAACTCGTCCAATAAGCTCCGGAACGCAGCACCAAGAAACACAGTGTCGTTGTCGACCCGAAGCCGGCGAACTGTGTACCCCAGGGAGCGAATGGTGGTCAGCATCCGGCGGAACGAAGAGGTAGCCTCGTCCTTGGAGCGCAAGGCATCATGCAGCACGAAGCGGCTGCGGAAGTCAACTGCGCCGAAGCTGTAGCGCCTCCCACCCAAGGATGGAACACTCATCGGGCCACAAAAATCCACACCAATCACCTCAAACAGTCCTACATCTCGGTCCGCAGGAGCACGAGGAATATTGCGGACTTGAGACTTACACACAGCGCAGGTCTCACAGAATCCCAACTTCTCGTGTGATGCATAGCCCAAGCCTTCCACATGACCTGTTAATAGCTCGTCCAGCTGAGGCTCCCCAATGTGACCGAGGCGGGAATGCCACAGCCGCTTCCCCGATGACGCCGTGGCCGCCGAAGCCGTAGCACGCGCTGGAAGAGCAACCGTCGCAGGCAGCCAGATCAATCCGTGGGCTCGCTCCATGGGAATCTTAACACCACCACCATGAGCTGCGTGAAGCTGAAGATGGTCCATAGGATCCGCCAACAACACGCTATGACCCTGCTGCCGCGCCTGAGTGAGGCTAAACAACCGATGATATGTCCAAGACGCACGACGGGACAGCTCGGGAACGTGAAGCACATGGCGCAACGTGGCAGGAATCTTCGTACCGTCTGCAGCCGGCACAGTGATGCGGACAGTGCCAACGCCCACAGCAAAAGCACTGATGCCCTTCACCCACAGCCGGTCGGACAGCGCACGATAGTTCACGAAGTCATCACGTTTGCTTGTCATATGGTGGCTGGCTCCACTGTCGGCTAGCCACATCCAAGTCTCCCCCTCATTCATCACCATGGCTCGTGCTTCACTGAACGACCTAGCAGGACTGGCAGTGATGTCTACCCCAGCAGGGAAAGCCACGGGAGACTCGAGACTCGCAGAATTGCCACTAGCACGCCTTTCAGGGCACTCTGACCGGCGATGGCCCTTCTTGCCGCAACTGAAACAAATGCCGCGGAAGGGTCGGACTCCGCCAGCTCCCACAGCCACACCACGTGAGTTCCCAGGGCCATGCATGGATTTTAGCTGCTCCTGAAGATCATGGACCTGGCGCTTCAAGGATTCAGCAGAGGTGTCACCGGAAAAGGCCGGAAAAGCTGCAGGGGGCGGCGCCTCCGTCTGAGTCCTGCCACGACTCTCAATACGCATGCCCTTCTGTCGAAGATCTCGCTTGACGGCGTCCATACTGAGGCTGTGGACGTCCCATGTGTCTGTGATGGAGTGGTACTCTTGACGTAGACCCTTCACCAAGTACATGATGACCCGTCGGTCGTGAACGTCCTCCCCCACACGGGCGAGCTGGCGCTGAAGTCGGACCAACCGGTTCAAATATTGGAGACTAGTCTCATCGTCTGCCTGGGCCTTCTCCATATCTTGCAGCAGCTCAGCCAGACGGTAGATGCCATCGTCTTCATAGTGGTCCACCAGCGCAGTCCACGCCTTGAGGCCGCAGTTCTCGTCAACTTCATGGACATTCTCAATAATTGAGAGATCGTCCTCAGGCAGCGCCAGAATCAAAGTAGAGTACAAGTCGAGGTGTTGCTGCGCGGTAGCGGCGTCGTTCTCGAGGAGAGCCGGTGCCCAGCTCTGCATCAATCCAAAGGCACGAAACCTCTTCTTCCAGACATCAAAGTCTCTCCTTTCTCCACTGAACTTGGGAAGTTTGACAGAATCCATGGGTATTATATCTCGACAGCTCCGGAAAGTACCGAAAAAATCGACGGAAAATAGTCACCAACCACTGCCCGGCAGGCCTTCAAGGGGACGGTCAAGGTCCGGTCAACGGAGCTTCAGAACGAGCACGACAAGGCGCCGACCGAAGGCGGAGCTGTACTTCCGGAGTCTACACAGCCAAAGCAGACGGAAACCGGTTTCAGGAGGTCTGTCGGGGTTCGTCGTACAAATGGATAGTACACTGAGCAGGGATCCTTCACCAACTGAAAGCCAAAAACCCAAGGGGAGCGAAAATGGACGAGGACTGCGAGAAAATCCCAACGAGCTGTACTTCCCGACTCAGAACAACGTAGGCAGGCGGACTATGGCCTTGGAAGGCCAGTCGAACGACGTCGTACACAGGTGATAGTACACTATTGCAAGATGTCTCACCAACTCGCACTCAAACAGCCCAGCGACGCAAGGAAAGACGCCAAATACCCAGATATTGGATCCAATAATATGAAAAACGAAGGCGCAGGCTGAAAATCCAAAGCACAGGCGACTGAACAAGCGTTGTTCAAGCGAGTGAAACGGTCGGTGGTTTCTAGGCTCCAAGCAACACAGGAAAGTCGCTACCAGCCCGAATTCGAAGGCAAACCACCCAACAAAGAGAGTCAACCGCTTTTGCGACCCAGCCACACCTGAAGATCGTGTAGCACAACAGAAGCCCAAGACTCGCGCAAAAAAGAAGCTCAAGGTAACGGTTCTAGTCAAGTGTGTCGACTCCAACCGAGAGCAAAAGGAGGGCCCATAACCTGACAAAGTTGATGGGTGAAAACATAATGATTACACACTCTACAAGACGCTGAAGGTCTTTCACCTTCAGCAGTGTCTCATCCTTGTCTATTACAGGACACCGTCCGCGTCCCAATCATGACACGCGCTAACCACATGGTGAGCACACGCCTACCACTATTCTGAGCCCTTAGATCATATCTAACGCTCAGCAACCTGCCACTATCAGCACCCATATCTATTGCATTGCTGAATGCCTTATCATCTAGATATGCTGAGTCACAGCTGTCCTATCACTGCAACACTCGTACTGGATATCAATATTGCTGAGTAGCAACTTGATTACCATATCAAACAATGCTGTTCAGCAGTTGTCATCACCAGCCTCGGCATCCGGCATCTCTCGTGCGGGACAGCTCTCCCCCATGGAGATGATAGCACTCTCGTCACCACACGTCGGGTGGTGGGGTTGTACACCAGCCAGGCAGGGGACTCGGGTCCGTAGCCCACAAACACGCCTTTCCATGCACGATCGTCCAGTTTGCGGCGCTGCGACTTGTCCACGTGGACATAAGCCGGGCAGCCAAACACCCGCATGGAACGCAAGTCAGCCGGTCGACCGGTAACAAGCTGGTACGGAACGCCACCAGCTCCACTGTTGCACACCCGATTGCGGATATGCACCGCTGCCGCCATAGCCAACGCCCAATAGGACTTCGGCAGCCCATCATGCCGAATCATGGACTGTGCCATCGGAACCAATGTGCCCCGCTGCCGCTCGATCCGACCATGTTGCCAATGAGCGTAGGGGGCGGTGACCTCTAGGGCGATGTTGAACTCGTCCAATAAGCGCCGGAACGCAGCACCAAGAAACACAGCGTCGTTGTCGACCCGAAGCCGGCGAACTTTGTACCCCAGGGAGCGAATGGTGGTCAACATAGTTTGATATGGTAATCTAGTTGCTTCTCAGCAATATTTTTGTATCTAGTACGAGTGTTGCAGTGATAGGACAACTGTGACTCAGCATATCTAGATGATAAGGCATTCAGCAATGTAATAGATACGGTTGCTGATAGTGGCAGGTTGCTGAGCGTTAGATATGATTTAAGGGCTCAGAATAGTGGTTGGCGTGTGCTCACCATGTGGTGGGCGTGTGTCATAAATGGGACGCGGACGGTGTCGTGTGATAGTGTCGAAGGGTTACACGGAAATGCCATCACCGGGAATCGAACCCGGCACATCCGTCTCCGGAGTCGTACGCCGTAACCAAGTACCGCGCCGAAAAGTCGGTACCCGTTGGGGATATATGTCATATATATACCCCCGTACTGCCCGAGCAACGGGCTCCCGCAGTACATCCACTATTGGCGAGATAGTAGGGCCAAGACTCCCCCGGAGTACAACGTACGGATGTGTCCATTATTGTGCCCACCATGGGGATCTCACAACACTCCCCCTAATGGACATCATCCGATCAACTCCGGTCAAACCCTAGCAACCCGCGTCATACGTGGAGGGCCCATAACCTGTCGAAGGGTTACACGGAAATGCCATCACCGGGAATCGAACCCGGCACCTCCGTCTCCGGAGTCGTACGCCGTAACCAAGTACCGCGCCGAAAAGTCGGTATCCGTTGGGGATATATGTCATATATATACCCCCGTACTGCCCGAGCAACGGGCTCCCGCAGTACATCCACTATTGGCGAGATAGTAGGGCCAAGACTCCCCCGGAGTAAAACGTACGGATGTGTCCATTATTGTGCCCACCATGGGGATCTCACAACAGATAGACAAGGATGAGACACTGCTTTAGGTGACAGACTTTCAGCGTCTTGTAGAGTGTGTAATCATTCTATTTTCACCCATCACCTTTCTCAGGTTATGGGCCCTCTTTTTGCTCTCGGTTGGAGTCGACACACATGAATGGAACCGTTACCTTGAGCTTCTTTCCGGCGCGAGTCTTGGGCTTCTGTTGTGCTACACGATCTTCATGCGTGGCTGGGTCGCAAACCCGGCTAACTCTCTTTGTTGGGTGGTTTGCCTTCGAATTCGGGCTGGTAGCGACTTTCCTGTGTTGCTTGGAGCCTAGAAACCACCGACCGTATCACTAGCTTGAACAACGCTTGTGCAGTCGCCTGTGCTTTGGATTTTCAGCATGCGCCTTCGTTATCCATATCATTGGATCCAATATCTGGGTATTTGGCGTCTTTCTTGCGTCGCTGGGCTGTTTGAGTGCGAGTTGGTGAGACATCTTGCAGTAGTGTACTATCACATGTGTACGACGTCGTTCAATTGGCCTACCAAGGCCATAGTCCGCATGCCTACGTTGTACTGAGTCGGGAAGTACAGCTCGTTGGGATTTTCTCGCAGTCCTCGTCCATTTTCGCTCCCCTAGGTTTTTGGCTTTCAGTTGGTGAAGGATCCATGCTCGGTGTACTATCCATTTGTACGGCGAACCCCGACAGACCACCTAAAACCGGTTTCCGTCTGCTTTGGCTGTGTAGACTCCGGAAGTACAGCTCCGCCTTCGGTCGGCGCCTTGTTGCGTTCGTTTTGAAGCTCCGTTGACCGGACCTTGCCGTCCCCTTGAAGGCCTGCCGGGCAGTGGTTGGTGACAATTTTCCGTCGATTGTTTCGGTACTTTACGGAGCTTTCGAGATATAATACCCATGGATTCTGTGAAACTTCCCAAGTTCAGTGGAGAACGGAGAGACTTTGATGTCTGGAAGAAGAGGTTTCGTGCCTTTGGATTGATGCAGAGCTGGGCACCGGCTCTCCTCGAGAACGACGCCGCTACCGCGCAGCAACACCTCGACTTGTACTCTACTTTGAATCTGGCGCTGCCTGAGGACGATCTCTCAATTATTGAGAATGTCCATGAAGTTGACAAGAACTGCGGCCTCAAGGCGTGGACTGCGCTAGTGGACCACTATGAAGACGATGGCATCTACCGTCTGGCTGAGCTGCTGCAGGATATGGAGAAGGCCCAGGCAGACGATGAGACTAGTCTCCAGTATTTGAACCGGTTGGTCCGACTTCAGCGCCAGCTCGCCCGTGTGGGGGAGGACGTTCACGACCGACGGGTCATCATGTACTTGGTGAAGGGTCTACGTCAAGAGTACCACTCCATCACAGACACATGGGACGTCCACAGCCTCAGTATGGACGCCGTCAAGCGAGACCTTCGACAGAAGGGCATGCGTATTGAGAGTCGCGGCAGGATTCAGACGGAGGCGCCGCCCCCTGCAGCTTTTCCGGCCTTTTCCGGTGACACCTCTGCTGAATCCTTGAAGCGCCAGGTCCATGATCTTCAGGAGCAGCTAAAATCCATGCATGGCCCTGGGAACTCACGTGGTGTGGCTGTGGGAGCTGGCGGAGTCCGACTCTTCCGCGGCATTTGTTTCAGTTGCGGCAAGAAGGGCCATCGCCGGTCAGAGTGCCCCGAAAGGCGTGCTAGTGGCAATTCTGCAAGTCTCGAGTCTCCCGTGGCTTTCCCTGCTGGGGTAGACATCACTGCCAGTCCTGCTAGGTCGTTCAGTGAAGCACGAGCCATGGTGATGAATGAGGGGGAGACTTGGATGTGGCTAGCCGACAGTGGAGCCAGCCACCATATGACCAGCAAACGTGATGACTTCGTGAACTATCGTGCGTTGTCCGACCGGCTGTGGGTGAAGGGCATCATTGCTTTTGTTGTGGGCGTTGGCACTGTCCGCATCACTGTGCCGGCTGCAGACGGTACGAAGATTCCTGCCACGTTGCGCCATGTGCTTCACGTTCCCGAGCTGTCCCGTCGTGCGTCTTGGACATATCATCGGTTGTTTAGCCTCACTCAGGCACGGCAGCAGGGTCATAGCGTGTTGTTGGCGGATCCTATGGACCATCTTCAGCTTCACGCAGCTCATGGTGGTGGTGTTAAGATTCCCATGGAGCGAGCCCACGGATTGATCTGGCTGCCTGCGACGGTTGCTCTTCCAGCGCGTGCTACGGCTTCGGCGGCCACGGCGTCATCGGGGAAGCGGCTGTGGCATTCCCGCCTCGGTCACATTGGGGAGCCTCAGCTGGACGAGCTGATAACAGGTCATGTGGAAGGCTTGGGCTATGCATCACACGAGAAGTTGGGATTCTGTGAAACCTGCGCTGTGTGTAAGTCTCAAGTCCGCAATATTCCTCGTGCTCCTGCGGACAGAGATGTTGGACTGTTTGAGGTGATTGGTGTGGATTTTTGTGGCCCGATGAGTGTTCCATCCTTGGGTGGGAGGCGCTACAGCTTCGGCGCAGTTGACTTCCGCAGCCGCTTCGTGATGCATGATGCCTTGCGCTCCAAGGACGAGGCTACTTCTTCGTTCCGCCGGATGTTGACCACCATTCGCTCCCTGGGGTACACAGTTCGCCGGCTTCGGGTCGACAACGACATTGTGTTTCTTGGTGCTGCGTTCCGAAATTGAAATTGAAATTGAAATTGAAATTGTTTACAACAATACCAGTAAAAACCGGCTGTCGTCTCTGGGCCCCCCCTTGTGCTATGCTCAACCTGTAGTTGGACTTCTAAGCGTGAGGCAGACCGTGAACCACTAATCCCAACCTCTCCAATGGCAGTAACGATACCGTCTAAAACATACCCGTATCCAGGTATTTATAATTTTCTGATCTATACGTATTTTTTTTTGGATACAGTATGAAAAATAAAGTGTCGCTAGTCTCCACGTTACGCGGCCTGCTCCAGCCGCTGCGGGGTCGCTGATCAGCAAGGCTGTCCAGCTGGAGCTGGTCGAGGCGAACCTGCCTGACCTCGGCTCCCGTGCGACTCCGGTCGTGCCGGAGCTTGGGGGGAAAGGCAGGTGAAAAACCCCCCTCGCATAGGTCGTCGTCGGTCCCGCCCCGATCCGTGCTCCACCCCGCCCGAGGTATTAGCCGCTCCTCTCGACGCAGCTCGCCACCTAGCCGAGTCTTCTCTCCTCCTTCGGGGGCTGAGAAGAGAGAATAACTAGGCTGCAGACGGTGTCCGGCTGGCTCTCCTGCCCCCGAGCCAGATTTTCTCCTGTCCCCTATCCTTTTCCCGTCTGTTTCCAACACCTATCTGATCGCGCTGTGGCCGTCCGTACCCTCCCCCGGTGGTTTACGTTGTTAGGGGGTCGCCTTTACGAGCAGTGTGCCGTTACGATAACCCTAGGCACACTGCCTGAGGCAGCCTATCGATAACCGGGTACCGACTAGGGAAGGGGTTGGAAGAACACAGGGATCGAGTCGCCGGTCCTCAAAAGATGGTGGGTACGGGAATTTTTCCAAAAACCCCCCGTACCGGGCTTTTCCGGCGGCGGGCGATCCTAAGGACCGCCGCCGCCAGACCGTGCCGCTCCTCCGGCTGCGACCCACCTCCGTCCTGCGTAGCATCAGGCCTCGCCCCCAGGGGAGACTTAAGACTCTCGCAGGGCTGGCGACTGCTAGCGAGCGCTGTCCCTAGCGCTGCTTCCCAGCTGTCCGCCGCCAGCTCCAACACCCTCGTCCCTCCGCTGATCCGTCCGTACCCCTTTGCGCCAAAAAATATTTCGCAAACGCCGCCCCCGCCCCATCGTCGGGAGAGTATCTGTGAGTATTTAGTCGCGAAAAGACATATCGGACAGGCCGAGCGGGAGATCCCTGTGCTGGTGTACGGATATTATGTTTTTCAAAACCCTCCGTACAGGGCTTCCCGACAGCTGCTGATCCCGCGGATCGCAGCTGCCGGTACCTCGTTCAGCCCCCTACCGTGCCAGGCCTGGCACGGCTATGGGGTTACCAGCGCCCACCGCGTGGAGGTAGAGGTAGGTGCCGACGGGCCTGCGAGCGCACCCCTCTCCGGGGCCGCCGCCGCTGCGCCGCCGGCGGGCGCCTGCTGCGTTCCGGAGCTTGTTGGACGAGTTCAACATCGCCCTAGAGGTCACCGCCCCCTACGCTCATTGGCAGCATGGTCGCATCGAGCGGCAGTGGGACACATTGGTTCCGATGGCACAGTCTATGATTCGGCATGCTGGGCTGCCGAAGTCCTATTGGGCGTTGGCTATGGCGGCAGCGGTGCACATCCGCAATCGGGTGTGCAGCAGTGGAGTTGGTGGCGTTCCGTATCAGCTTGTTACCGGTCGACCGGCTGACTTGAGTTCCATGCGGGTGTTTGGCTGCCCGGCTTATGTCCACGTGGACAAGTCGCAGCGCCGCAAACTGGACGATCGTGCATGGAAAGGCGTATTTGTGGGCTACGCACCCGAGTCCCCTGCCTGGCTGGTGTACAACCCCACCACCCGACGTGTGGTGAGCAGCCGCAATGTGGTGTTTGACGAGAGTGCTATCATCTCCATGGGGGAGAGCTGTCCCGCACGTGAGATGCTGGATGCCGAGGCTGGTGATGACAGCACCTCTGATGAGGCGGCTAGGGAGAAGCCCGATACACTCGTGGGGGAGACACAGCCGGTGGATGAGGCTCCTCGTGAGGTGCCAGAAGTGGCGAAGGGGGAGCCTAGCACTTCCGTAGGGGAGACGCAGCAGCATACGTCGAGCGATATCAGTTCTCAGTCGATTGAGGACGAGCCGGATGCGAATTTGGGGGAGACAGCACCAGCGGAGCAGCATGGAACTGCACAAAGGTATAGCCTTCGGACGAGGCGTCCTCCGGGTCAGTGGTGGGTTGTTGGCAACACCGCAGCTATCAATCCAAGCAATGTCGTGCACGAGCCTGCGTCGTATAAACAAGCGCTACGAGGTCCTCAAGCCACGGAGTGGGAAACAGCCATCAAGACTGAGTATGACTCGCTTGTATCGCGCAACACCTGGAAGCTGGTTCCCCGTCCTGCCGGTAGAAAGCTAGTGGACTCCAAGTGGGTGTTCAAGCTGAAGCGCGACTCTGATGGTAATATTGCAAGGTACAAGGCAAGACTAGTGGCGCGTGGCTTCACACAAGAGCATGGCGTGGACTATCACGAGACCTTTGCTCCTACTGTGCGGGTGATCTCTATCCGGGTGGTACTAGCGTTAGCTGCTTTCCATGATTGGGAGGTGGAGCAGCTGGATGTAGTGACATCATTCTTGGAGGCCAACATCGACGAGGAGATATACATGCGACAGCCTGAAGGCTTCCGGAGTACTGACAGCAAAGGGACAGAGCTTGTGTGTCTGCTGAAAAAGGCCCTCTACGGCCTAAAGCAAGCTCCCAGAAACTGGAACAAGACTATCACTGCCTGGCTAGAGGAGTATGGCTTCTGCCAGTCCAAAGTGGATCCGTGTATTTTCATCTACCAGAAAGGAGGCCAATTGTACATCCTGGCCCTCTATGTGGACGACAGCATCATTGCCGGAGCAGCGGGCCGATTCATACCGGAGTTCAAGGCTGCATTTGGCAGCAGGTTCAACGTACAAGACCTTGGTCTAGTCTCGTGGCTGCTCGGCATGACGGTGGAGCGGGATCGTGGCACCGGCATCATCAGGCTTGGCCAGCGCCAGTACGTGCTCGACATGCTGGAGCGCTTCAACATGATGGACTGCAAGCCAGTGAGCTCACCCATGGCGGTAAATGCTGTGGGCAAGTGCGGGGACGAGACATCCGTCACGCAGCTGCCTCCCAGGTCGGTGCCCTATTAGAGCCTGATTGGAAGCCTGTTGTACGCCTCTGTGAGCACCCGACCAGACATCACCATGGCTGTCAGTCATCTCAGCCGATACATGGCCAATCCTTGCCACGCGCATTGGGAGCAGGCCAAGCGAGTGCTTCGGTATCTCAAAGGCACCGCTGATGCATCACTGGTGTACGGAAGCAGCGTGCAGTCATCCGAGTTGGTAGGCTGGTCGGACTCAGATTATGCGAGCGATGTGGTTGGGCGGCGCTCCCGCACAAGATACGTGTTCATGCTGAATGGTGCGGCAGTGAGCTGGAAGAGTCAGCGGCATCAGACCGTGGCACTGTCCACAGCGGAGGCAGAGTACATGGCGCTGACCAGCGCTACTCAAGAGGCGATGTTTCTGAGGCAATTGATGCATGAGATACACAAGGACTCCGGCTCCGCTGTCACTATCCATGAAGACAACCAGAGCTGCATTGCACTCAGCAAGAACATCATGACAACTGGCCGGAGCAAGCACATGGATGTGAGGTATCACTTCTGTCGGGAGAAGGTGGAGAGCGGCGATATCGAGGTCAAGTATTGTGCAACAGAGGACATGCTTGCCGATGCGCTCACCAAACCTTTGGTGAGTGAAAGGCACAAGAAGTTGTGCACTGCGATCATGGGTTTGCACGAGTAGCAAGGGGGAGTGTTGAACAGCATTGTTTGATATGGTAATCAAGTTGCTACTCAGCAATATTGATATCCAGTACGAGTGTTGCAGTGATAGGACAGCTGTGACTCAGCATATCTAGATGATAAGGCATTCAGCAATACAATAGATATGGGTGCTGATAGTGGCAGGTTGCTGAGCGTTAGATATGATCTAAGGGCTCAGAATAGTGGTAGGCGTGTGTTCACCATGTGGTGGGCGAGTGTCATGATTGGGACGCGGACGGTGTCCTGTGATAGACAAGGATGAGACACTGCTGAAGGTGACAGACCTTCAGCGCCTTGTAAAGTGTGTAATCATTCTGTTTTCACCCATCAAACTTGTCAACGACACTGTGTTTCTTGGTGCTGCGTTCCGGAGCTTATTGGACGAGTTCAACATCGCCCTAGAGGTCACCGCCCCCTACGCTCATTGGCAGCATCGTCGGATCGAGCGGCAGTGGGGCACATTGGTTCCGATGGCAAAGTCTATGATTCGGCATGCTGGGCTGCCGAAGTCCTATTGGGCGTTGGCTATGGCGGCAGCGGTGCACATCCGCAATCGGGTGTGCAGCAGTTGAGCTGGTGGCGTTCCATATCAGCTTGTTACGGGTCGACCGGCTGACTTGAGTTCCATGCGGGTGTTTGGCTGCCCGGCTTATGTCCACGTGGACAAGTCGCAGCGCCGCAAACTGAAAAGGGTTTGTGGAAAAAAACCCTAAACTCGCATGGAAAGGCGTGTTTGTGGGCTACGCACCCGAGTCCCCTGCCTGGCTAGTGTACAACCCCACCACCCGACGTGTGGTGAGCAGCCGCAAAGTGGTGTTTGACGATAGTGCTATCATCTCCATGGGGGAGAGCTGTCCCGCACGTGAGATGCTGGATGCCGAGGCTGGTGATGACAGCACCTCTGATGAGGCGGCTAGGGAGAAGCCCGATACACTCGTGGGGGAGACACAGCCGGTGGATGAGGCTCCACGTGAGGTGCCAGAAGTGGCGAAGGGGGAGCCTAGCACTTCCGTAGGGGAGACGCAGCAACATACGTCGGGCGATATCAGTTCTCAGTCGATTGAGGACGAGCCGGATGTGAATTTGAGGGACACAGCCCCAGCGGAGCAGCCTGGAACTGCACAAAGGTATAGCCTTCGGACGAGGCGTCCTCCGGGTCAGTGGTGGGTTGTTGGCAACACCGCAGCTATCAATCCAAGCAATGTCGTGCACGAGCCTGCGTCGTATAAACAAGCGCTACGAGGTCCTCAAGCCACGGAGTGGGAAACAGCCATCAAGACTGAGTATGACTCACTTGTATCGCGCAACACCTGGAAGTTGGTTCCCCGTCGTGCCGGTAGAAAGCTAGTGGACTCCAAGTGGGTGTTCAAGCTGAAGCGCGACTCTGATGGTAATATCGCAAGGTATAAGGCCAGACTAGTGGCTCGTGGTTTCACTCAAGAGCATGGCGTGGATTATCACGAGACCTTTGCTCCTACTGTGCGGGTGATCTCTATACGCGTCGTGCTAGCGTTAGCTGCTCTCCATGACTGGGAGGTGGAGCAGCTGGATGTAGTGACAGCATTCCTGGAGGCCAACATCGACGAGGAGATATACATGCGTGTTGTGATATCCCCATGGCGGGCACGATAATGGACACATCCGTACGTTGTACTCCGGGGGAGTCTTGGCCCTACTATCTCTCCAATAGTGGATGTACTGCGGGAGCCCGTTGCTCGGGCAGTACGGGGGTATATATATGAGATATATCCCCATTGGGTACCGATTATTCGGCGCGGTACTTGGTTACGGCGTACGGCTCCGGACACGGAGGTGCCGGGTTCGATTCCCGGTGATGGCATTTCCGTGTAACCCTTCCACAATGCGACAGCCTGAAGGCTTCCGGAGTACTGACGGCAAAGGGACAGAGCTTGTGTGTCTGCTGAAAAAGGCCCTCTACGGCCTAAAGCAAGCTCCCAGAAACTGGAACAAGACTATCACTGCCTGGCTAGAGGAGTATGGCTTCTGCCAGTCCAAAGTGGATCCGTGTATTTTCATCTACCAGAAAGGAGGCCAATTGTACATCCTGGCCCTGTATGTGGTCGACAACATCCATGCCGGAGCAACGGGCCGATTCATACCGGAGTTCAAGGCTGCATTTGGCAGCAGGTTCAACGTGCAAGACCTTGGTCCAGTCTCGTGGCTGCTCGGCATGACGGTGGAGCGGGATCGTGGCACCGGCATCATCAGGCTTGGCCAGCGCCAGTACGTGCTCGACATGCTGGAGCGCTTCAACATGATGGACTGCAAGCCAGTGAGCTCACCAATGGCGGTAGATGCTGTGGGCAAGTGCGGGGACGAGACATCCGTCACGCAGCTGCCTCCCAGGTCGGTGCCCTATCAGAGCCTGATTGGAAGCCTGTTGTACGCCTCTGTGAGCACCCGACCAGACATCACCATGGCTGTCAGTCATCTCAGCCGATACATGGCCAATCCTTGCCACGCGCATTGGGAGCAGGCCAAGCGAGTGCTTCGGTATCTCAAAGGCACCGCTAATGCATAACTGGTGTACGGAAGCAGCGTGCGGTCATCCGAGTTGGTAGGCTGGTCGGACTCAGATTATGCGAGCGATGTGGCTGGGCGGCGCTCACGCACAGGATACGTGTTCATGCTGAATGGTGCGGCAGTGAGCTGGAAGAGTCAGCGGCAGCAGGCTGTGGCACTATCCACAGCGGGGGCAGAGTACATGGCGCTGACCAGCGCTACTCAAGAGGCGATGTTTCTGAGGCAATTGATGCATGAGTGTTGAACAGCATTGTTTGAGTTGCTACTCAGCAATATTGATATCCAGTACGAGTGTTGCAGTGATAGGACAGCTGTGACTCAGCATATCTAGATGATAAGGCATTCAGCAATGCAATAGATATGGGTGCTGATAGTGGCAGGTTGCTGAGCGTTAGATATGATTTAAGGGCTCTGTTGAACAGCATTGTTTGATATTGTAATCAAGTTGCTACTCAGCAATATTGATATCCAGTACGAGTGTTGCAGTGATAGGACAGCTGTGACTCAGCATATCTAGATGATAAGGCATTCAGCAATGCAATAGATATGGGTGCTGATAGTGGCAGGTTGCTGAGCGTTGGATATGATCTAAGGGCTCAGAGTAGTGGTAGGCGTGTGCTCACCATGTGGTGGGCGCGTGTCATGATTGGGACGCGGACGGTGTCCTGTGATAGACAAGGATGAGAAACTGCTGGACAGACCTTCAGCGTCTTGTAGAGTGTGTAATCATTCTGTTTTCACCCATCAACTTTGTCAGGTTATGGGCCCTCCTTTTGCTCTCGGTTGGAGTCGACACACTTGACTAGAACCGTTACCTTGAGCTTCTATTTGCGCGAGTCTTGGGCTTCTGTTGTGCTACACGATCTTCAGGTGTGGCTGGGTCGCAAAAGCGGTAGACTCTCTTTGTTGGGTGGTTTGCCTTCGAATTCGGGCTGGTAGCGACTTTCCTGTGTTGCTTGGAGCCTAGAAACCACCGACCGTTTCACTCGCTTGAACAACGCTTGTTCAGTCGCCTGTGCTTTGGATTTTCAGCCTGCGCCTTCGTTTTTCATATTATTGGATCCAATATCTGGGTATTTGGCGTCTTTCCTTGCGTCGCTGGGCTGTTTGAGTGCGAGTTGGTGAGACATCTTGCAATAGTGTACTATCACCTGTGTACGACGTCGTTCGACTGGCCTTCCAAGGCCATAGTCCGCCTGCCTACGTTGTTCTGAGTCGGGAAGTACAGCTCGTTGGGATTTTCTCGCAGTCCTCGTCCATTTTCGCTCCCCTGGGTTTTTGGCTTTCAGTTGGTGAAGGATCCCTGCTCAGTGTACTATCCATTTGTACGACGAACCCCGACAGACCACCTGAAACCGGTTTCCGTCTGCTTTGGCTGTGTAGACTCCGGAAGTACAGCTCCGCCTTCGGTCGGCGCCTTGTCGTGCTCGTTCTGAAGCTCCGTTGACCGGACCTTGACCGTCCCCTTGAAGGCCTGCCGGGCAGTGGTTGGTGACTATTTTCCGTCGATTTTTTCGGTACTTTCCGGAGCTGTCGAGATATAATACCCATGGATTCTGTCAAACTTCCCAAGTTCAGTGGAGAAAGGAGAGACTTTGATGTCTGGAAGAAGAGGTTTCGTGCCTTTGGATTGATGCAGAGCTGGGCACCGGCTCTCCTCGAGAACGACGCCGCTACCGCGCAGCAACACCTCGACTTGTACTCTACTTTGATTCTGGCGCTGCCTGAGGACGATCTCTCAATTATTGAGAATGTCCATGAAGTTGACGAGAACTGCGGCCTCAAGGCGTGGACTGCGCTGGTGGACCACTATGAAGACGATGGCATCTACCGTCTGGCTGAGCTGCTGCAAGATATGGAGAAGGCCCAGGCAGACGATGAGACTAGTCTCCAGTATTTGAACCGGTTGGTCCGACTTCAGCGCCAGCTAGCCCGTGTGGGGGAAGACGTTCACGACCGACGGGTCATCATGTACTTGGTGAAGGGTCTACGTCAAGAGTACCACTCCATCACAGACACATGGGACGTCCACAGCCTCAGTATGGACGCCGTCAAGCGCGACCTTCGACAGAAGGGCATGCGTATTGAGAGTCGTGGCAGGACTCAGACGGAGGCGCCGCCCCCTGCAGCTTTTCCGGCCTTTTCCGGTGACACCTCTGCTGAATCCTTGAAGCGCCAAGTCCATGATCTTCAGGAGCAGCTAAAATCCATGCATGGCCCTGGGAACTCACGTGGTGTGGCTGTGGGAGCTGGCGGAGTCCGACCCTTCCGCGGCATTTGTTTCAGTTGCGGCAAGAAGGGCCATCGCCGGTCAGAGTGCCCTGAAAGGCGTGCTAGTGGCAATTCTGCGAGTCTCGAGTCTCCCGTGGCTTTCCCTGCTGGGGTAGACATCACTGCCAGTCCTGCTAGGTCGTTCAGTGAAGCACGAGCCATGGTGATGAATGAGGGGGAGACTTGGATGTGGCTAGCCGACAGTGGAGCCAGCCACCATATGACCAGCAAACGTGATGACTTCGTGAACTATCGTGCGCTGTCCGACCGGCTGTGGGTGAAGGGCATCAGTGCTTTTGCTGTGGGTGTCGGCACTGTCCGCATCACTGTGCCGGCTGCAGACGGTACGAAGATTCCTGCCACGTTGCGCCATGTGCTTCACGTTCCCGAGCTGTCCCGTCGTGCGTCTTGGACATATCATCGGTTGTTTAGCCTCACTCAGGCGCGGCAGCAGGGTCATAGCGTGTTGTTGGCGGATCCTATGGACCATCTTCAGCTTCACGCAGCTCATGGTGGTGGTGTTAAGATTCCCATGGAGCGAGCCCACGGATTGATCTGGCTGCCTGCGACGGTTGCTCTTCCAGCGCGTGCTACGGCTTCGGCGGCCACGGCGTCATCGGGGAAGCGGCTGTGGCATTCCCGACTCGGTCACATTGGGGAGCCTCAGCTGGACGAGCTGTTAACAGGTCATGTGGAAGGCTTGGGCTATGCATCACACGAGAAGTTGGGATTCTGTGAGACCTGCGCTGTGTGTAAGTCTCAAGTCCGCAATATTCCTCGTGCTCCTGCGGACAGAGATGTTGGACTGTTTGAGGTGATTGGTGTGGATTTTTGTGGCCCGATGAGTGTTCCATCCTTGGGTGGGAGGCGCTACAGCTTCGGCGCAGTTGACTTCCGCAGCCGCTTCGTGCTGCATGATGCCTTGCGCTCCAAGGACGAGGCTACCTCTTCGTTCCGCCGGATGCTGACCACCATTCGCTCCCTGGGGTACACAGTTCGCCGGCTTCGGGTCGACAACGACACTGTGTTTCTTGGTGCTGCGTTCCGGAGCTTATTGGACGAGTTCAACATCGCCCTAGAGGTCACCGCCCCCTACGCTCATTGGCAGCATGGTCGGATCGAGCGGCAGTGGGGCACATTGGTTCCGATGGCACAGTCTATGATTCGGCATGCTGGGCTGCCGAAGTCCTATTGGGCGTTGGCTATGGCGGCAGCGGTGCACATCCGCAATCGGGTGTGCAGCAGTGGAGCTGGTGGCGTTCCGTATCAGCTTGTTACGGGTCGACCGGCTGACTTGAGTTCCATGCGGGTGTTTGGCTGCCCGGCTTATGTCCACGTGGACAAGTCGCAGCGCCGCAAACTGGACGATCGTGCATGGAAAGGCGTGTTTGTGGGCTACGCACCCGAGTCCCCTGTCTGGCTGGTGTACAATCCCACCACCCGACGTGTGGTGAGCAGCCGCAATGTGGTGTTTGACGAGAGTGCTATCATCTCCATGGGGGAGAGCTGTCCCGCACGTGAGATGCTGGATGCCGAGGCTGGTGATGACAGCACCTCTGATGAGGCGGCTAGGGAGAAGCCCGATACACTCGTGGGGGAGACACAGCCGGTGGATGAGGCTCCACGTGAGGTGCCAGAAGTGGCGAAGGGGGAGCCTAGCACTTCCGTAGGGGAGACGCAGCAACATACGTCGGGCGATATCAGTTCTCAGTCGATTGAGGACGAGCCGGATGTAAATTTGGGGGAGACAGCACCAGCGGAGCAGCCTGGAACTGCACAAAGGTATAGCCTTCGGACGAGGCGTCCTCCGGGTCTGAACACACGCCTACCACTATTCTGAGCCCTTAGATCATATCTAACGCTCAGCAACCTGCCACTATCAGCACCCATATCTATTGCATTGCTGAATGCCTTATCATCTAGATATGCTGAGTCACAGCTGTCCTATCACTGCAACACTCGTATTGGATATCAATATTGCTGAGTAGTAACTTGATTACCATATCAAACAATGCTGTTCAACACTCCCCCTTGCTACTCGTGCAAACCCATGATCGCAGTGCACAACTTCTTGTGCCTTTCACTCACCAAAGGTTTGGTGAGTGACAAAGTTGATGGGTGAAAACAGAATGATTACACACTCTACAAGACGCTGAAGGTCTGTCACCTTCAGCAGTGTCTCATCCTTGTCTATCACAGGACACCGTCCGCGTCCCAATCATGACACGCGCCCACCACATGGTGAGCACACGCCTACCACTATTCTGAGCCCTTAGATCATATCCAACGCTCAGCAACCTGCCATTATCATCACCCATATCTATTGCATTGCTGAATGCCTTATCATCTAGATATGCTGAGTCACAGCTGTCCTATCACTGCAACACTCGTACTGGATATCAATATTGCTGAGTAGCAACTTGATTACCATATCAAACAATGTTGTTCAACACTCCCCCTTGCTACTCGTGCAAACCCATGATCGCAGTGCACAACTTTTTGTGCCTTTCACTCACCAAAGGTTTGGTGAGCGCATCGGCAAGCATGTCCTCTGTTGCACAATACTTGACCTCGATATCGCCGCTCTCCACCTTCTCCCGACAGAAGTGATACCTCACATCCATGTGCTTGCTCCGGCCAGTTGTCATGCTGTTCTTGCTGAGTGCAATGCAGCTCTGGTTGTCTTCATGGATAGTGACAGCGGAGCCGGAGTCCTGGTGAATCTCATGCATCAATTGCCTCAGAAACATCGCCTCTTGAGTAGCGCTGGTCAGCGCCATGTACTCTGCCTCCGCTGTGGATAGTGCCACAGTCTGCTGCCGCTGACTCTTCCAGCTCACTGCCGCACCATTCAGCATGAACACGTATCCTGTGCGTGAGCGCCGCCCAGCCACATCGCTCGCATAGTCTGAGTCCGACCAGCCTACCAACTCGGATGACCGCACGCTGCTTCCGTACACCAGTGATGCATCAGCGGTGCCTTTGAGGTACCGAAGCACTCGCTTGGCCTGCTCCCAATGTGCGTGGCAAGGATTGGCCATGTATCGGCTGAGATGACTGACAGCCATGGTGATGTCTGGTCGGGTGCTCACAGAGGCGTACAACAGGCTTCCAATCAGGCTCTGATAGGGCACCGACCTGGGAGGCAGCTGCGTGACGGATGTCTCGTCTCCGCACTTGCCCACAGCATCTACCGCCATGGGTGAGCTCACTGGCTTGCAGTCCATCATGTTGAAGCGCTCCAGCATGTCAAGCACGTACTGGCGCTGGCCAAGCCTGATGATGCCGGTGCCACGATCCCGCTCCACCGTCAAGCCGAGCAGCCACGAGACTGGACCAAGGTCTTGTACGTTGAACCTGCTGCCAAATGCAGCCTTGAACTCCGGTATGAATCGGCCCGCTGCTCCGGCAATGATGCTGTCGTCAACATAGAGGGCCAGGATGTACAATTGGCCTCCTTTCTGGTAGATGAAAATACACGGGAGATCACCCGCACAGTAGGAGCAAAGGTCTCGTGATAATCCACGCCATGCTCTTGAGTGAAGCCACGCGCCACTAGTCTGGCCTTATACCTTGCAATATTACCATCAGAGTCGCGCTTGAGCTTGAACACCCACTTGGAGTCCACTAGCTTCCTACCGGCAGGACGAGGAACCAACTTCCAGGTGTTGCGCGACACGAGTGAGTCATACTCAGTCTTGATGGCTGCTTCCCACTATTGAAGGTTGGAGCGTAGAAAGGATGGTTACAGTGCTTTGAGCTCCATTCTTATATCCTCTAGAACCACACATACTAAAATAAATAATATTGCGGTTATCTCCAAAAACGCTTCTTGGACCGTTAGATCTATTATCCAACGGTCACAATTCAATCTAGCGTCAAATAGCTACTATATCGCATTTAATACCGATTTCTTCAGTACAGTGATGTAGCGACATGCAACTGCTCTCGACACTCCCCCTCGCTACTCACTACCACTTCCCATGATTGCTTTGGTGAGTTGCCCATGCTTGTCCGCAGCGAGAGGCTTGGTTAGTGCATCCGCGAGCATCACCTCTGTCGGACAATACTTCACCACAATCTCGCCGCTCTCCTGCTTCTCACGACAGAAGTGCATCTTCACGTCGATGTGCTTGCTGCGCCCCGTCGTCATGGTGTTTTTGCAGAGGGCGATGCAGCTCTGGTTGTCCTCGTGCAGAACAGTCCCGGAGGCCTGAGGTTGTCCCATCTGCTCCAAGAGTTGCCTCAGAAATAGGGCCTCCTGTGCTGCTGCTGTGAGCGCCATGTACTCCGCCTCCGCAGTGGACAATGCCACCGTTTGTTGGCGTTGGCTCTTCCAGCTGATTGCCGCACCGTTGAGCATGAACACAAAACCAGTTCGAGAGCGTCGGCCATCAGAATCGCCTGCGTAGTCTGCATCGGCATAGCCCTCCAAGGCTACCGACACTTGCCCACCACCGTACACCAGTTTGCGATCCGATGTCCCTTTCAGGTATCGCAGCACCCTCTTGCCCTGCTCCCAGTGCACCATTGACGCTTTCGCCATGTGTCGGCTCAGGTAGCTGACTGCCATGGTGATGTCTGGCCTGGTGCTCACCGAGGCATATAGCAGACTGCCAATCAAACTCTGGTATGGTAGTGACGCAGCTGAGCCACTGTCGTCTGTGTGCTCTGCCATAGAGCCAAGTGCCATTGGTGTGCTCACGGATTTAGCGTCCAACATGTTGAACCTCTCCAGCATGTCTAAGATGTATTGACGCTGACCCAACTTAACCACTCGCGCAGCACGATCACGCTCCACCGTCATTCCCAGAAGCCATGCAACTGGTCCCAAGTCCTGCACACTGAACCTTTGACCAAATGCCCGCTTAAAGCTGACGATGAAGGTTCCACCAGGACCGGCCAAGATGCAGTCGTCAACGTACAAGGCCAAGATGTAGAGACGCGTGCCGCTGCCATGGACGAAGATGCAGGGGTCTACCTTGGACTGGCGGAAACCGTACTCCACGAGCCAAGTGGTGATAGTCTTGTTCCAGTAGCGTGGGGCTTGCTTCAAGCCATACAGTGCTCTCATAAGCAGACAGACTTGCTCTTGGCCGTTCTCATCCGTCGGCCTCCTGTAACCCTCAGGCTGTCGCATGTAGATGGTCTCAGAGAGGTCAGCCTCCAGAAAGGCTGTATTGACATCGAGTTGTTCTATCTCCCAGTCATAGTGTGCAGCGAGAGCCATAATGACCCGGAGCGCAGCAACTTTTACAGTCGGAGCAAAAGTCTCGTCGTAGTCAACGCCATGCTCTTGGGTGAAGCCCCGCGCCACAAGCCTGGCCTTATATCTAGCAATGCTGCCATCAGGGTTGCGTTTGAGCTTGAACACCCACTTAGAGTCCACCAACTTACGACCCGCAGGTCGAGGAACCAGCTTCCAGGTCTTTCGAGTCATCAATGACTCATACTCGCTGTCAATAGCCGCTTGCCAGTGCTTGGCGTCCGGACTGCGCAGAGCTTGCTTATATGATGTTGGCTCGAGAGGCTGGTGAGGCTTTGCCATGTTGGCGGCAACATCATCATCACCACGACTGTTGGCCATCCACCACTGCCCCGGAGGTCGAGAGTGCCGGGTGCTGCGCCTCGGAGCAACGCCATCGCCAGGAACAAGCTCCCCCGACTCCTGACTCCCGCTCTCTTGGTCACCAGGCACAGTATCATGCTCCCCATGCTCTTGACTCCCGCTCTCTGTGTCGTCTGGCTCAACAACGTCTTCGTCTGTATCCGCGTGCTCCCCCGAATTCTGAAACCCAGAAGAAGTAATGAACGACGGGAGTTCGTCATCATCCGGCGCTGGCTTCGAGACAGCCGGCGACTCCTCCCCCATGCTGACGGACCTAGTGAATTTCGACTCATCAAACACCACGTTCCGACTGCGCTCCACACGACGTGTGCGAGGGTTATACACCAACCACACTGGGGAGTCCGGCGCATAGCCCACGAAGATGCCCTTCCACGCCCGGTCATCAAGTTTTCGACGGCGGGACTTGTCAACATGGACATACGCCGGGCAGCCGAAGACGCGGAGGTGGCTTAGGTCAACAGAACGACCAGTGACCAGCTCGAAGGGCACTCCACCAGCAGCCTCACAGAAAACACGATTGCGGACGTACACCGCAGCGTTCATGGCTAGACTCCAAAAAGAACGATCAAGGCCCGCTGTGTGAAGCATGGACTTGGCAGCCGGCACCAAAGTCCCCCACTGTCGCTCCATGCGACCGTGTTGCCAGTGCGAGTACGGAGCAGAAAAGTCGTGCGACACGCCGTGGTCATCAAGCACAGCCATAAAATCGCGACCCATGAAGACGGAGTCGTTGTCAAGACGCACGTGCTCAATCTTGTGACCCAAAGCCCGGACAGTAGCCAGAAACCGCCGAAACGACTGCGGAGCCTCATCCTTGGTTCTCAGCACGTCATGCAGGACGAAGCGAGACTTGAAGTCCGTAACGGCGAGGCTGTAGTAGCAGCCACCCAAAGAAGCCACGCCCATAGGACCGCAGAAGTCTACGCCGACCTTCTGAAAGACACGGTCAGGGTCCGCACACGGCGCACGCGAGATACGCGCCACACGAGACTTGCACAAGGCGCAGGTCTCACAGAAGCAAAGGCGGTCCGACTTACTGACCTGCACACCGGAGGTACCCAATTGCACAAGTCGATCCATACAGGACTCCCCCAAATGACCAAGACGCAGATGCCACAGAAATTTGGAGGGTCGCGCCATCGCCGGCGAGGCAGAGACAGACGGAACAACCGAAGTAGGGAGCCAAACAAGACCATGGGCACGGTGAAGGGGAATAGTGACACCACCACCATGCTGCGCATGGGCGCAAAGTACGTCGCACGGGTCCTCGAAGACAGTGCGATGCCCACGCTGCCGCGCCTGGGAGACACTAAACAGACGCTGATGGCTGGACGATGCTCGAGCCGCCAGATCCGGTACATAGAAGACATCGTGCAGCGTGATCGGGACAGCGTCGCTGTCCTTGGAGCGCAGCGTGACACGGACGCTCCCCACACCTTTGGCATAGGCACTGATACCTTTCACCCAAATCGGAGAAATCGGGCGATAGGCCTGGAAATCTCTCAAGACGCTGGTCATGTGATGGCTAGCGCCGCTGTCAACGAGCCACAGCCCAGGCTCCACATCGTGCAGGTACGGAGGCACCTTGACAGTGGCCGCCAGAAAGCCATCACTATCAGGAATCGAGGTCGACATGTTAGCGGGGAAAGCAACATACCCGCCGAACGGTGTTGCATCGGCAGTGTTCACCCGGGGTGGCCGTTTCACCCGACAGTCCTGACGCCGGTGGCCGCGTTGACCGCACGTAAAGCAAGTACCCCTGAAAGTTGGACGCCCTCCGTTGCCTCTGTTACTGCTCGCTCCGCTCTCTCCGTGGACACCCTTCAGGGACGCCACCTCTCGCTGCAAGTTTTGCAGCATTGTCCGCAAGTTGTCATCATCAGACACTGCAGGGAAAGCAGTCTTTCCGGGCTCCGACTCCTGCGCCTCTGCCAAGCGACGTTCGATGCGCACCCCAGTGGTAGCGAGAAGATTCTCAACGAAGTCCAGTGTCAAACTCGAGTCGCGCTCATTCAGAGCATCTGTCATGGTAGAATACTCAGGCCGCAGGCCCCTGACGACATTCATGACGATACGCCGATCCGGGACCACCTCGTCGACTCGAGCAAGCTGCGCCTGAACGTCGAGAAGACGAGTGAAGAAGTCCACACAAGTTTCCTCTTGACGTTGCTTCTCGTCCAGAGCATCCAGTAGATCCCCGCGCCGGTGAATGCCGTCGTGCTCGAATCGACGCAGCAAAGCTTGCCAAGCATGAAAGCCAGCTGCCTTGCTCTTCCGATCGACCTTCCGGATGATGTGCAACGTAGTCTCGGGTAAAGCTAACACCAACAAGCTGTAGAGCTTCTTCTGCTGAGCAGCATCGTCCTCGCCTTCGGAATCCAGAGCGGCGTCACAGCCCACCGCATCCACGAATGCTGTGAACCGGGTTCGGAACAAGGGAAAGTCCGCGGCTTTGCCGGAAAAAACAGGGACCTTCACACTCTCAGCCATGGAGCGAGACGCCAGCAGACAACGAACTGGGGGTCAAAAGAACAACAGAGATAATAAATTCTCGTCTCACCAACCTCACTGGGGTCAACCTCCCCAACACAAGGAAACAGACGGCACAGTAGAAGCCGGCTCGAGCTTGGCGCGTGCGTCGAAAGGAGATGAACAAGGTTCCGGTAGAGCAAGATCAAGTGAAGACGACCCAATTACCCCCAAACAGGTATCAAGTAACAAGAAGAACAGTCTCCACGAGCTCGACAAGTCTCCGACAACAGACGAATAAGGTTCCGACACGTCCCGACCACACGCAGGTTTGCCAAGCACCACAACGCAGGTAACGGGTAACACGGCAACACTCGCCACGCGCTCAACAGGAACGTCAACAGCTGATACAGCACGTTCCGACACGTCTCGACGAAGCGTAAGTGGTCTAGGCAACCACCACGCAAGTAACAGGCAACGCGGTAACAGTCGCCAAGAGCTCGACAGGTCGGTTGACAACGGATAATCAGGTCCCGATACGTCGCAAACAAGCTCACGCAGTCCAACGACGACCACGAAAATAACAGGGGATATGGAACAGTCCCCACAACTCGATAGATTCGTCGACAGCGGGAAAAATCAGGTTCCGACACGCCGCGAACGAGGTCAGGCGATCCAAAACACCACCACGAAGCACAACAGGCGACACGGAAAAATCCCAGCAATCTTGTCAAGTACGTCGACAGCAAGTCGACCCAGTGGTAACGCTAGCGACAGGATAGACGAAATTATACAGTCCACACGCTCGTTCACACTTCCGCAGACCAACGGTATCACCAACGATATCAGGCAACACACGTCGCAGCAACCCAAGCTGTACTCACCACCAGAATATGGAGGCCACAGCTTCCGTATAACAGTACGGACTCGATCCTTCAGCCCAGCTCCAACACACAAATTGAAGTCGAAGCGCCGACAAACTTGTAATCCAGTAGCTCCTCGTTGACAAACTTCCCGACTTGGTAGTAGAAGAAGAAGCACTGCTGACGTAGCAGAAGTACTACTGTAGAAATGTAGTACAAGTACTGTTGTAGCGCTGCTGTAGTAGTAGAAGTGGAAGTAGAAGTACTGCTGACTCAGCAGGGGTTACGAGGTGCGTGGGAGTACTATTGAAGGTTGGAGCGTAGAAAGGATGGTTACAGTGCTTTGAGCTCCATTCTTATATCCTCTAGAACCACACATACTAAAATAAATAATATTGCGGTTATCTCCAAAAACGCTTCTTGGACCGTTAGATCTATTATCCAACGGTCACAATTCAATCTAGCGTCAAATAGCTACTATATCGCATTTAATACCGATTTCTTCAGTACAGTGATGTAGCGACATACAACTGCTCTCGACACTCCCCCTCGCTACTCACTACCACTTCCCATGATTGCTTTGGTGAGTTGCCCATGCTTGTCCGCAGCGAGAGGCTTGGTTAGTGCATCCGCGAGCATCACCTCTGTCGGACAATACTTCACCACAATCTCGCCGCTCTCCTGCTTCTCACGACAGAAGTGCATCTTCACGTCGATGTGCTTGCTGCGCCCCGTCGTCATGGTGTTTTTGCAGAGGGCGATGCAGCTCTGGTTGTCCTCGTGCAGAACAGTCCCGGAGGCCTGAGGTTGTCCCATCTGCTCCAAGAGTTGCCTCAGAAATAGGGCCTCCTGTGCTGCTGCTGTGAGCGCCATGTACTCCGCCTCCGCAGTGGACAATGCCACCGTTTGTTGGCGTTGGCTCTTCCAGCTGATTGCCGCACCGTTGAGCATGAACACAAAACCAGTTCGAGAGCGTCGGCCATCAGAATCGCCTGCGTAGTCTGCATCGGCATAGCCCTCCAAGGCTACCGACACTCGCCCACCACCGTACACCAGTTTGCGATCCGATGTCCCTTTCAGGTATCGCAGCACCCTCTTGCCCTGCTCCCAGTGCACCATTGACGCTTTCGCCATGTGTCGGCTCAGGTAGCTGACTGCCATGGTGATGTCTGGCCTGGTGCTCACCGAGGCATATAGCAGACTGCCAATCAAACTCTGGTATGGTAGTGACGCAGCTGAGCCACTGTCGTCTGTGTGCTCTGCCATAGAGCCAAGTGCCATTGGTGTGCTCACGGGTTTAGCGTCCAACATGTTGAACCTCTCCAGCATGTCTAAGATGTATTGACGCTGACCCAACTTAACCACTCGCGCAGCACGATCACGCTCCACCGTCATTCCCAGAAGCCATGCAACTGGTCCCAAGTCCTGCACACTGAACCTTTGACCAAATGCCCGCTTAAAGCTGACGATGAAGGTTCCACCAGGACCGGCCAAGATGCAGTCGTCAACGTACAAGGCCAAGATGTAGAGACGCGTGCCGCTGCCATGGACGAAGATGCAGGGGTCTACCTTGGACTGGCGGAAACCGTACTCCACGAGCCAAGTGGTGATAGTCTTGTTCCAGTAGCGTGGGGCTTGCTTCAAGCCATACAGTGCTCTCATAAGCAGACAGACTTGCTCTTGGCCGTTCTCATCCGTCGGCCTCTTGTAACCCTCAGGCTGTCGCATGTAGATGGTCTCAGAGAGGTCAGCCTCCAGAAAGGCTGTATTGACATCGAGTTGTTCTATCTCCCAGTCATAGTGTGCAGCGAGAGCCATAATGACCCGGAGCGCAGCAACTTTTACAGTCGGAGCAAAAGTCTCGTCGTAGTCAACGCCATGCTCTTGGGTGAAGCCCCGCGCCACAAGCCTGGCCTTATATCTAGCAATGCTGCCATCAGGGTTGCGTTTGAGCTTGAACACCCACTTAGAGTCCACCAACTTACGACCCGCAGGTCGAGGAACCAGCTTCCAGGTCTTTCGAGTCATCAATGACTCATACTCGCTGTCAATAGCCGCTTGCCAGTGCTTGGCGTCCGGACTGCGCAGAGCTTGCTTATATGATGTTGGCTCGAGAGGCTGGTGAGGTTTTGCCATGTTGGCGGCAACATCATCATCACCACGACTGTTGGCCATCCACCACTGCCCCGGAGGTCGAGAGTGCCGGGTGCTGCGCCTCGGAGCAACGCCATCGCCAGGAACAAGCTCCCCCGACTCCTGACTCCCGCTCTCTTGGTCACCAGGCACAGTATCATGCTCCCCATGCTCTTGACTCCCGCTCTCTGTGTCGTCTGGCTCAACAACGTCTTCGTCTGTATCCGCGTGCTCCCCCGAATTCTGAAACCCAGAAGAAGTAATGAACGACGGGAGTTCGTCATCATCCGGCGCTGGCTTCGAGACAGCCGGCGACTCCTCCCCCATGCTGACGGACCTAGTGAATTTCGACTCATCAAACACCACGTTCCGACTGCGCTCCACACGACGTGTGCGAGGGTTATACACCAACCACACTGGGGAGTCCGGCGCATAGCCCACGAAGATGCCCTTCCACGCCCGGTCATCAAGTTTTCGACGGCGGGACTTGTCAACATGGACATATGCCGGGCAGCCGAAGACGCGGAGGTGGCTTAGGTCAACAGAACGACCAGTGACCAGCTCGAAGGGCACTCCACCAGCAGCCTCACAGAAAACACGATTGCGGACGTACACCGCAGCGTTCATGGCTAAACTCCAAAAAGAACGATCAAGGCCCGCTGTGTGAAGCATGGACTTGGCAGCCGGCACCAAAGTCCCCCACTGTCGCTCCATGCGACCGTGTTGCCAGTGCGAGTACGGAGCAGAAAAGTCGTGCGACACGCCGTGGTCATCAAGCACAGCCATAAAATCGCGACCCATGAAGACGGAGTCGTTGTCAAGACGCACGTGCTCAATCTTGTGACCCAAAGCCCGGACAGTAGCCAGAAACCGCCGAAACGACTGCGGAGCCTCATCCTTGGTTCTCAGCACGTCATGCAGGACGAAGCGAGACTTGAAGTCCGTAACGGCGAGGCTGTAGTAGCAGCCACCCAAAGAAGCCACGCCCATAGGACCGCAGAAGTCTACGCCGACCTTCTGAAAGACACGGTCAGGGTCCGCACACGGCGCACGCGAGATACGCGCCACACGAGACTTGCACAAGGCGCAGGTCTCACAGAAGCAAAGGCGGTCCGACTTACTGACCTGCACACCGGAGGTACCCAACTGCACAAGTCGATCCATACAGGACTCCCCCAAATGACCAAGACGCAGATGCCACAGAAATTTGGAGGGTCGCGCCATCGCCGGCGAGGCAGAGACAGACGGAACAACCGAAGTAGGGAGCCAAACAAGACCATGGGCACGGTGAAGGGGAATAGTGACACCACCACCATGCTGCGCATGGGCGCAAAGTACGTCGCACGGGTCCTCGAAGACAATGCGATGCCCACGCTGCCGCGCCTGGGAGACACTAAACAGACGCTGATGGCTGGACGATGCTCGAGCCGCCAGATCCGGTACATAGAAGACATCGTGCAGCGTGATCGGGACAGCGTCGCTGTCCTTGGAGCGCAGCGTGACACGGACGCTCCCCACACCTTTGGCATAGGCACTGATACCTTTCACCCAAATCGGAGAAATCGGGCGATAGGCCTGGAAATCTCTCAAGACGCTGGTCATGTGATGGCTAGCGCCGCTGTCAACGAGCCACAGCCCAGGCTCCACATCGTGCAGGTACGGAGGCACCTTGACAGTGGCCGCCAGAAAGCCATCACTATCAGGAATCGAGGTCGACATGTTAGCGGGGAAAGCAACATACCCGCCGAACGGTGTTGCATCGGCAGTGTTCACCCGGGGTGGCCGTTTCACCCGACAGTCCTGACGCCGGTGGCCGCGTTGACCGCACGTAAAGCAAGTACCCCTGAAAGTTGGTCGCCCTCCGTTGCCTCTGTTACTGCTCGCTCCGCTCTCTCCGTGGACACCCTTCAGGGACGCCACCTCTCGCTGCAAGTTTTGCAGCATTGTCCGCAAGTTGTCATCATCAGACACTGCAGGGAAAGCAGTCTTTCCGGGCTCCGACTCCTGCGCCTCTGCCAAGCGACGTTCGATGCGCACCCCAGTGGTAGCGAGAAGATTCTCAACGAAGTCCAGTGTCAAACTCGAGTCGCGCTCATTCAGAGCATCTGTCATGGTAGAATACTCAGGCCGCAGGCCCCTGACGACATTCATGACGATACGCCGATCCGGGACCACCTCGTCGACTCGAGCAAGCTGCGCCTGAACGTCGAGAAGACGAGTGAAGAAGTCCACACAAGTTTCCTCTTGACGTTGCTTCTCGTCCAGAGCATCCAGTAGATCCCCGCGCCGGTGAATGCCGTCGTGCTCGAATCGACGCAGCAAAGCTTGCCAAGCATGAAAGCCAGCTGCCTTGCTCTTCCGATCGACCTTCCGGATGATGTGCAACGTAGTCTCGGGTAAAGCTAACACCAACAAGCTGTAGAGCTTCTTCTGCTGAGCAGCATCGTCCTCGCCTTCGGAATCCAGAGCGGCGTCACAGCCCACCGCATCCACGAATGCTGTGAACCGGGTTCGGAACAAGGGAAAGTCCGCGGCTTTGCCGGAAAAAACAGGGACCTTCACACTCTCAGCCATGGAGCGAGACGCCAGCAGACAACGAACTGGGGGTCAAAAGAACAACAGAGATATTAAATCTTTGCCCACCAACCTCACTGGGATCAACCTCCCCAACACAAGGAAACAGACGGCACAGTAGAAGCCGGCTCGAGCTTGGCGCGTGCGTCGAAAGGAGATGAACAAGGTTCCGGTAGAGCAAGATCAAGTGAAGACGACCCAATTACCCCCAAACAGGTATCAAGTAACAAGAAGAACAGTCTCCACGAGCTCGACAAGTCTCCGACAACAGACGAATAAGGTTCCGACACGTCCCGACCACACGCAAGGTTGCCAAGCACCACAACGCAGGTACGGGTAACACGGCAACACTCGTCACGCGCTCAACAGGAACGTCGACAGCTGATACAGCACGTTCCGACACGTCTCGACGAAGCGTAAGTGGTCTAGGCAACCACCACGCAAGTAACAGGCAACGCGGTAACAGTCGCCAAGAGCTCGACGGGTCGGTCGACAACGGATAATCAGGTCCCGATACGTCGCAAACAAGCTCACGCAGTCCAACGACGACCACGAAAATAACAGGGGATATGGAACAGTCCCCACAACTCGAAAGATCCGCCCACAGCGGGAAAAAATCAGGTTCCGACACGCCGCGAACGAGGTCAGGCGATCCAAAACACCACCACGAAGCACAACAGGCGACACGGAAAAATCCCAGCAATCTTGTCAAGTACGTCGACAGCAAGTCGACCCAGTGGTAACGCTAGCGACAGGATAGAAGAAATAATACAGTCCACACGCTCGTTCACACTTCCGCAGACCAACGGTATCACCAACGATATAAGGCAACACACGTCGCAGCAACCCAAGCTGTACTCACCACCAGAATATGGAGGCCACAGCTTCCGTATAACAGTACGGACTCGATCCTTCAGCCCAGCTCCAACACACAAATTGAAGTCGAAGCGCCGACAAACTTGTAATCCGGTAGCTCCTCGTTGACAAACTTCCCGACTTGGTAGTAGTAGAAGAAGCACTGCTGACGTAGCAGAAGTACTACTGCAGAAATGTAGTACAAGTACTGCTGTAGTGCTGCTGTAGTAGTAGAAGTAGAAGTACTGCTGACTCAGCAGGGGTTACGAGGTGCGTGGGAGTATTGGGGAGGGCCCATAACCTATTGAAGGTTGGAGCGTAGAAAGGATGGTTACAGTGCTTTGAGCTCCATTCTTATATCCTCTAGAACCACACATACTAAAATAAATAATATTGCGGTTATCTCCAAAAACGCTTCTTGGACCGTTAGATCTATTATCCAACGGTCACAATTCAATCTAGCGTCAAATAGCTACTATATCGCATTTAATACCGATTTCTTCAGTACAGTGATGTAGCGACATACAACTGCTCTCGACAAGTACTGGGGAGGGCCCATAACCTATTGAAGGTTGGAGCGTAGAAAGGATGGTTACAGTGCTTTGAGCTCCATTCTTATATCCTCTAGAACCACACATACTAAAATAAATAATATTGCGGTTATCTCCAAAAACGCTTCTTGGACCGTTAGATCTATTATCCAACGGTCACAATTCAATCTAGCGTCAAATAGCTACTATATCGCATTTAATACCGATTTCTTCAGTACAGTGATGTAGCGACATGCAATTGCTCTCGACACCCACTCCGTGGCTTGAGGACCTCGTAGCGCTTGTTTATACGACGCAGGCTCGTGCACGACATTGCTTGGATTGATAGCTGCGGTGTTGCCAACAACCCACCACTGACCCGGAGGACGCCTCGTCCGAAGGCTATACCTTTGTGCAGTTCCAGGCTGCTCCGCTGGTGCTGTCTCCCCCAAATTCACATCCGGCTCGTCCTCAATCTACTGAGAACTGATATCGCCCGACGTATGCTGCTGCGTCTCCCCTACGGAAGTGCTAGGCTCCCCCTTCGCCACTTCTGGCACCTCACGTGGAGCCTCATCCACCGGCTGTGTCTCCCCCACGAGTGTATCGGGCTTCTCCCTAGCCGCCTCATCAGAGGTGCTGTCATCACCAGCCTCGGCATCCAGCATCTCACGTGCGGGACAGCTCTCCCCCATGGAGATGATAGCACTCTCGTCAAACACCACATTGCGGCTGCTCACCACACGTCGGGTGGTGGGGTTGTACACCAGCCAGGCAGGGGACTCGGGTGCGTAGCCCACAAACACGCCTTTCCATGCACGATCGTCCAGTTTGCGGCGCTGCGACTTGTCCACGTGGACATAAGCCGGACAGCCAAACACCCGCATGGAACTCAAGTCAGCCGGTCGACCCGTAACAAGCTGATATGGAACGCCACCAGCTCCACTGCTGCACACCCGATTGCGGATGTGCACCGCTGCCGCCATAGCCAACGCCCAATAGGACTTCGGCAGCCCAGCATGCCGAATCATAGACTGTGCCATCGGAACCAATGTGCCCCACTGCCGCTCGATCCGACCATGCTGCCAATGAGCGTAGGGGGCGGTGACCTCTAGGGCGATGTTGAACTCGTCCAACAAGCTCCGGAACGCAGCACCAAGAAACACAGTGTCGTTGTCGACACGAAGCCGGCGAACTGTGTACCCCAGGGAGCGAATGGTGGTCAGCATCCGGCGGAACGAAGAGGTAGCCTCGTCCTTGGAGCGCAAGGCATCATGCAGCACGAAGCGGCTGCGGAAGTCAACTGCGCCGAAGCTGTAGCGCCTCCCACCCAAGGATGGAACACTCATCGGGCCACAAAAATCCACACCAATCACCTCAAACAGTCCAACATCTCGGTCCGTAAGAGCACGAGGAATATTGCGGACTTGAGACTTACACACAGCGCAGGTCTCACAGAATCCCAACTTCTCGTGTGATGCATAGCCCAAGCCTTCCACATGACCTGTTAATAGCTCGTCCAGCTGAGGCTCCCCAATGTGACCGAGTCGGGAATGCCACAGCCGCTTCCCCGATGACGCCGTGGCCGCCGAAGCCGTAGCACGCGCTGGAAGAGCAACCGTCGCATGCAGCCAGATCAATCCGTGGGCTCGCTCCATGGGAATCTTAACACCACCACCATGAGCTGCGTGAAGCTGAAGATGGTCCATAGGATCCGCCAACAACACGCTATGACCCTGCTGCCGCGCCTGAGTGAGGCTAAACAACCGATGATATGTCCAAGACGCACGACGGGACAGCTCGGGAACGTGAAGCACATGGCGCAACGTGGCAGGAATCTTCGTACCGTTTGCAGCCGGCACAGTGATGCGGACAGTGCCAACGCCCACAGCAAAAGCACTGATGCGTGTTGTGAGATCCCCATGGTGGGCACGATAATGGACACATCCGTACGTTGTACTCCGGGGGAGTCTTGGCCCTACTATCTCGCCAATAGTGGATGTACTGCGGGAGCCCGTTGCTCGGGCAGTACGGGGTATATATATGAGAAATATCCCCAATGGGCACCGACTTTTCGGCGCGGTACTTGGTTACGGCGTACGGCTCCGGACACGGAGGTGCCGGGTTCGATCCCCGGTGATGGCATTTCCGTGACTGAACGACCTAGCCGGACTGGCAGTGATGTCTACTCCAGCAGGGAAAGCCACGGGAGACTCGAGACTCGCAGAATTGCCACTAGCACGCCTGTCAGGGCACTCTGACCGGCGATGGCCCTTCTTGCCGCAACTGAAACAAATGCCGCGGAAGGGTCGGACTCCGCCAGCTCCCACAGCCACACCACGTGAGTTCCCAGGGCCATGCATGGATTTTAGCTGCTCCTGAAGATCATGGACCTGGCGCTTCAAGGATTCAGCAGAGGTGTCACCGGAAAAGGCCGGAAAAGCTGCAGGGGGCGGCGCCTCCGTCTGAGTCCTGCCACGACTCTCAATACGCATGCCCTTCTGTCGAAGGTCGCGCTTGACGGCGTCCATACTGAGGCTGTGGACGTCCCATGTGTCTGTGATGGAGTGGTACTCTTGACGTAGACCCTTCACCAAGTACATGATGACCCGTCGGTCGTGAACGTCCTCCCCCACACGGGCTAGCTGGCGCTGAAGTCGGACCAACCGGTTCAAATACTGGAGACTAGTCTCATCGTCTGCCTGGGCCTTCTCCATATCCTGCAGCAGCTCAGCCAGACGGTAGATGCCATCGTCTTCATAGTGGTCCACCAGCGCAGTCCACGCCTTGAGGCCGCAGTTCTCGTCAACTTCATGGACATTCTCAATAATAGAGAGATCGTCCTCAGGCAGCGCCAGAATCAAAGTAGAGTACAAGTCGAGGTGTTGCTGCGCGGTAGCGGCGTCGTTCTCGAGGAGAGCCGGTGCCCAGCTCTGCATCAATCCAAAGGCACGAAACCTCTTCTTCCAGACATCAAAGTCTCTCCTTTCTCCACTGAACTTGGGAAGTTTGACAGAATCCATGGGTATTATATCTCGACAGCTCCGGAAAGTACCGAAAAAATCGACGGAAAATAGTCACCAACCACTGCCCGGCAGGCCTTCAAGGGGACGGTCAAGGTCCGGTCAACGGAGCTTCAGAACGAGCACGACAAGGCGCCGACCGAAGGCGGAGCTGTACTTCCGGAGTCTACACAGCCAAAGCAGACGGAAACCGGTTTCAGGAGGTCTGTCGGGGTTCGTCGTACAAATGGATAGTACACTGAGCAGGGATCCTTCACCAACTGAAAGCCAAAAACCCAGGGGAGCGAAAATGGACGAGGACTGCGAGAAAATCCCAACGAGCTGTACTTCCCGACTCAGAACAACGTAGGCAGGCGGACTATGGCCTTGGAAGGCCAGTCGAACGACGTCGTACACAGGTGATAGTACACTATTGCAAGATGTCTCACCAACTCGCACTCAAACAGCCCAGCGACGCAAGGAAAGACGCCAAATACCCAGATATTGGATCCAGTAATATGAAAAACGAAGGCGCAGGCTGAAAATCCAAGGCACAGGCGACTGAACAAGCGTTGTTCAAGCGAGTGAAAACGGTCGGTGGTTTCTAGGCTCCAAGCAACACAGGAAAGTCGCTACCAGCCCGAATTCGAAGGCAAACCACCCAACAAAGAGAGTCAACCGCTTTTGCGACCCAGCCACACCTGAAGATCGTGTAGCACAACAGAAGCCCAAGACTCGCGCAAAAAGAAGCTCAAGGTAACGGTTCTAGTCAAGTGTGTCGACTCCAACCGAGAGCAAAAGGAGGGCCCATAACCTGACAAAGTTGATGGGTGAAAACAGAATGATTACACACTCTACAAGACGCTGAAGGTCTGTCACCTTCAGCAGTGTCTCATCCTTGTCTATCACAGGACACCGTCCGCGTCCCAATCATGACACGCGCCCACCACATGGTGAGCACACGCCTACCACTAAACGCTCAGCAACCTGCCACTATCAGCACCCATATCTATTGCATTGCTGAATACCTTATCATCTAGATATGCTGAGTCACAGCTGTCCTATCACTGCAACACTCGTACTGGATATCAATATTGCTGAGTAGCAACTTGATTACCATATCAAACAATGCTGTTCAACAATGAGCGCTTCGGCAAGCATGTCCTCTGTTGCACAATACTTGACCTCGATATCGCCGCTCTCCACCTTCTCCCGACAGAAGTGATACCTCACATCCATGTGCTTGCTCCGGCCAGTTGTCATGCTGTTCTTGACAAAGTTGATGGGTGAAAACAGAAGGATTACACACTCTACAAGGCGCTGAAGGTCTGTCACCTTCAGCAGTGTCTCATCCTTGTCTATCACAGGACACCGTCCGCGTCCCAATCATGACACGCGCCCACCACATGGTGAACACACGCCTACCACTATTCTGAGCCCTTAGATCATATCTAACGCTCAGCAACCTGCCACTATCAGCACCCATATCTATTGCATTGCTGAATGCCTTATCATCTAGATATGCTGAGTCACAGCTGTCCTATCACTGCAACACTCGTACTGGATATCAATATTGCTGAGTAGCAACTTGATTACCATATCAAACAATGTTGTTCAACACTCCCCCTTGCTACTCGTGCAAACCCATGATCGCAGTGCACAACTTCTTGTGCCTTTCACTCACCAAAGGTTTGGTGAGCGCATCGGCAAGCATGTCCTCTGTTGCACAATACTTGACCTCGATATCGCCGCTCTCCACCTTCTCCCGACAGAAGTGATACCTCACATCCATGTGCTTGCTCCGGCCAGTTGTCATGCTGTTCTTGCTGAGTGCAATGCAGCTCTGGTTGTCTTCATGGATAGTGACAGCGGAGCCGGAGTCCTGGTGAATCTCATGCATCAATTGCCTCAGAAACATCGCCTCTTGAGTAGCGCTGGTCAGCGCCATGTACTCTGCCTCCGCTGTGGATAGTGAGCTCACAGGCTTGCAGTCTGTTGAACAGCATTGTTTGATATGGTAATCAAGTTGCTACTCAGCAATATCTGTCCAGTACGAGTGTTGCAGTGATAGGACAGCTGTGACTCAGCATATCGGAAGCCTTCAGGCATTCAGCAATGCAATATTTTATGGGACACTGTGCACATAGAGGGGGTGACTATTACATGGGTGGCAGGTCCCTGCCGCGTAGAACAATCATGACACGTTGGCGCCGAGGAGGCGCCTGCCGTGTATGATGTCTCCCAAAAGCAAGGGCGGGAGGGCGGGGACAGCGAAAATGATGACTCCCTTGCGAGTCACTAGGTAGGAGCTATTATTTATAGCCCCAGCAGGGCGATTCATTCACCTACGCACATCGTGTGCGCAGAAATGCTCACTACTGCACTAAATACTACAGTACTTTACTGTTGAACATTAAGTACTACAAACTACTAAATCCCCTATCTTAATTATGAATATCCTAAATACCGGTACTAATTGGGCTTCAAGGAGGAGGGCGATGTTTCTTGGCGTGTCTTAGAAAAATCAGGTATGCTTTGGGCTACGCCCTCCGCAGACCCCACCTTTTATGGGACACTGTGCACATAGAGGGGGTGACTATTACATGGGTGGCAGGTCCCTGCCGCGTAGAACAATCATGACACGTTGGCGCCGAGGAGGCGCCTGCCGTGTATGATGTCTCCCATATGACTCCCATGTAGAGGTAGCAGCTGAGTCGAGCCACCAGTTATCAGAGCCCCGCGATGCATCGCAGAATGGTGGCTCGCGAAGTGTGGAAGTAGATTTGAACAGCATCCTTGCGGCACCGCCAATGACCAACATCCGCGATCAGCCTCTGAGAGCTGTAGGCGTCCCACAGCCATTGCGACAATGACTTGCGCCCCGAGTGCGAGGACACGCGAGAAATGTCGGTGGTGCGGCCCGTCGCATCCGGGAAGGCCCGCAAGAACGCAGCCCGGTACGCGGAGCCTAGGCAAGTGTACGCGCCAGCATTGAAGGTCGCAGGTCCCAGCGCCCGCGACCGAGGAGCGGACAGCAAATATCCCCTGGACGGTGGGCGGAAGCGCAGCAAATAATCCCGTAACAGATCCACGGGGCGAACTCCTAGAGAGCCGACACACTCAGGGATATAGGCGTTCGCGTCAATGCGGGAGTCCACGTTCTTGTCGACAAGCACCCGCAGGCCAATGTATTCGCCCCCGATGTCCAGATCCCGAGCTATGTAAACTTCGGAAGTAGGCAAAAACACTAGCTGCCCAGAAGCATCCACCTCATAGCAGACGCGAAGGTGCACAGCGGCCCGTCGTCGCAGGCAACCCAAGGTGCTGATCACCAAGGCCAACCGCCGATGGTGGCCAGAAGCGCAAGACAGATCAAAACCCGCTCGGAGGATGGCAGCAAACTCGGTCTTGGACAAACCGAGTCTACCGCGGCGACCGGTTTTCGCCAGTCGTCTGACCACCGCCATGACGTCCGCCACTGGAGCCTCACGGACGGCGTTAGGTAACGGCGCCCGCCCGACACGGGTCAAGGCGGAGCTTTGTCTCCGATGCCAGTCACTCACGGCCGAAAGGCGACCCGACACCGTGCCAGCATCCAGCCCACGGTCGTGTGTGCAGTGGTAGATGTAGCCTCGTAGCAACTCTGGAGCAGCAGGGAGTGGGGCCACCCCCCGCGCGTGACAGAAATCGGTAAAATCAGCTAGCCCTCCAGCGTAAGTGCGCTGAGACGAGACTCGTAGCCGACGAGCCTCCCAGTCCTCAGCGCCCCGAATCAACCGCACCCAGTCGGCACGGTGAGTTCCCAAGCCCGCGCCCCCAGGCGCAGGCATCCCCAACGCATGTGCTTCTACTCCCGCCAGTGCGCAATCCACACACACAAAGAGCTCAGGATGACCTGTGCAACTCCTTGCGGCGCAGCCCGGACACAACACCAGGTCGCATCCCGCGCAGGAATAAGAAGTCTGAAGCGGCCGATCCCCGCAAGCGCGGCAGCGAAGCGTGCCATGGGTGTGAGGTTGCAGGCCTGGCACATGAAGGGGGGAAGTACACAGCCACCACAGGCCAGTTAGTGGGGCCCAAGTCCACTCTGCTCCGTGGCAGAGGCAAAGCCCGAGAAGCCATGTGCCAAGCAGGAGCCGTGAATAGTCGTGAGCCCGCGTGCCAGTAGCCAACGACACAGCCCCCCCCCACAAAGCGCCACCAGGAAGCTGAGGTCCACACAGGGAGTATGAACACCGCAGCCGTGCGCTCTGGACAGCCGTGAAAGCAACGCCAAAAATGCCGCAGGATTGGCTCCGCCTCCGAAAAAGGAGGATTACACCACACAAGCAGCTCTGCCCAGTCATGCTCGAGACAAGAGTCAAGGGCGGACCAGAACCGGCAGCAAAACGCGTTGTGTCCAAGGGGGTCGGAACACGCGTCGACATCGAACGGACCGCACAGGGACGACAGCCTGCGGTACAGCCGCTCATCCATCATCCAGTCCCCCTCATCCCGGCGACCGGTAAGGCGCGAGATGCCGTCCGCGAGACGGTTCTGCACGCCAGGCAAGTGCCGTGCGATGGCCTCACACCCAAGCCCTCCTAGTAGGTCCAGTAAGGCCAGCACCACATCATTGAAATGCGGTACCATGGAGCCCCGTCGATTGATGGCACCCACCGATGCCTCCGAGTCCATCAAGAACAAAATACGGCGGCCCTGTAGAGCCACTGCCCACCTGCGCACCGCAAATAGGGGGATGTAGAGCTCCCGCAGGTTGGCAGAGTCCTGGTACCGCCCCGCGAGCTGCTCCGGCGTGAAGGAGTAGTGTATGCGGCGGTGCTCCCACCACGCCCCACCAGCCCAGCCACTGGCGTCCGTGGTGATGATTGCCACAGTGCCATCATACAGCCCTCTGCCCAAGTCCCGGGGCAGAATTGGCAACAACCGTGGTCCCCATAGACACGCTGCATCTTCAGCGTGCCACAAGAGGCGTCGCTGCCCCCCACCCGCAGATAGCACACCGTGCCACCACCGCAAGTCATCCACCGCCGCCTTATGTAAGACGCAGCGAACATCTGGAAGCCACGCCGCCGAACTGGGGAGATTCACATCGTAAACATCCCGAGCCACATAAAGCTCGCGCAGGCGCGCCTGCCCCAGCATAATCACATTGCAGCAGAATTGTAGCTTCCCCACCAAAGAAGCCCACTCCAGTCGTAGCGGGCTGTCCCCGACTGCATCAGCCCGAAGAAAAGCTTCGATGCGCGCTAGAAGCTTTGCGCATCGTGATGCAGAGAGCGTCATCACTCCCCTGACTGTGTCCAACTGTAGACCGGTCCACTCGCAAACCTCAGAGGGCCACGCGTTCTTGGAGTGCTTCACTGGAATGCCCAAGTCCCCCAGCACGCACAATACCGACCAGTATTGGAGGCGTTGTTGCCAAGCGGACAGGACTGGATGGTGGCCAACCCCAAAATCATCCAGGTATCCCCCCAGCGCTCGAATATTGGCGGGAGTTCCCTCAGGAGAAGACGGGCGGCAGTAACGGAGTCCAAGACGCTGAACCACATCTAGCACGAAGCGTGCCCATCGCTGTTGAATCCCCGGAGCTTGCTTAAGTCCGAAAGGCATGAAGCGATATCGATAATACTCCCCTGTAGCTGGGTGTCGAAATCCCTGTACCTCACAGTCGCGTGCGAAGACAGGCCAAACGAGAAAGGCATCCGCGATGTCGAACTTGCTCACTGCCATGCCCCGCAGCAAGAGAGGCGCCACCACATGCACCATGTCCAGTTCGCAAAGCACCCGCACCATGTACTCGTTGACGCCAGAGCGCAGAGCGTCCATAACATTGCGCACCTTCAGCGGGTCCCACTTGACTATGCAGGCTATCGGATTTACCACCCACGGCGCGTAGTCCAGCGGGCCCTCGCACAGCCCCATCGCGATCAGACGGTCGAAATCCCCAGCCGCCAGCTCGGCGTGCTCGACGCAAGACTGATAGTTCTTCTTGGTGCACCGTGGGGGCCAAGCACTCCATACGTAGCGTACGCCCTCGACAAGCGACTGCCGCATGTCGAGCGGCATGAAGTCAAGTGCAAGTAGCCTCTCGGGGTTAAATCGTCGCCCGGCCTCTCGTACCCCAAAGCAGTCGTCCCCTGCCGTGGGCTGCCGCGAGGCCCATATGTGCCAATCGCAGGTTGTCCGAGGCGGCACTGACAGAGTGAGGAGGGGAGGCGCCCCGTCCAATAGCCCCATTTCCACGTACCACCTCTGCGTGTGCTTGTATCGCCGACGCACCACCGCACAATCCATGGCCAGGAAGTCTAACAAGTCACCCAGCAGCGCCTCCTCGCCACGCGGGGGGAGCAATCCCACCGCCACCGCCACCTCCCGGCACATCAACTTGATATGCGAAGGAGTCGGGTTATCAATCCTTCCTACCCCCCACTCCCGGGGCAGGTCCACTAGCGCCTCTCCGAGTGTGGTACCCGTGGCGGCACACACGCGTAGCGTAGAACTCAGACCAGGAAACCCTGGGGACCCGGAGCTCCAGCGGGGCCCCACCGGGCGCCCCTACTTGGGGCAGGCCGTCTTCAACGGACCCGACAGGGCATGCAGGTTCCCGCAGCGCGGGCACGGAATGGTGATGGGGCGGCTGCCGTGATCGGTCATGGAGTGATCCGTCCCATGGCAGAGGAGGCAACGCTTGGACTTGGTCTTGCGGGTCGCCGGTAGTCCGAAGTCTTGGGCAAGCTCGTGGATCCACGAGTGGTTCAGCCGACCGCGAGCTGCACACCTCAACTGCTCCTGCATCTCGTCGTGAAGATGTGGCTTCACACCCTGATCCAGCATTGTTGAACAGCATTGTTTGATATGGTAATCAAGTTGCTACTCAGCAATATTGATATCCAGTACGAGTGTTACAGTGATAGGACAGCTGTGACTCAGGTTGCTGAGCGTTAGATATGATCTAAGGGCTCAGAATAGTGGTAGGCGTGTGCTCACCATGTGGTGGGCGCGTGTCATGATTGGGACGCGGACGGTGTCCTGTGCTAGACAAGGATGAGACACTGCTGAAGGTGACAGACCTTCAGCGTCTTGTAGAGTGTGTAATCATTCTGTTTTCACCCATCAACTTTGACAGGTTATGGGCCCTCCTTTTGCTCTTGGTTGGAGTCGACAAGCTTGACTAGAACCGTAACTTTGAGCTTCTTTTTGCGCGAGTCTTGGGCTTCTGTTGTGCTACACGATCTTCAGGTGTGGCTGGGTCGCAAAACCGGTTGACTCTCTTTGTTGGGTGGTTTGCCTTCGAATTCGGGCTGGTAGCGACTTTCCTGTGTTGCTTGGAGCCTAGAAACCACCGACCGTTTTCACTCGCTTGAACAACGCTTGTTCAGTCGCCTGTACCTTGGATTTTCAGCCTGCGCCTTCGTTTTTCATATTACTGGATCCAATATCTGGGTATTTGGCGTCTTTCCTTGCGTCGCTGGGCTGTTTGAGTGCGAGTTGGTGAGACATCTTGCAATAGTGTACTATCACCTGTGTACGACGTCGTTCGACTGGCCTTCCAAGGCCATAGTCCGCCTGCCTACGTTGTTCTGAGTCGGGAAGTACAGCTCGTTGGGATTTTCTCGCAGTCCTCGTCGATTTTCGCTCCCCTGGGTTTTTGGCTTTCAGTTGGTGAAGGATCCCTGCTCAGTGTACTATCCATTTGTACGACGAACCCCGACAGACCACCTGAAACCGGTTTCCGTCTGCTTTGGCTGTGTAGACTCCGGAAGTACAGCTCCGCCTTCGGTCGGCGCCTTGTCGTGCTCGTTCTGAAGCTCCGTTGACCGGACCTTGACCGTCCCCTTGAAGGCCTGCCGGGCAGTGGTTGGTGACTATTTTCCGTCGATTTTTTCGGTACTTTCCGGAGCTGTCGAGATATAATACCCATGGATTCTGTCAAACTTCCCAAGTTCAGTGGAGAAAGGAGAGACTTTGATGTCTGGAAGAAGAGGTTTCGTGCCTTTGGATTGATGCAGAGCTGGGCACCGGCTCTCCTCGAGAACGACGCCGCTACCGCGCAGCAACACCTCGACTTGTACTCTACTTTGATTCTGGCGCTGCCTGAGGACGATCTCTCTATTATTGAGAATGTCCATGAAGTTGACGAGAACTGCGGCCTCAAGGCGTGGACTGCGCTGGTGGACCACTATGAAGACGATGGCATCTACCGTCTGGCTGAGCTGCTGCAGGATATGGAGAAGGCCCAGGCAGACGATGAGACTAGTCTCCAGTATTTGAACCGGTTGGTCCGACTTCAGCGCCAGCTAGCCCGTGTGGGGGAGGACGTTCACGACCGACGGGTCATCATGTACTTGGTGAAGGGTCTACGTCAAGAGTACCACTCCATCACAGACACATGGGACGTCCACAGCCTCAGTATGGACGCCGTCAAGCGCGACCTTCGACAGAAGGGCATGCGTATTGAGAGTCGTGGCAGGACTCAGACGGAGGCGCCGCCCCCTGCAGCTTTTCCGGCCTTTTCCGGTGACACCTCTGCTGAATCCTTGAAGCGCCAGGTCCATGATCTTCAGGAGCAGCTAAAATCCATGCATGGCCCTGGGAACTCACGTGGTGTGGCTGTGGGAGCTGGCGGAGTCCGACCCTTCCGCGGCATTTGTTTCAGTTGCGGCAAGAAGGGCCATCGCCGGTCAGAGTGCCCTGAAAGGCGTGCTAGTGGCAATTCTGCAAGTCTCGAGTCTCCCGTGGCTTTCCCTGCTGGGGTAGACATCACTGCCAGTCCTGCTAGGTCGTTCAGTGAAGCACGAGCCATGGTGATGAATGAGGGGGAGACTTGGATGTGGCTAGCCGACAGTGGAGCCAGCCACCACATGACAAGCAAACGTGATGACTTCGTGAACTATCGTGCGCTGTCTGATCGGCTGTGGGTGAAGGGCATCAGTGCTTTTGCTGTGGGCGTCGGCACTATCCGCATCACTGTGCCGGCTGCAGACGGTACGAAGATTCCTGCCACGTTGCGCCATGTGCTTCACGTTCCCGAGCTGTCCCGTCGTGCGTCTTGGACATATCATCGGTTGTTTAGCCTCACTCAGGCGCGGCAGCAGGGTCATAGCGTGTTGTTGGCCGATCCTATGGACCATCTTCAGCTTCACGCAGCTCATGGTGGTGGTGTTAAGATTCCCATGGAGCGAGCCCACGGATTGATCTGGCTGCCTGCGACGGTTGCTCTTCCAGCGCGTGCTACGGCTTCGGCGGCCACGGCGTCATCGGGGAAGCGGCTGTGGCATTCCCGCCTCGGTCACATTGGGGAGCCTCAGCTGGACGAGCTGTTAACAGGTCATGTGGAAGGCTTGGGCTATGCATCACACGAGAAGTTGGGATTCTGTGAGACCTGCGCTGTGTGTAAGTCTCAAGTCCGCAATATTCCTCGTGCTCCTGCGGACAGAGATGTTGGACTGTTTGAGGTGATTGGTGTGGATTTTTGTGGCCCGATGAGTGTTCCATCCTTGGGTGGGAGGCGCTACAGCTTCGGCGCAGTTGACTTCCGCAGCCGCTTCGTGCTGCATGATGCCTTGCGCTCCAAGGACGAGGCTACTTCTTCGTTCCGCCGGATGCTGACCACCATTCGCTCCCTGGGGTACACAGTTCGCCGGCTTCGGGTCGACAACGACACTGTGTTTCTTGGTGCTGCGTTCCGGAGCTTATTGGACGAGTTCAACATCGCCCTAGAGGTCACCGCCCCCTACGCTCATTGGCAGCATGGTCGCATCGAGCGGCAGTGGGGCACATTGGTTCCGATGGCACAGTCTATGATTCGGCATGCTGGGCTGCCGAAGTCCTATTGGGCGTTGGCTATGGCGGCAGCGGTGCACATCCGCAATCGGGTGTGCAGCAGTGGAGCTGGTGGCGTTCCGTATCAGCTTGTTACCGGTCGACCGGCTGACTTGAGTTCCATGCGGGTGTTTGGCTGCCCGGCTTATGTCCACGTGGACAAGTCGCAGCGCCGCAAACTGGACGATCGTGCATGGAAAGGCGTATTTGTGGGCTACGCACCCGAGTCCCCTGCCTGGCTGGTGTACAACCCCACCACCCGACGTGTGGTGAGCAGCCGCAATGTGGTGTTTGACGAGAGTGCTATCATCTCCATGGGGGAGAGCTGTCCCGCACGTGAGATGCTGGATGCCGAGGCTGGTGATGACAGCACCTCTGATGAGGCGGCTAGGGAGAAGCCCGATACACTCGTGGGGGAGACACAGCCGGTGGATGAGGCTCCTCGTGAGGTGCCAGAAGTGGCGAAGGGGGAGCCTAGCACTTCCGTAGGGGAGACGCAGCAGCATACGTCGGGCGATATCAGTTCTCAGTCGATTGAGGACGAGCCGAATGCGAATTTGGGGGAGACAGCACCAGCGGAGCAGCATGGAACTGCACAAAGGTATAGCCTTCGGACGAGGCGTCCTCCGGGTCAGTGGTGGGTTGTTGGCAACACCGCAGCTATCAATCCAAGCAATGTCGTGCACGAGCCTGCGTCGTATAAACAAGCGCTACGAGGTCCTCAAGCCACGGAGTGGGAAGCAGCCATCAAGACTGAGTATGACTCGCTTGTATCGCGCAACACCTGGAAGCTGGTTCCCCGTCCTGCCGGTAGAAAGCTAGTGGACTCCAAGTGGGTGTTCAAGCTCAAGCGCGACTCTGATGGTAATATTGCAAGGTACAAGGCAAGACTAGTGGCGCGTGGCTTCACACAAGAGCATGGCGTGGACTATCACGAGACCTTTGCTCCTACTGTGAGGGTGATCTCTATCCGGGTGGTACTAGCGTTAGCTGCTTTCCATGACTGGGATGTGGAGCAGCTGGATGTAGTGACAGCATTCCTGGAGGCCAACATCGACGAGGAGATATACATGCGACAGCCTGAAGGCTTCCGGAGTACTGACGGCAAAGGGACAGAGCTTGTGTGTCTGCTGAAAAAGGCCCTCTACGGCCTAAAGCAAGCTCCCAGAAACTGGAACAAGACTATCACTGCCTGGCTAGAGGAGTATGGCTTCTGCCAGTCCAAAGTGGATCCGTGTATTTTCATCTACCAGAAAGGAGGCCAATTGTACATCCTGGCCCTCTATGTGGACGACAGCATCATTGCCGGAGCAGCGGGCCGATTCATACCGGAGTTCAAGGTTGCATTTGGCAGCAGGTTTAACGTACAAGACCTTGGTCCAGTCTCGTGGCTGCTCGGCTTGACGGTGGAGCGGGATCGTGGCACTGGCATCATCAGGCTTGGCCAGCGCCAGTACGTGTTCGACATGCTGGAGCGCTTCAACATGATGGACTGCAAGCCAGTGAGCTCACCCATGGCGGTAGATGCTGTGGGCAAGTGCGGGGACGAGACATCCGTCACGCAGCTGCCTCCCAGGTCGGTGCCCTATCAGAGCCTGCTTGGAAGCCAAGATAGGGGATTTAGTAGTTTGTAGTACTTAATGTTCAACAGTAAAGTACTGTAGTATTTAGTGCAGTAGTGAGCATTTCTGCGCACACGATGTGCGTAGGTGAATGAATCGCCCTGCTGGGGCTATAAATAATAGCTCCTACCTAGTGACTCGCAAGGGAGTCATCATTTTCGCTGTCAGCACAAGTGCGCGCCCGTTGGCCCACACTCCCCTGCACTTGCCTACGCTACAGCCCCAAAGGTCCGCAGCCGTCGCTCAGCACCTCCTCAAGCCTGCTACCGTTGTTGCAGCACCCCGATATCGTGTCGTTACACTATCCTTGCCCGTGCCTACCCGTTGGTAGCGCTCTGGCCCGTTCCGTAGAACTTCAGTTTTGCAAGATTGCTACAGATTGCTACTTTCAGCCTGACTTGAAACACATCCGATTCGGCCGCAAGGCACACCGTCGTGTAGCTCTTGCCAAGACGAGTCGAACGAGTCCTGATTTGCTACAATTGACCCTTTACCGGCTTCGAAACTGCCCGAAAGACGTTGTTCTGGCTTCAAGTACTAGAGTTCTGCAAGATTGCTAGACATCCCGCGTTCCAGCCCCCCTTCTAACAACTCCGATTCTTCAGCCAAGCATACCACCGTGTAGCTCTTGCTCAGACGAGTCCAACGAGTCCTGTTTTGCTACATTTGACTACCGAACGGCTTCGTAGCAGCCTCCACCCGTAGGCGAAACCCGTACAGTACCGCTCTCGGCTCCGTTCTTCCAACTGCCGCTGACTCACACAGCTCCAAACGGCTCGTCACAGCTCTACTACGCCGCGTCTACCTGTTTGCAAGCTTTTCAACATATTTTGACGATTCTGTTGTGGCGTGGACTCTAGGGACCCTCGTCGGCTCGACACCTCTGCACCTCCGAGTCCAACCGAAACGCCAAGCAAGACCGCCGCCAGCGCCGCCACTTCGTTCGTCCCCCGCCGCCGCCAGCGCCGCCACCGGCAGCCGACGCAGTACTCTACAACGACAGTACACGTACAATTTCCCGTACAACATTTTGGTAGTGTTCTCCGGTACACTTACCCGTATTCTATATCCGTCATATACCCGTATCTTCAGGTCCGTACTCGTCATCGACAGGAAACATCCGTCTCCGGTACCCGTACCCGTGTCAAACCCGCTTCGAGCAGTTTTCTCCCTTTTCCGCTCTTCTTTCTAATGGCGATTTCACCGTTCACTCCTACCGAGCTTGAGGCCATGGTGAATGAGACTGGCGTGGATGACGGTTCTCTTGGGTCCGAAACGTGGTTGGACCGACTGATTGCTACAGCCGGCCGGGACCCGTCGTGGAAGAGCTCCTCGACTTTGTTGACTTTGGCGCGAGCGCTGAGCCGACGCGAAGCACTCGACGCTATGGAGGATGATGAGGCGATGGCGTATTGTGTCAAGCTGGACAAGCTGGCCGCCATGTTCGAGCCCGACGAGGGGAAGTGCGGGGCTTTCACTCTGGCCGGTCAACGCTGTGAATCGCGTGCGCGCGGTGCACTCACCTGCCAGAACCGTCGTCACAAGACTCAAGGCATGTGGTCGCTAGCCAGAAACGAAGATGGCATTGCGGGGCATCCATCTGAGTTTATTTGCTATGGCTGCCACGAGGACTCGGACAACCACGCCGACCCTGGTGACTACTTGGCGTGCCTCACATGCACGGCTTGCCTCAACCGCTCATGCGCGATGGATCTAAATGGCGGCGGGGACATTCCAGAGGAGGCACATTGGCAGTGCAGTTGGTGCGCCATCAGCAGGCATCACCTTCCGTTATTCCTTGGGGCCGCCAGTCGAGAGGGGCAGCCCGTGATGCCGGAGATCGTCGTGCTGCCCCGACTAGCTGGCGTCCCTTCGGGCACTGCGGCTGGTAATTCTGCGGGCGCACCTGATGGGGTACCTTCTTCGAGCCTCAAAGAATCAGGTGGTGGTGGCGATGCGGGTACGGAGCACAGGGGCAGCGGAGCTATGCCCGACACCACTCGTGAAGCCGGACGTGGCAGAGAGCATGCAGACACAACCACCAATAATGTCACAGGGGGCGGCCCGGGCGCAACGGTCCGCCAAGACAGCCGCCTTGAGGCCCGCATTGCCTCCCTAACAGAGATCGTGGCGAGTATGCAGTCTCAGATGGCTCGTGTTCTTCAGAGTACAGGAGCGCCATCGACTACGCCTGACAGACGTGACACGCGTCCGGCAGGTGCGGATCTCCCCTCCTCTCTTCCCCCTGGCCTGTCGGGACCTTTCCAAGTCCCCTTGGCGGAGTTCAGCGGACCCAAGGGCACGGATGGACAAGGCCGTGGTACGCAAGATAGTCAACACTTTCTTCACTCCATGTTCGCCATGCACTTCGACCTGATGGCGCTCTCCACTGAGAGGGAGTCTCGCAAGTTTCGGGTCAACATGGGATATGTGGAGCCGGCGGTGGATGACGTGCCGCAGCATGTCCACCTGGTCCGCTACTGGAAGGGAGTGTTGGACTTCCTGTGGCGCATGTTACACGTGGACAGCGGGGACTTCAGCCCAGCCACAGCAGCCGGCCTAGCACGGCGCAAGCGGGTGGCCACCATCATCACCAGGATCAAGTGGTTATTCGCGGTAGTCGAGTCGCTTCAGCTCCGTCACGTGCCAGGGGAGCCTGCTCTTAGCTGGGAGGTGATCTACGCGTACGTGGTGCGGCTATACCACACAGACCTGGAGGGCCAGGACGTGCCTCCGGTGTTTGACCAGTTTTGGGGGCCTATGGTGGCGCGGCTCACCGAGCTGCTGGATCAGGGTGTGAAGCCACATCTTCACGACGAGATGCAGGAGCAGTTGAGGTGTGCAGCTCGCGGTCGGCTGAACCACTCGTGGATCCACGAGCTTGCCCAAGACTTCGGACTACCGGCGACCCGCAAGACCAAGTCCAAGCGTTGCCTCCTCTGCCATGGGACGGATCACTCCATGACCGATCACGGCAGCCGCCCCATCACCATTCCGTGCCCGCGCTGCGGGAACCTGCATGCCCTATCGGGTCCGTTGAAGACGGCCTGCCCCAAGTAGGGGCGCCCGGTGGGGCCCCGCTGGAGCTCCGGGTCCCCAGGGTTTCCTGGTCTGAGTTCTACGCTACCCTCCGATGACCGGGCTGGTGCGGTTCTATTCGTACTAGCTTCAGTATTTGGAGACCAATGTGAGCGTGTCTTACGCGTGTGTGCCGCCACGGGTACCACACTCGGAGAGGCGCTAGTGGACCTGCCCCGGGAGTGGGGGGTAGGAAGGATTGATAACCCGACTCCTTCGCATATCAAGTTGATGTGCCGGGAGGTGGCGGTGGCGGTGGGATTGCTCCCCCCGCGTGGCGAGGAGGCGCTGCTGGGTGACTTGCTAGACTTCCTGGCCAAGGATTGTGCGGTGGTGCGTCGGCGATACAAGCACACGCAGAGGTGGTACGTGGAAATGGGGCTATTGGACGGGGCGCCTCCCCTCCTCACTCTGTCAGTGCCGCCTCGGACAACCTGCGATTGGCACATATGGGCCTCGCGGCAGCCCACGGCAGGGGACGACTGCTTTGGGGTACGAGAGGCCGGGCGACGATTTAACCCCGAGAGGCTACTTGCACTTGACTTCATGCCGCTCGACATGCGGCAGTCGCTTGTCGAGGGCGTACGCTACGTATGGAGTGCTTGGCCCCCACGGTGCACCAAGAAGAACTATCAGTCTTGCGTCGAGCACGCCGAGCTGGCGGCTGGGGATTTCGACCGTCTGATCGCGATGGGGCTGTGCGAGGGCCCGCTGGACTACGCGCCGTGGGTGGTAAATCCGATAGCCTGCATAGTCAAGTGGGACCCGCTGAAGGTGCGCAATGTTATGGACGCTCTGCGCTCTGGCGTCAACGAGTACATGGTGCGGGTGCTTTGCGAACTGGACATGGTGCATGTGGTGGCGCCTCTCTTGCTGCGGGGCATGGCAGTGAGCAAGTTCGACATCGCGGATGCCTTTCTCGTTTGGCCTGTCTTCGCACGCGACTGTGAGGTACAGGGATTTCGACACCCAGCTACAGGGGAGTATTATCGATATCGCTTCATGCCTTTCGGACTTAAGCAAGCTCCGGGGATTCAACAGCGATGGGCACGCTTCGTGCTAGATGTGGTTCAGCGTCTTGGACTCCGTTACTGCCGCCCGTCTTCTCCTGAGGGAACTCCCGCCAATATTCGAGCGCTGGGGGGATACCTGGATGATTTTGGGGTTGGCCACCATCCAGTCCTGTCCGCTTGGCAACAACGCCTCCAATACTGGTCGGTATTGTGCGTGCTGGGGGACTTGGGCATTCCAGTGAAGCACTCCAAGAACGCGTGGCCCTCTGAGGTTTGCGAGTGGACCGGTCTACAGTTGGACACAGTCAGGGGAGTGATGACGCTCTCTGCATCACGATGCGCAAAGCTTCTAGCGCGCATCGAAGCTTTTCTTCGGGCTGATGCAGTCGGGGACAGCCCGCTACGACTGGAGTGGGCTTCTTTGGTGGGGAAGCTACAATTCTGCTGCAATGTGATTATGCTGGGGCAGGCGCGCCTGCGCGAGCTTTATGTGGCTCGGGATGTTTACGATGTGAATCTCCCCAGTTCGGCGGCGTGGCTTCCAGATGTTCGCTGCGTCTTACATAAGGCGGCGGTGGATGACTTGCGGTGGTGGCACGGTGTGCTATCTGCGGGTGGGGGGCAGCGACGCCTCTTGTGGCACGCTGAAGATGCAGCGTGTCTATGGGGACCACGGTTGTTGCCAATTCTGCCCCGGGACTTGGGCAGAGGGCTGTATGATGGCACTGTGGCAATCATCACCACGGACGCCAGTGGCTGGGCTGGTGGGGCGTGGTGGGAGCATCGCCGCATACACTACTCCTTCACGCCGGAGCAGCTCGCGGGGCGGTACCAGGACTCTGCCAACCTGCGGGAGCTCTACATCCCCCTATTTGCGGTGCGCAGGTGGGCAGTGGCTCTACAGGGCCGCCGTATTTTGTTCTTGATGGACTCGGAGGCATCGGTGGGTGCCATCAATCGACGGGGCTCCATGGTACCGCATTTCAATGATGTGGTGCTGGCCTTACTGGACCTACTAGGAGGGCTTGGGTGTGAGGCCATCGCACGGCACTTGCCTGGCGTGCAGAACCGTCTCGCGGACGGCATCTCGCGCCTTACCGGTCGCCGGGATGAGGGGGACTGGATGATGGATGAGCGGCTGTACCGCAGGCTGTCGTCCCTGTGCGGTCCGTTCGATGTCGACGCGTGTTCCGACCCCCTTGGACACAACGCGTTTTGCTGCCGGTTCTGGTCCGCCCTTGACTCTTGTCTCGAGCATGACTGGGCAGAGCTGCTTGTGTGGTGTAATCCTCCTTTTTCGGAGGCGGAGCCAATCCTGCGGCATTTTTGGCGTTGCTTTCACAGCTGTCCAGAGCGCACGGCTGCGGTGTTCATACTCCCTGTGTGGACCTCAGCTTCCTGGTGGCGCTTTGTGGGGGGGGGCTGTGTCGTTGGCTACTGGCACGCGGGCTCACGACTATTCACGGCTCCTGCTTGGCACATGGCTTCTCGGGCTTTGCCTCTGCCACGGAGCAGAGTGGACTTGGGCCCCACTAACTGGCCTGTGGTGGCTGTGTACTTCCCCCCTTCGTGTGCCAGGCCTGCAACCTCACACCCATGGCACGCTTCGCTGCCGCGCTTGCGGGGATCGGCCGCTTCAGACTTCTTATTCCTGCGCGGGATGCGACCTGGTGTTGTGTCCGGGCTGCGCCGCAAGGAGTTGCACAGGTCATCCTGAGCTCTTTGTGTGTGTGGATTGCGCACTGGCGGGAGTAGAAGCACATGCGTTGGGGATGCCTGCGTCTGGGGGCGCGGGCTTGGGAACTCACCGTGCCGACTGGGTGCGGTTGATTCGGGGCGCTGAGGACTGGGAGGCTCGTCGGCTACGAGTCTCGTCTCAGCGCACTTACGCTGGAGGGCTAGCTGATTTTACCGATTTCTGTCACGCGCGGGGGGTGGCCCCACTCCCTGCTGCTCCAGAGTTGCTACGAGGCTACATCTACCACTGCACACACGACCGTGGGCTGGATGCTGGCACGGTGTCGGGTCGCCTTTCGGCCGTGAGTGACTGGCATCGGAGACAAAGCTCCGCCTTGACCCGTGTCGGGCGGGCGCCGTTACCTAACGCCGTCCGTGAGGCTCCAGTGGCGGACGTCATGGCGGTGGTCAGACGACTGGCGAAAACCGGTCGCCGCGGTAGACTCGGTTTGTCCAAGACCGAGTTTGCTGCCATCCTCCGAGCGGGTTTTGATCTGTCTTGCGCTTCTGGCCACCATCGGCGGTTGGCCTTGGTGATCAGCACCTTGGGTTGCCTGCGACGACGGGCCGCTGTGCACCTTCGCGTCTGCTATGAGGTGGATGCTTCTGGGCAGCTAGTGTTTTTGCCTACTTCCGAAGTTTACATAGCTCGGGATCTGGACATCGGGGGCGAATACATTGGCCTGCGGGTGCTTGTCGACAAGAACGTGGACTCCCGCATTGACGCGAACGCCTATATCCCTGAGTGTGTCGGCTCTCTAGGAGTTCGCCCCGTGGATCTGTTACGGGATTATTTGCTGCGCTTCCGCCCACCGTCCAGGGGATATTTGCTGTCCGCTCCTCGGTCGCGGGCGCTGGGACCTGCGACCTTCAATGCTGGCGCGTACACTTGCCTAGGCTCCGCGTACCGGGCTGCGTTCTTGCGGGCCTTCCCGGATGCGACGGGCCGCACCACCGACATTTCTCGCGTGTCCTCGCACTCGGGGCGCAAGTCATTGTCGCAATGGCTGTGGGACGCCTACAGCTCTCAGAGGCTGATCGCGGATGTTGGTCATTGGCGGTGCCGCAAGGATGCTGTTCAAATCTACTTCCACACTTCGCGAGCCACCATTCTGCGATGCATCGCGGGGCTCTGATAACTGGTGGCTCGACTCAGCTGCTACCTCTACATGGGAGTCATATGGGAGACATCATACACGGCAGGCGCCTCCTCGGCGCCAACGTGTCATGATTGTTCTACGCGGCAGGGACCTGCCACCCATGTAATAGTCACCCCCTCTATGTGCACAGTGTCCCATAAAAGGTGGGGTCTGCGGAGGGCGTAGCCCAAAGCATACCTGATTTTTCTAAGACACGCCAAGAAACATCGCCCTCCTTCTTGAAGCCCAATTAGTACCGGTATTTAGGATATTCATAATTAAGATAGGGGATTTAGTAGTTTGTAGTACTTAATGTTCAACAGTAAAGTACTGTAGTATTTAGTGCAGTAGTGAGCATTTCTGCGCACACGATGTGCGTAGGTGAATGAATCGCCCTGCTGGGGCAATAGCTCCTACCTAGTGACTCGCAAGGGAGTCATCATTTTCGCTGTCCCCGCCCTCCCGCCCTTGCTTTTGGGAGACATCATACACGGCAGGCGCCTCCTCGGCGCCAACGTGTCATGATTGTTCTACGCGGCAGGGACCTGCCACCCATGTAATAGTCACCCCCTCTATGCGGAGGCAGAGTACATGGCGCTGACCAGCGCTACTCAAGAGGCGATGTTTCTGAGGCAATTGATGCATGAGCTTCACCAGGACTCCGGCTCCGCTGTCACTATCCATGAAGACAACCAGAGCTGCATTGCACTCAGCAAGAACAGCATGACAACTGGCCGGAGCAAGCACATGGATGTGAGGTATCACTTCTGTCGGGAGAAGGTGGAGAGCGGCGATATCGAGGTCAAGTATTGTGCAACAGAGGACATGCTTGCCGACGCGCTCACCAAACCTTTGGTGAGTGAAAGGCACAAGAAGTTGTGCACTGCGATCATGGGTTTGCACGAGTAGCAAGGGGGAGTGTTGAACAGCATTGTTTGATATGGTAATCAAGTTGCTACTCAGCAATATTGATATCCAGTACGAGTGTTACAGTGATAGGACAGCTGTGACTCAGCATATCTAGATGATAAGGCATTCAGCAATGCAATAGATATGGGTGCTGATAGTGGCAGGTTGCTGAGCGTTAGATATGATCTAAGGGCTCAGAATAGTGGTAGGCGTGTGCTCACCATGTGGTGGGCGCGTGTCATGATTGGGACGCGGACGGTGTCCTGTGCTAGACAAGGATGAGACACTGCTGAAGGTGACAGACCTTCAGCGTCTTGTAGAGTGTGTAATCATTCTGTTTTCACCCATCAACTTTGACAAGCTCGGTGAGCCGCGCCACCATAGGCCCCCAAAACTGGTCAAACACCGGAGGCACGTCCTGGCCCTCCAGGTCTGTGTGGTATAGCCGCACCACGTACGCGTAGATCACCTCCCAGCTAAGAGCAGGCTCCCCTGGCACGTGACGGAGCTGAAGCGACTCGACTACCGCGAATAACCACTTGATCCTGGTGATGATGGTGGCCACCCGCTTGCGCCGTGCTAGGCCGGCTGCTGTGGCTGGGCTGAAGTCCCCGCTGTCCACGTGTAACATGCGCCACATGAAGTCCAACACTCCCTTCCAGTAGCGGACCAGGTGGACATGCTGCGGCACGTCATCCACCGCCGGCTCCACATATCCCATGTTGACCCGAAACTTGCGAGACTCCCTCTCAGTGGAGAGCGCCATCAGGTCGAAGTGCATGGCGAACATGGAGTGAAGAAAGTGTTGACTATCTTGCGTACCACGGCCTTGTCCATCCGTGCCCTTGGGTCCGCTGAACTCCGCCAAGGGGACTTGGAAAGGTCCCGACATGCCAGGGGGAAGAGAGGAGGGGAGATCCGCACCTGCCGGACGCGTGTCACGTCTGTCAGGCGTAGTCGATGGCGCTCCTGTACTCTGAAGAACACGAGCCATCTGAGACTGCATGCTCGCCACGATCTCTGTTAGGGAGGCAATGCGGGCCTCAAGGCGGCTGTCTTGGCGGACCGTTGCGCCCGGGCCGCCCCCTGTGACATTAGTGGTGGTTGTGTCTGCATGCTCTCTGCCACGTCCGGCTTCACGAGTGGTGTCGGGCATAGCTCCGCTGCCCCTGTGCTCCGTACCCGCATCGCCACCACCACCTGATTCTTTGAGGCTCGAAGAAGGTACCCCATCAGGTGCGCCCGCAGAATTACCAGCCGCAGTGCCCGAAGGGACGCCAACTAGTCGGGGCAGCACGACGATCTCCGGCATCACGGGCTGCCCCTCTCGACTGGCGGCCCCAAGGAATAACGGAAGGTGATGCCTGCTGATGGCGCACCAACTGCACTGCCAATGTGCCTCCTCTGGAATGTCCCCGCCGCCATTTAGATCCATCGCGCATGAGCGGTTGAGGCAAGCCGTGTATGTGAGGCACGCCAAGTAGTCACCAGGGTCGGCGTGGTTGTCCGAGTCCTCGTGGCAGCCATAGCAAATAAACTCAGATGGATGCCCCGCAATGCCATCTTCGTTTCTGGCTAGCGACCACATGCCTTGAGTCTTGTGACGACGGTTCTGGCAGGTGAGTGCACCGCGCGCACGCGATTCACAGCGTTGACCGGCCTGAGTGAAAGCCCCGCACTTCCCCTCGTCGGGCTCGAACATGGCGGCCAGCTTGTCCAGCTTGACACAATACGCCATCGCTTCATCATCCTCCATAGCGTCGAGTGCTTCGCGTCGGCTCAGCGCTCGCGCCAAAGTCAACAAAGTCGAGGAGCTCTTCCACGACGGGTCCCGGCCGGCTGTAGCAATCAGTCGGTCCAACCACGTTTCGTGCCTTACGGGTATATGACGGATACAGAATACGGGTAAGTGTACCGGAGAACACTACCAAAATGTTGTACGGGAAATTGTACATGTACTGTCGGTGTAGAGTACTGCGTCGGCTGCCGGTGGCGGCGCTGGCGGCGGCGGGGGACGAACGAAGTGGCGGCGCTGGCGGCGGTCTTGCTTGGCGTTTCGGTTGGACTCGGAGGTGCAGAGGTGTCGAGCCGACGAGGGTCCCTAGGGTCCACGCCACAACATAATCGTCAAGATATGTTGAAAAGCTTGCAAACAGGTAGACGCGGCGTAGTAGAGCTGTGACGAGCCGTTTGGAGCTGTGTGAGTCAGCGGCAGTTGGAAGAACGGAGCCGAGAGCGGTACTGTACGGGTTTCGCCTACGGGTGGAGGCTTTTTATTTGACACTGTGGCACATAAGGGGTGAAAATTACATGGGTGGCAGGTTCCTGCCGCGTAGAACAATCATGAGTCGTCGGCACCGAAAAGGAGTCGTCGTGCATGAAGTCTCCCAAAGCAAGGGCGGGAGGGCGGGAACAGCGAAATTTGTGACTCCCTTGCGAGTCACCTACCATGAGCTACTACTTATAGCCCTATCTAGCGCGAGTCGTGATCCCTAATGTGTGCGCATCTTGCGCAAAGGATCACTACTCTACTAAATATTATTTTCAATACTCTAATGTATTGAAATTACTATTCCCCTTACTTGATTATCGGCATCCTAAATGCCGGTATTTTTGGGCCTCTAATAGGATTACTATGTGCCTTTTGCGTGTCTTTGAAAAACTAGGTTTGCTTTTAGCTACGCCATTCGCAAAACTAACATTTTATTTGACACTGTGGCACATAAGGGGTGAAAATTACATGGGTGGCAGGTTCCTGCCGCGTAGAACAATCATGAGTCGTCGGCACCGAAAAGGAGTCGTCGTGCATGAAGTCTCCCATATGACTCCAATGTAGAGGATTTTGTAATTAGGTTTGGTACTTATCCGTGTACCGGCGGCGGAACCGACGGGCGCGGGCCGTAACCGAGCAGGTGGTAGTCCAAATGAAGCGTTTCAAGGCACGTCGGACTCGTCGTGACGAGAGCTACACAACGGTGTGTCTCTTGTCTACGTTCGAGGTGCTTTGAGCTACCGAGAAAACCACCAATCGGTAGCAATCGAGCAAACCGGACGTTGTAGGGGACCGGCGTGAGCTCTACCAACGGGTAGGTACGGGCCAAATCACATTTACGCAACGTTCGCAGGAAGCCGAAACAACGGATGAGTACCTTGTGAGCGGGACAACGGACCTCGGGGAAGTAGCAGCAATCTTGCAGAAAAAAAGTACGGGTACGTGAAGCCAAAAAGAAAAGACGGCGCTGGCGGTCACGAAGCCGGTGGTTGGCCAAATCAAGCAAATAAAAGCTCTTGCTACTCGTCTTAGCGAGTTCCACACGACGGTGTGGCTCGCTTCTAAATATGAGGTGCTTACCGCTAGTCCAAAAGTAGCCAATCGGTAGCAATCGTGTGTAAAACCGGAAGTTACACGGGAGTTTTCGGGACGGGCGAGAGCGCTACCAACGGGTAGGCACGGGCCAAAACACGATAAATTTACGTTCGCATGGTTGAGTGGCAACGCTTGAGTAGCTTGTGAGGCGTGAGCGGGACAACGGACCTCGGGGAAGTAGCAGCAAAAATGTACGGGTACGGGAAGCCAAGAAGAAGGTGACGGCGAGGGCCGTAACGTAGCCGGTGGTTGGCCAAATGACGCAAACAAAAGCTCTTGATACTCCCCTTAGCGAGTTGCACACGACGGTATGACTCGCTTCCGGATGTGAGGTGCTCCACGCTAGGCCAAAAGTGAACAATTGGTAGCAATCTTGCAAAACTTCCGTTGTACGGGATGGGCCGAAGCGCTACCAACGGGTAGGCTCGGGCAAGCACGGTGTAACGACACGTGTGAGGGGTGCTGCCACAACGGTAGCAGACTTAAGGGGGTGCGGAGCGACGGCTGCGGACCTTGAGGCTGTAGCGTAGGCAAGTGCAAGGGAGTGGGCGCCAACGGGCGCGCACTTGAGCTAACAGCGAAATTTGTGACTCCCTTGCGAGTCACCTACCATGAGCTACTACTTATAGCCCTATCTAGCGCGAGTCGTGATCCCTAATGTGTGCGCATCTTGCGCAAAGGATCACTACTCTACTAAATATTATTTTCAATACTCTAATGTATTGAAATTACTATTCCCCTTACTTGATTATCGGCATCCTAAATGCCGGTATTTTTGGGCCTCTAATAGGATTACTATGTGCCTTTTGCGTGTCTTTGAAAAACTAGGTTTGCTTTTAGCTACGCCATTCGCAAAACTAACAGCTACGAAGCCGTTCGGTAGTCAAATGTAGCTTGGCTGAAGAATCGGAGTTGTTAGAAGGGGGGCTGGAACGCGGGATGTCTAGCAATCTTGCAGAACTCTAGTACTTGAAGTTAGAACAACGTCTTTCGGGCAGTTTCGAAGCCGGTAAAGGGTCAATTGTAGCAAATCAGGACTCGTTCGACTCGTCTTGGCAAGAGCTACACGACGGTGTGCCTTGCGGCCGAATCGGATGTGTTTCAAGTCAGGCTGAAAGTAGCAATCTGTAGCAATCTTGCGAAACTGAAGTTCTACGGAACGGGCCAGAGCGCTACCAACGGGTAGGCACGGGCAAGGATAGTGTAACGACACGATATCGGGGTGCTGCAACAACGGTAGCAGGCTTGAGGAGGTGCTGAGCGACGGCTGCGGACCTTTGGGGCATATATCCACATATATCCACATATATCCACATATCCCATGTTGACCCGAAACTTGCGAGACTCCCTCTCAGTGGAGAGCGCCATCAGGTCGAAGTGCATGGCGAACATGGAGTGAAGAAAGTGTTGACTATCTTGCATACCCCGGCCTTGTCCATCCGTGCCCTTGGGTCCGCTGAACTCCGCCAAGGGGACTTGGAAAGGTCCCGACAGGCCAGGGGGAAGAGAGGAGGGGAGATCCGCACCTGCCGGACGCGTGTCACGTCTGTCAGGCGTAGTCGATGGCGCTCCCGTACTCTGAAGAACACGAGCCATCTGAGACTGCATACTCGCCACGATCTCTGTTAGGGAGGCAATGCGGGCCTCAAGGCGGCTGTCTTGGCGGACCGTTGCGCCCGGGCCGCCCCCTGTGACATTATTGGTGGTTGTGTCTGCATGCTCTCTGCCACGTCCGGCTTCACGAGTGGTGTCGGGCATAGCTCCGCTGCCCCTGTGCTCCGTACCCGCATCGCCACCACCACCTGATTCTTTGAGGCTCGAAGAAGGTACCCCATCAGGTGCGCCCGCAGAATTACCAGCCGCAGTGCCTGTAGGGACGCCAACTAGTCGGGGCAGCACGACGATCTCCGGCATCACGGGCTGCCCATCTCGACTGGCGGCCCCAAGGAATAACGGAAGGTGATGCCTGCTGATGGCGCACCAACTGCACTGCCAATGTGCCTCCTCTGGAATGTCCCCCCCGCCATTTAGATCCATCGCGCATGAGCGGTTGAGGCAAGCCGTGCATGTGAGGCACGCCAAGTAGTCACCAGGGTCGGCGTGGTTGTCCGAGTCCTCGTGGCAGCCATAGCAAATAAACTCAGATGGATGCCCCGCAATGCCATCTTCGTTTCTGGCTAGCGACCACATGCCTTGAGTCTTGTGACGACGGTTCTGGCAGGTGAGTGCACCGCGCGCACGCGATTCACAGCGTTGACCGGCCAGAGTGAAAGCCCCGCACTTCCCCTCGTCGGGCTCGAACATGGCGGCCAGCTTGTCCAGCTTGACACAATACGCCATCGCCTCATCATCCTCCATAGCGTCGAGTGCTTCGCGTCGGCTCAGCGCTCGCGCCAAAGTCAACAAAGTCGAGGAGCTCTTCCACGACGGGTCCCGGCCGGCTGTAGCAATCAGTCGGTCCAACCACGTTTCCGACCCAAGAGAACCGTCATCCACGCCAGTCTCATTCACCATGGCCTCAAGCTCGGTAGGAGTGAACGGTGAAATCGCCATTAGAAAGAAGAGCGGAAAAGGGAGAAAACTGCTCGAAGCGGGTTTGACACGGTACGGGTACCGGAGACGGATGTTTCCTGTCGATGACGAGTACGGACCTGAAGATACGGGTATATGACGGATATAGAATACGGGTAAGTGTACCGGAGAACACTACCAAAATGTTGTACGGGAAATTGTACGTGTACTGTCGTTGTAGAGTACTGCGTCGGCTGCCGGTGGCGGCGCTGGCGGCGGCGGGGGACGAACGAAGTGGCGGCGCTGGCGGCGGTCTTGCTTGGCGTTTCGGTTGGACTCGGAGGTGCAGTGGTGTCGAGCCGACGAGGGTCCCTAGAGTCCACGCCACAACAGAATCGTCAAAATATGTTGAAAAGCTTGCAAACACGTAGACGCGGCGTAGTAGAGCTGTGACGAGCCGTTTGGAGCTGTGTGAGTCAGCGGCAGTTGGAAGAACGGAGCCGAGAGCGGTACTGTACGGGTTTCGCCTACGGGTGGAGGCTGCTACGAAGCCGTTCGGTAGTCAAATGTAGCAAAACAGGACTCGTTGGACTCGTCTGAGCAAGAGCTACACGGTGGTATGCTTGGCTGAAGAATCGGAGTTGTTAGAAGGGGGGCTGGAACGCGGGATGTCTAGCAATCTTGCAGAACTCTAGTACTTGAAGCCAGAACAACGTCTTTCGGGCAGTTTCGAAGCCGGTAAAGGGTCAATTGTAGCAAATCAGGACTCGTTCGACTCGTTTTGGCAAGAGCTACACGACGGTGTGCCTTGCGGCCGAATCGGATGTGTTTCAAGTCAGGCTGAAAGTAGCAATCTGTAGCAATCTTGCAAAACTGAAGTTCTACGGAACGGGCCAGAGCGCTACCAACGGGTAGGCACGGGCAAGGATAGTGTAACGACACGATATCGGGGTGCTGCAACAACGGTAGCAGGCTTGAGGAGGTGCTGAGCGACGGCTGCGGACCTTTGGGGCTGTAGCGTAGGCAAGTGCAGGGGAGTGTGGGCCAACGGGCGCGCACTTGTGCTGACAGCGAAAATGATGACTCCCTTGCGAGTCACTAGGTAGGAGCTACTATTTATAGCCCCAACAGGGCGATTCATTCACCTACGCACATCGTGTGCGCAGAAATGCTCACTACTGCACTAAATACTACAGTACTTTACTGTTGACTGTTAAGTACTACAAACTACTAAATCCCCTATCTTAATTATGAATATCCTAAATACCGGTACTAATTGGGCTTCAAGAAGGAGGGCGATGTTTCTTGGCGGGTCTTAGAAAAATCAGGTATGCTTTGGGCTACGCCCTCCGCAGACCCCACCGCTGTAGCGTAGGCAAGTGCAGGGGAGTGTGGGCCAACGGGCGCGCACTTTTGTGCTGACAGCGAAAATGATGACTCCCTTGCGAGTCACTAGGTAGGAGCTATTATTTATAGCCCCAGCAGGGCGATTCATTCACCTACGCACATCGTGTGCGCAGAAATGCTCACTACTGCACTAAATACTACAGTACTTTACTGTTGACTGTTAAGTACAACAAACTACTAAATCCCCTATCTTAATTATGAATATCCTAAATACCGGTACTAATTGGGCTTCAAGAAGGAGGGCGATGTTTCTTGGCGTGTCTTAGAAAAATCAGGTATGCTTTGGGCTACGCCCTCCGCAGACCCCACCGATATGGGTGCTGATAGTGGCAGGTTGCTGAGCGTTAGATATGATCTAAGGGCTCAGAATAGTGGTAGGCGTGTGCTCACCATGTGGTGGGCGCGTGTCATGATTGGGACGCGGACGGTGTCCTGTGATAGACAAGGATGAGACACTGCTGAAGGTGACAGACCTTCAGCGCCTTGTAGAGTGTGTAATTATTCTGTTTTCACCCATCAACTTTGTCAGGTTATGGGCCCTCCTTTTGCTCTCGGTTGGAGTCGACACACTTGACTGGAACCGTTACCTTGAGCTTCTTTTTGCGTGAGTCTTGGGCTTCTGTTGTGCTACACGATCTTCAGGTGTGGCTGGGTCGCAAAAGCGGTTGACTCTCTTTTGTTTGGTGGTTTGCCTTCGAATTCGGGCTGGTAGCGACTTTCCTGTGTTGCTTGGAGCCTAGAAACCACCGACCGTTTTCACTCGCTTGAACAACGCTTGTTCAGTCGCCTGTGCCTTGGATTTTCAGCCTGCGCCTTCGTTTTTCATATTACTAGATCCAATATCTGGGTATTTGGCGTCTTTCCTTGCGTCGCTGGGCTGTTTGAGTGCGAGTTGGTGAGACATCTTGCAATAGTGTACTATCACATGTGTACGACGTCGTTCGACTGGCCTTCCAAGGCCATAGTTCGCCTGCCTACGTTGTTCTGAGTCGGGAAGTACAGCTCGTTGGGATTTTCTCGCAGTCCTCGTCCATTTTCGCTCCCCTGGTTTTTTGGCTTTCAGTTGGTGAAGGATCCCTACTCAGTGTACTATCCATTTGTACGACGAACCCCGACAGACCTCTTGAAACCGGTTTCCGTCTGCTTTGGCTGTGTAGACTCCGGAAGTACAGCTCCGCCTTCGGTCGGCGCCCTGTCGTGCTCGTTCTGAAGCTCCGTTGACCGGACCTTGACCGTCCCCTTGAAGGCCTGCCGGGCAGTGGTTGGTGACTATTTTCCGTCGATTTTTTCGGTACTTTCCGGAGCTGTGGAGATGTAATACCCATGGATTCTGTCAAACTTCCCAAGTTCAGTGGAGAAAGGAGAGACTTTGATGTCTGGAAGAAGAGGTTTCGTGCCTTTGGATTGATGCAGAGCTGGGCACCGGCTCTCCTCGAGAACGACGCCGCTACCGCGCAGCAACACATCGACTTGTACTTGTTGAACAGCATTGTTTGATATGGTAATCAAGTTGCTACTCAGCAATATTGATATCCAGTACGAGTGTTACAGTGATAGGACAGCTGTGACTCAGCATATCTAGATGATAAGGCATTCCGCAATGCAATAGATATGGGTGCTGATAGTGGCAGGTTGCTGAGCGTTAGATATGATCTAAGGGCTCAGAATAGTGGTAGGCGTGTGCTCACCATGTGGTGGGCGCGTGCCATGATTGGGACGCGGACGGTGTCCTGTGATAGACAAGGATGAGACACTGCTGAAGGTGACAAACCTTCAGCGTCTTGTAGAGTGTGTAATCATTCTGTTTTCACCCATCAACTTTGTC
>JAPMLY010000476.1:0-41826 GCA_026401115.1 Tetraselmis chui
GGAGGAGAAATCAGCCCGAGTATTGCCGCCCGAGAAATAACGTACGGAACCCGCAATTCGTACGGGGTCTGTTCGAATGACAGATTCCGGTCCGGCAGGAGAAATACAGTATTGAGCGCATTAAATAACAGGAGGCGCGACGGCTTTGCCTGCATGCGCCGCCGTTCATGCGCATCATTCCGCCGCCACCGCCAGCTCTTTAGCCAAATGCACCACCGCATCCCGCCATGCCATTGCAAGTGCGAGCCACGAGATGCGCCGCTTGTGTGCACTGTCGGCCGTAGGCTTTCTGGTCGCCTACGTTCTACCGGTCGCCGCGGCAGCCGATGGAGACGACGCGATGACGCCACATACGCAACGACCGCCGCGACAGACTCCGCGGTCTTGTAGTTCCACCGAGCAAGCACGACCTCCAGCTTCCCGCCCGCCGCCGTCGCAGGTGCGGCATGTGCAGCGGCGCTTGCTGCGACGGATGGTTGCTCGGTAGCCGCAGCGGCATGCTCGGCAGGCGCCTCGGCCATGGCAGCACGATCGCCATACGCACGCGCGCGGACTGGGGGGGCTCGGGTGGCGAGGGCGTGGGAGGGAATTGCCCGGGGGCGGCGAGAGCGAGGGCGATGGTGAGCAACCGCTTCGTGTATGGCGCGCGACGGCGGGGGCGCGACGGGTCGAGGGCGATGGCATGACATGGGATGTTAAAGGGTTAAGTACTAATCCTTACTTCTCCCCGCGGGAGAAATGGCGCTCCGGCGGGAGAAATAGGAGGTCATTTCTCCCGATCTCGCGCCCTTTCTCCCGCCGGGAGAAATAACGATTTCTCTTTTGGGTCGATATCTCATTCGAACACGGGTCGTTGCAGTACCCGTACTGAGAAGTAGCGGTATTTCTCCTTTCTCCCTTATTCGAACAACGGCTTAAGTTAGGTGAGCGTTGCGGCGTTGCCTCGGGAAAAAGCAATAAGAGTACCAATTAAAGTACGCACGGGCCGAGTTTTCGCGGGTCGGTTTTAAAAAACAAGATCATGTCGAGAGCATCGGTAGGCTGAAGGCTAGGCAAGAATGGAAGCAAGGTGGGGCAAGCGTGGCGCCGGGCGCTTTACACACGCTCTTCACCTTTTTACGTGGGAGATGGTAGGACAGTCGCGGACAACCAGCTCGAAGGCGAAGCGTGGTGTCGGTTGGATGATGAATTACTAGCGTGGCGTCGAGCGCTTTACACACGCTCTACTCTTTTTTACGTTGGAGTAGGTGGGACTAGCGTGGCGCCGAGCGCTTTACAAACGCTCTTCTCTAGTGTAACTTGGTGGAGGGCCCATAACATGTTAGAGTTGGGAACGGATAGTTACATGGAGGTCGTGCCGGCCCCACAAGGGGGCCGGCTATGGTGACTAGAGAAGTGAGAGGAGTGAGATGGCTGTGACGAGTACAGTCCTGCAACAGTACATTTCAAGACATTGTACATGTACTAGTTACTAATTCCAATTCGTGCTTTTCCATCGGACGGACGTACAACGTGGGTACGTCGTTACTGCAATATTCACAAGGGTTTTGATGCGTACTGTACGGCGAGTACCTCCCGGTACGTACAAGGACGCACAATTAATCTGACTAGCCAGATGACGCGCCTAAGCGGGATTTTCAATGCAGAATGAGCCGCGTCGTGATTCTCCATGCTAGTCGAGCCGCGTCTCTAGATAAATGACGACGGTTGGAAAGCCCTAACGCATGACACGTAAGCGAGACAAGAAGGCGTAAGCTATCTGGGCAGAAACCTATTTAAGCCCATTGCAGTAGAGGGAGGTGACAGAACCATTTAACAATTCCTTTGTTCACTTACAACATATACGGCTATAATACCAGTAGTTAGACATCTTTTCATCTTCTCCCATATGCACCATCACATTGACATCAAGCAGCGACAGAAAAGAACAGAATTGAACGGATTTGTGCTAGCCGTTAACTGTAGAAGGCTAACCGCTACATGACGGCCGGCGAAGGCACCGGCAAGGCCGGCCGACCGCCACTTATAGGTAATAGAGTACCGCTACTAGCTTAACACTAAGTACTAGGATGACAAATAGCTACCTTGTACATAAGTACCAGGCAAGGGGATGCTAGTCTAACAAAGCCTATGTGTTGTTCTGGAGGTAGGAAAGTGTGTGCGTCGTTGGGGAGGGTGTAAAGGTGGTGGGCGTATGGTGAGGTAATGTATTTGTAGTGTCGGTATGTTGTGTGTTCCCATCGGCGGAGAAAATGAAATTGAAATTGTATTACAACAATATCGGCAAATTGGACCGACTGTTGTCTAACGGCCATCAATACTATACCATATAGGGCACTCTTCGATTTGGAGATCGATTGGGCCGGGTACTCCTCGACTTGGTACGCCTATCGACACACCTACTATATGCGATGTGTGCAAACGTTCTTCGGAGGTTAAAACTGTAATCAACCGCAGTAATTGCCACAGTCCCCCCGCCTAATAAGCAATAACAACAACAACAAAATGTAATTAAGAAAGACAGATCTGAAAATAAATCCACTTGTCTAGAAATGGACAATGAAACTGCTGCTCGACCTTCACGATGCACGGCCCGCTCCCACTGAACGGGGGTACCGACCGGCCTAGGCCGATCGGCGTTCGAGAGGGTCGACGGGGCAACATATTCTAGATCCCGCAGGACTTGCTAGAGAAAGGAGGGGAAAGGCTAGCTAAAAAGCCTCCTTATGCGGTCGCTCGTTGATCCCGCCGTCGCATCTAGTTAGCCCCGCCCCAAGGTCGTAGCCGCTCCTCTTGTCGCCACTTTTCCTCCTAGTCGAGGTCCTCCGTCACCTCAAGGGCAGTGGGGGGGGACCGAGACATCCATGCAAAATGAGCTAGTGCTCATGCCGCGGCGCTGAAAACATTTTCAGGCAATTTCCTTGGCTTTTCATGTGATGGTATCCGGGTACATGGCTGGAAAAGCAGTTAGCGATCGTACCCTCCACCCACCGTTTGCGCGTCCATCGAGCACCCTTGTTTCAAGTGCGAGCCTCCGCGCTTGTCCGGGCTCGCACTCTCTAATATTAGGTATGCACTGCGATAGTGGGTGGCGGTGGGGTAGCGCACGATCGCAATGGCCGGATCCAAAAGGCCGCGGGGGTGCAGAAATTATTCAAACCCTTTTTACTAGGTTTCCAACGGCGGTTGATCCTGCGGATCACCCCGCCGCTGGACCTCGCCGCTCCTCCCAACGTGACATTCCTCCTCGTTGTTGTTGTCGTGGTGCCCCCTTTCGGCCAGCTCGACGTCACCACGCTGGTCGATATCGAGCGAGCGCCGTACCCTAGCGTTGCTTCCCGGCTTTCCGCCGCTAGCTCCAACACCCTCAGCCCACCGTTTATCCGTCCTTCCCCCCCTCTCCATCACACACTCATGAAGATACATGCCCCACCCCCTCAAATGGGACGGTATCTTGGCAGTATCTAGTCTTGCAAATTCATATCGGACGGGCCGAGCGGGAGATCTCGGCGCCGGCAGCGTACATAATTTGTTTTTTCAAAAATCGCTGTATGCATGGCCGTTTCCGACTGCTGCGGATCGCGCGGATCGCATAGCCGGCCCTATTAGCCCCCTATCTTGTCAAGCATGGCACGGCTACGGGGTTTCCAACGCACACCACATGGAGGTGAGGGGATGCCGACGAGCCTGCGAGCGCACCCCCCTCCGGGGCCGCCGCCGCTGCGCCACCGGCAGGCGCCGGAGAGTATGAGGATGGTGGCGCTAGGAGAGTGAGAGGCTATGGAGTGGGCGCTGGTGATTGCGTGTTCCATGGCGCGTCGCATGCATTCGTGGCCGTATTCCAAGTTAGCGATGATAGTGCCGTGCGAGGTGTGTGGTGCGTTAATGCGGTGGGTTGAGAATACTATGTCTTCCGGGTAGAGTGATTGGTAAGTATGGGAGTGCATGGATTTGTCGAGGGGGTGTAAGTAGAGTTCGGTTTGGATATTGAAGGTTTTGCGAAGGGTTGAGAGGAGGTCCTGACGAGTGGCCCATTTGTTGCGTGTGATGGCGACGGGTGTGGGTGAATGGATTTCTGAGCGGGAGCCGAGTCTTGTGATGAGGTGGTAGACCTCTTCTTCGAATGTGCGGTGTGTGAGGTCGGGGCGGAAGAATGGGAAGAGGTGTCGGATGCGGGGGCCGGACATGGTTGTGACCGCGCAGCCGTCGGGGGTGCATAGGATGGTTGTGTCGTGAAGGGTGGGGTGGGTGTGGATGGTCAATTTGCCAGTGGGGAGCATGCCGAGGTCTTGGTTGATGGGGTCATGGTTGAAGGAGATGAGGGGGTGCGTCCATGGGGTGGGTCCGGGGTCGGGTAGGATGGGGGGCATGGTTGGAACAAAGCCGGCATTGAAGGCGGTGAGGGCAGTGGGGCCGGAGGGGGTCTCACTAATGTTGTCGCGGAGTTGGAGGTAGGGGGGGCACATGACCTCGTGAAGGCGGGTGAGGTCGTGCGTATGGCCGCATTCGTATCTTTCGCATTGCCACGTGTTGGGCCCTTGCACGGGGCGACAGTGCATGGATGCCGTGGATTCTCTTGTCGTTCCTTGTCCTCTCGTAAATGTGCCCGCGACCCGCGTGAAGCACTTCGTTCGTCGGTCTTGGGTTCCTTTTCGCCGATTTTTGTGGGATGTGCGTCGGGAATTCATGTAACATTTCTCTGTGGTCCTTTATCGTACAATGGGTTCCTATCTTCGCGATGTTTTGCAAGAGGGCATTGCTGATGCTGTCGCATGCGTCCCTGTCCCACGCTCTTAGACATGTGGGTACTTTTTCTTTTCCATTTACTTCGTGGTTTCCACTGCGTATTTTTGTAAGAAAGTGTCTCGCTAAAATCAATAAGGTGGGGTCTGCGGAGAGCGTAGCCCAAAGCATACCTTATTTTGCTAAGACACGCCAAGACACATCGCCCTCCTCATTGAAGCCAAATTAATACCGCGGTATTTGGGATATTCATATTTGAGTTATGGGAATTAGTAGTTTACAATAATTAATGCTCAACAGTAAAGCACTGTAGTATTTAGTGCAAAAGTGAGCTTTCTACGCAAACGATGTGCGTAGGTGAATGAATCGCCCTGCGGGGGCTATAAATATAAGTTTTTTTTTCGCCCCCGGGATATAGGACTGGCATGTAACCCGCACCGGCACCCTCTACATGCGGCGTTTAGCAAGCGTAACTGAGAGCGGAAGTTCGAAACAAACCTCAAACTCATCATCGATCATGCTCCCATTGTGCATTACGTATCATTGTACGAGAACCGTACCGTACTGCGCTAACCCCACACGAGGTCAATGTTGGAGTTTCATCAGCTAAAACCTTCCAATGACATGCAAACAAACATGAATGCATTCCCGGCACTGACCAAGAAAGGCCCGCCCTACCCGCTGGGCGTCGGCCCACTGGAGTAATGCGAGAAGGACCAAGTCCCATCTGACGGAGTAAAACATTTTGGGAGTGCGATACATGAACTACAACGAAAGCAATACGAGGGAGGGCTTGTCGCCATAATTGCAAAAGCCTCCCATTTCCTGTAAAACAAATGCCGCCATGAAGGGAAGGGGGGACACCGCCTAAAAGTAATGCATTTATATCTCTGTGGCTAGCGTTACAAAATTGCGACGGTGGCACTCCAAACGTGGGCGTTCAAGCAAAACATGTTCTATAGATTCAGGCACATGCCCGCCTATTAGCTCCTACCATATTAGCTCCTACCTAGTGAGTAGTGACTCGCAGGGGAGTCACCATTTTCGCTGTTTCCACTGCTTTTTGTAAAAAAGAACATTACTAAATCAATAAATGGTGAACACTGATTAGCGAAACAAATGATTTGCGAGCAACGGGGTACAGGTACTCGCTTTGTTCTCGCTATGTACGCGCACGGGTAGGTGGTATATATCGATTTGAATTTAAAAAGTTTTTTACAAAAAGGCAGTAAAAAGACCAAGCAAAAGGGAGCACGGAGGAAAAAGCCCCAGCATATTGGCCATCATTATCATATTTATATGTGGATTTAAATTCATTTTCTACAGCTTCAACTGTTTGATCTAATTGAATTCCTTGCATGTCACGAAATCAAGTCCACTGGAATTCGAAGGACTCCGCTTTAGAGACAATAAGGATTACAATAAAAATAATTATACTATTATTGATGCATTATTTGTACTGATGCAGGTGCCGGTAGGTACAGTTTTCACCCCCCGGCTGGTTGTTGGTGGCGGAGCGACGATGGCCCGCCAGTTTTTAGATTCATTTCTTGATTTCAGAATCAACGTGGCAACTGGCCACCTGTTGTACCCTCCGAAGTCGTCTCCTCGCCCCCTGTTCCCCCCGACAGCCATATAAATAGCCCCCGACAGGCTATTGAGCTGCAAACAATACTCATACTCTTGCCTACGACACACACATTCTCGCCAGCCATCACAGACAGATATAGCAATCAAGTTGTCCGTCTTGACCTGTCACACATACCGACACCATCGCTCGTCAATAAGTTGCGTCTTCGCGGTCATGTCGATGAACCCATACGGGGTCGTAGCCTACTCTCACTCCGTCTCGGCTGAAGACACAGCACCTGCATTCGTGCAGTCATACTTAGGCACGGAATTCGACGGCGCCAAAAGTTATCCGCCCGTGTTTGACAATGACCATGACAGTGTCAAGCGCCAGGAGGCTTCCGGACTCCAGTGGTGTTCTCCTGGGACTTCGGAAATAAATGCTGAGTCCCTCTGTAGTGGCCAGTCTGACGTTAATTTTGGCAACTATGAGCCCTTATTTCCAAGATTGGCCGGCTGGCTTGTCGAGGAAGCCTCTGGCAGTAGCCAAAATACGGCGCAGCAGACCTGCACTCTGTTGGACTACTACGGTCTCCCCAGCAGCGGTTTCCGGTACAACGTCGTTACACGCAGCAGCCCTGGCCAGCAGGCAGACGTCTATCAGCACTCTTTAGCACAGGGCGACTGCTACAATAATGAATACCAGTATTCGCAGCAAGACAACGAGGCAGTGGAGGCATACCAGCAGACTGCTTCGACGGCGGGTTTGTACGCCTGCGCGTCTATATCTCGCCAAAACGATGCCGTGCCCAATATTGCTCGCTTCCACGGTCAGAAAGGTCACGGATTCTACCCTACTGCACACTACGCACCAGTCGGTAATTACGGTATGTACTGTAACAACGACCAGCCGGAGGCACACTCGACACTGAAAGCTAAACAAGCGAGTCCCGTCTTTGGCTCAGTACTGGAACAACAGAATAATGGCTTACTGGCTGGTTCTAGTGTCTCATCCTCGTGGCAGCAGGCTTCAAGCGTCGGGGACGATGCAGAAGACAGTAACAGGAGCCGCCGCAGTGCGCACTCTGACAGCCGTCTGGAGAGCTGTAGGTCAGCGATCTCAGTGAAGAACCTGCACAAGTTAGGCAGCAACATTATTCAAGTCCACCAGCATCACAGCGATGGGATTTATGGCTGTAGATCCGCTATTACTACTCGTCTCCCTAGAAGAAATAACAATACCACCGATAGGTCAAGCTGTGTGACGGACTTCTGCCAGAATGGCAAATGCGCCGCAAGCCTGGGGGGAGAGAAAGCCTACTGTCAGCGCTACCGGCTGTGCAAGCTTTGTATCGGCATGCCGTCTCTCACGCTTGACGGTGAAGAGAAGCGTTTCTGCCAACAGTGCAGCCTGGTACACCCTCTTGGGGAGTTTGACTCGGGCCGGAAGAGTTGTCGGAAGAAGTTGGCGATGCACGCGCTCCGCCTAAGGGAGCGCAGAGCAGCCAACCGAGTGAAGCGCCAAGCTGCGAAGACAAGAGCTGGGTAAATTCGATATTCACAGTATAAGGCCTGTGGGGTATGCGGCTATGTGCGGATCGCAGCTGACAGAGCTTGAGTGCTTGTTATAGTTTTTTTAGAAGTTATTCGATCTTTTTATTTTGTTAACATATTGTCCTAAAGAGGTCAAATTGACTTATAATGGATGCTGTTTCTGCAATCGAATACATCCCTTCAGCCTGCTTTGAAACCATTGGTGCAACGTTCCACTCGGTATGGCGCAGCATATCTGTAAATGCCCTTGATGGCGGCTTCGCAGGTCGCTCACCACAAGGAACCCCACAGTAGAGTGGGTAATCTGGTGGAACGTCCACTGCGCACACAATCTTGCTAGCGATATTTACTCTAAGATTTCCCCACATCGACCTGCACACCGGTGCGTTCCTAGTTCCTAGTGTTGACGCCGTCCCATAGTCGCTATATTGAATATGAACGTGCTTGATTGCGCAGCAGTAAGTAAAGCAGGACGCATGTAATTGCACGTCGATTTTAAAAACATGAAATTTGCTATTGGCAGTTCACTAGGATCGCGGCCCACCCCGTACTGATTGCTTGTTCATTGCTTCGCATCCCGTTTGTCCCCGTAACTGTACACTGTGATAAGTACTAGAGTGATATATGCATCTGGATCTTTGTCTATCCTTTATGTACTGCATATGACCTGTGTATCTCAAAACTTCTTTATACGAATGTACTAAAATAGTTCGTCGAGAATATCAATACAAGTCTTATCGGTCTACGACAGACCGAGTTTTGTACTGTACGGACAACACGATGGATATTCAGCGATTAGAATAATACAAATAGAACCGTACAGGGCGGAAAGATATCAAATACCGCAATGAAAATACGTACCATCAGATCAGTACCAGAAGATTCGCTAGTACAGCAGGTACATCGCATCGCACGGTCAATCCAAGATGTTTATCTTGCACGTATACACGCGAGTGGAAGAAATGATATCCACCGTTAGATCTAAAATGTATTTCCCACGGGTACTATCGTTATTCCGTACTGCTTTAGCCTGATCCTGCATGCAATTATGCGATGAAATAATGCACGATGACACATTTTCACGGTGAATATATCATCATTAAAATTTACTAAAAATATCTAACACCGCATTATCTGTTGAGATCGCTATTAACAAATCACAGTTGCGATCAAATTTGACTTGGTCGTTTTTTGTGAGCCTCAGCGGCAGGCCAGCTTGGATCTCGATAAGGTACTCGAAATAGTCGGCAATGTGTAGATCCTGGAAGTCCTCTGCGGCAATGGCGACCTTTCTTAATTGCCAGCGCGAGATGTCAAGTGACAATCAATCGCAGCCCAGATAATATCCGCTGCTTGCTAGTTCGCGCTCCGCAGCAGAAAAAACGAAGATGCGGCGGCGACGCACAAGTTCGAAACGCCAACGCCACATATTGCTCGTTGACGAAATAAAGGGAAGAGTCTTCCAGCTTCCGTCCCCAAGACTCTTCCCCTCGACAGTCGCATAGTTATGTTGCTCGTCTTCGTTATGGATGAGTAGAGGCGTTTGGGAGTCAGTGGCAGCATTAGCGAATAAGAGGTACATGTACCTCTTAAACCGTAGTTGAGGGGCTCTATCAAAACACCGCCCGCGTCGGCAAAAACGCAAGCCTCGGGTGTTTAATCCACCACTAGCTACGTTTCAGTCGTAGCATGGACCTGCAAGAGACTCCTGCCACCACGCTGCATCATCCACTGCTGTGCTTGTAACGCTTAGCGATGTTCTTACGGATGACGGGGCATTTGACCCGCGTGATCGTGACTGACATATCAATTTACATAGCAATAATAGCCGCACCCGCACAAAACCAGTCGACACCCAACAGGCCTCCTCACCTTTCAGTAGCTACATTCCAGCCATAGCATAGGCGTGCGAGAAACTCCGGCCACCACGCTGTATCGTTCACTTCTATGCGTGTAACGCTAAGCGATATTCTTACGTATGACGGGGTAGAAGACTCGTGTGATCGTGACCGACATAGCGATACATAGAAATAATAGCCGCAAACGCACACAGAAAGACGACACCCAACAGGCCTTCTCACCTTTCAAATCAAATCCACATCGGCTGCTCGTAGGTAGGTCCATTGCTTCATTTTGAGTCGAGGCAGGCGTTGTTTTGAGTAGAGGTAAGCTTTGTGTGTTGTCGGTCAGCCGCGACCTAGTGAGGAGATGTCCACTGTGGTGATATCTGATACGCGGGTCAACACTGAATGTATCAGCAGACGAGCGACGACCGCCTGATGCGTGCGACAATATGTTTGTACCTTTACATAGTACGGGAAAATAAGAACATTATTGTCGGACGTTATTGATTTAATGTGTTTTGATTAATTTTTGAACAGATACGGGCGGTTAGCGAGCTAAACGCTACTGTGGAATATACGATCCTGTAATAAAATTCAGTCATTTCTGACATATTGATATGGAAAACTGTACTGCAATGTGTTTTAGTCGTACTGCTCCATTGGTAACGGGGCGCAACGGGATGCAACGGGGCGTACGGGGCGCGACGGGGTGGGCCACGATCCTAGTGTTATGTCTGTATGAAACATTTCGCTCGTCGAACTACTTATGTTCCTGTTCGGCGTTTTTTGCGGGATGTACGGAGAGAATTCATGCAACACCTTTCTGCTGCTCTCTTCAAGGTACTTTAGATTCCTATCGTCGCGACGCTTTGCAAGAGGGCAGCGCTGATGCTGTGGCATGCCTTCCTCTTCCTCGGGCTGTGGTTTTTTCGTCCTTTCCTCTTTTCGCTTGGGTGGTCTCCAATGCTTTTTCTTGAAAAATAATTCTGCTAGTCCATGTGGCCTTTCTTTGTATGTTGTAGCCGCCACACTTTACAACAAGCCATATCTAGTCCCACAGTGCCACCGACGTAGTGGCATAGCAGTTTTTATCAGATCTCCCTGACGATTCTTCGAAAATGACGATTGGTTGTTGGCGCGAGGCAAAGCGAAACAAATTTGTTGTTGGTATGATGGGCACGGGCTACTGCGATGTTTGGTGGGTTGTTTGCCAGCCTATTTTAAACGTATACCTTGGCAAGATGGTTTGGTTTGGCAGCCGCCTCCAGTGGGATGCATGTGGGCAATTTGTTGGCCTCTTGGCGTCGAAAGGTCTCTCTCGCCGTCCATGTTGCTCACGCGGACAACGTCTTGCGCGGTTTGTCCGCCGCCGCAGACGGCGTGGAGGCCGCTTCTTCCTAAGTTGGGATGCCTTCTCCTACCACGGCGCTCTTCACCCGCGCCATGGGCCGCAAACGTCCCCGTGCTTCCTCGAGCGGCGCGTGAGGCGCCGCTTGTCGCCTCCACGTCTTGCAGTCTCGGCGTGGCCTAGGAGTTTCCTTAGTTTAATCTGCTAGGTTTGTGCACAATGTAGTGCTTCCTTTTGCCGTGCTTTGGATTCCGTGATCCTCTTGTCACTCTTGCCCTTTTGTTTTCCCTCCCATTTTCCATGTCCGTGCTCATCTTGTTCTTCTTGTAACCATGATACAGACGATGGTTTGGTTTAAGCTCAATGGTAATATTTAACGAAGAGAGTACTTCACTTGGTTCCCCGGGAACCATGTTCCCCTGCATATATAAACAACATGAGATACGGCGACGCGACATTGTCGCCATATTACAACATTTCAAAAACTGCGGGCGTACAACTCCGATATCTACGATGGTTGTGCCTTGTATTACCGAATTTTGCCAAGTTCAACACGCTCACGCGACATTGGAAGTGGTAACATGAGTTTCCCGCGAGAACCCAATTGCTTACTCATCTGTTAGTCGACGACCCGATCAAGCAAGAGGTCATGGGGCCTACTCCATTGCCACTACATTTGTGGTTGGTTGTCGATGGATGTGAATTTCATGATTCAACCGCGACTCATGCTCCGACTTCACCTGCTAAGCCTCCTTCTAAGTAGCACACGACTCACCAAGTCCATCGCTACGCTAAGACAACTTCCCCGGGCGCTACCACCCTACTTACGGACCTTACCAAAGCTCAAACGCTCATTCGAACGGAGTTCGACGTGAAAACTCTTAATGGCGGATAGCTCACTTTTGGATTAGTCGACTTCGGTGCAACACTTGACTTCGAGTCACATAAGGGCTTCGTAAGATGATTTTCGCTACATACTCGCAAGTCTACGGACAAGACTCCTCACTCATGATCGTCTTCACGTCTTGATATTGGGCAACGTGTTACTTCTTCGACGGTCTGCGAGATTTCTTTCCGACATGCGCGACGTGAATTTCAACGAACTTTTTCCGTTTTACCGAATTTACGCGATGTTGATTTGGTTGTGACGAGTGCAGTCTTGCCATTGTACATTGCCGGACATTGTACATGTAATCGTTACTAACTTGTATCCGTAGTTTTCCAGCGGAAGGACGTACAAAGTGGGTACGTCGCTTTTGCAATTTTAGCTATGGGTACTTATGTGTACTGTAGTGCCAGTACCTCCCGGCTCGTACATGTACGTACAATTGTCTAGCTAGTAACTAGAAGACGCGCTTGTCTAATTTCCCGAGGTAGACAGGCCGCGTCGCTAGTCTGTTCCGATTGTTACGAGAACCCTAGCACTTGGCACGAGGACCAAACGAGAGCAAGTGCGACCTAGTCAAGCTAGAAATTGAAATTGAGCGCCCGCCGGCGGCGCAGCGGCGGCGGCCCCGGAGGCGGCGGCCCCGGAGGGGAGTGCGCTCGCATGCCCGTCGGCACCTACCTCTACCTCCACGCGGTGGGCGATGGTAACCATGTAGCCGTGCCATGCCTGGCACGGTAGGGGGCTAATCGAGGTACCGACAACTGCTAATCCCGGGAAGCCCGGTACGGAGGGTTTTGGAAAAACATAATATCCGTACACCAGCACAGGGATCTCCCGCTCGGCCAGTCCGATATGTCTTTTCCGCGACTAAATACTCGCAGATACTCTCCCGACGAATGGGGCGGGGGCGGCGTTTGCGAAATTTTTTTGGCGAAGAAGGGTACGGACGGATCGGCGGAGGGACGAGGGTGTTGGAGCTGGCGGCGGACAGCTGGGAAGCAGCACTGGGGCACGGCGCTCGCTAGCAATCGCCAGCCTTGCGAGAGCTTTAGGTCTCGCTTAGGGCGAGGCCTGATGCAACGCAGAACGGAGGACGGTCGCAGCCGGAGGAGCGGCACGGTCTTGCGGCGGCGGTCCCTAGGATCACCCGCCGCCGGAAAAGCCCGGTACGGGGGGCTGTTGGAAAATATTCCCATACCCACCATCTTTTGAGGACCGACGACTCGATCCATGTGTTCTACCAACCCCTGTCCTAGTCGGTACCCGGCTATCGATAGGCTTCCTCAAGCAATGTGCCTAGGGTCATCGTAACGGCACATTGCCCATAAAGGCGGCCCCCTAACAACTTAAACCACCGGGGGGTAAGGAAGGCCACAACGCGATCAGATAGGTGTTGGAAACAGACGGACCAAGGACATGGGGCATGAAAAAATCTGGCTCAGGGGCAGGAGAGCCAACCGGACACCGTCTGCAGCCTAGTTATTCTCTCTTCTCAGCCCCCAAAGGAGGAGAGAAGACTCGGCGAGGTGGCGAGCTGCGTCGGGAGGAGCATTTAATACCTCGGGCGGGGTTGAGCATGGATCGAGACGGGACCGACGACGATCTGTGCGTGGGCGGGTTTCACCCGCCTTTTCCCCCTAGCTCAGGCACGATCGGAGTCGCACATGAGCCGAGGTGAGGCACGTTCGCCTCGACCAGCTCACGTTGACCAATCTCGCGGATCCGCATCCCCGCAGCGGCAGGAGCAGGCCGCGTATCGTGGAGACTAGCGACACATTTTATTTCATACTGTATCCAAAAAAATACGCATAGATCAAAACAAAATACATGGATACGTGTATGTTTTAGACGGTATCGTCACTGCCAATGGAGAGGTTGGGATTAGTGGTTCACGGTCTGCTCCAGCTTATAAGTCAATAAATAATTGGCGTTGAACGGGGGGGCCAGAGACAGCAGCCGGTTATACTGGTATTGTTGTAAACAGTTTCATTTCGTTGAAATTGAAATTGCATTACAACAATATCGGCAAATTTTACCGACTTTTGTCCAACGGCCATCAATACTATGCCATATAGGACACTTAGGAGAACGACTGCCCCGGGTACTCTTCGACTAGGTACACCTATCGACACACCTATATGCAATGTGTGCCGACGTACAAAACTGTAATTAACAGCAAAAATTGCCACAATCTCCCCGCCTACGCAATGACAACAACAAAAAATTGTTATCAATATTAACATATATATAACTAAATTCACTTGTCTAGAAATGCACAATGAAAGTATTGCTTGACCTTCTCGATGCACGCCCCTCTCCCACCGAACCGGGGTGCCGACGGCCTAGGCCGATCGGGGTTCGAGAGGGTCGACGGGCCAGCCTAATCTAGCTCCCGCGTGACTTCGGTCTTGCCGGAGAAAGGAGGGGAAAGGCTAGCGAAAAGCCCCTCCTCACGCGGTCGCTCGTCGACCCCGCCGTCGTATCCCGTAAGCCCAGCCCCAAGGTCGTAGCCACTCCTCCCGTAGCGACTTTTCCGCCTAGTCGAGGTCCCCCGTCACCTCGAGGGCAGGTGGGGGGGACCGAGCCATACAAAAAAAGCTAGCGCTCCTGCCGCCGCGCTGAAAAGTTTTCCCGGCAATTTCCATGGCATTTCTTGTGATGGTACCCGGGTACCTATCTGGATAACCAGCCACCGATCGTACCCTCCACCCACCGTTTGCGAGTCCATCGAGCACCCTTGCTTCGAGTGCGAGCCTCCTTGCTTATCCGGGCTCGCACTCTAATATTAGCTAGGTGTGCATAGCGATAGTGGGTAGCGGTGGGGTAGTGCACGGTCGCAATGGCCGGATCCAAAAAGGCCGCGGGGATGCAGAAATTATTAAAATCCCCGGTACCGAGTTTATCGGCGGCGGTTGATTCAACGGATCACCCCGCCCCTGGACTTCGCCGCTCCTCACGACGCGAGAGTCTTCCTCGTTGTTGTAGTCGTGCTGCCCCTTTTCGGCCGGTTCCTAAACACGATGGCCGAATTCGAGCGAGCGCCGTACCCTAGCGTTGCTTCCCGGCTTTCCGCCGCCAGCTCCAACACACTCAACCCACCGTTGATCCGTCCGTACCCCCCTCTCCATCACACACTCATGAAGATACATGCCCCACCCCCCCAAATGGGACGATATCTTAGCAGTATCTAGTCTTGAAAAACCATATTGGACGGGCCGAGCGGGAGATCTTGGCGCCGGTATTGTACAGAGTTCTTTATTTCTTCAAAAGGCCCTATGTACATGGCCTTTCCCGACTGCTGCGGATCGCGCGGATCGCATAGCTGGTCCTATTAGCCCCCTACCGTGCCAAGAATGGCACGGCTACAGGGTTTCTATAGCCCACCACGGGAAGGTGAGGGGATGCCGACGGGCCTACGAGCGCACCGCCCTTCGGGGCCGCCCGCCGCTGCGCCGCCGGCGGGCACCCTAGGCATGGGCTATTTCGGCCTAGTGCAATAGAGGGAGGTGACACAACCAATTTAACAATTCCTTTGATGGCTTATTGATTCGGGATGGTTTCTATTGGACATGGTAACTACGTTGTGGTTGTACAACATATCGGAGGTTCCAAAGCCTCGGACATTCAACTCGTGTTACATCGTGAACCCCGTTTTGGTAAAATTTGGTTTCTTGCCGGTTCGATTTTATCTAACGAAGAGCATGTCGACGCTGCCGTTCGCGAGTTGTTTGAGGAAAATGGCCTTACCTTGGCCATCGATGATTTGATGCATTTGAGTAACAATCATGCACGAGTTCCGTTTCTAGTTAGCAAGCACCGGCTCGTCTACGTTTTTCCGGCGTCTATTCCAATGCCTTTCGTCACCGCTAACCTACGTACCAAAGCTAAAGTAAGTCATCAAGCCGTGACTACTCATTCGACAATTAATCCCGATGGCTTTTACGTCGTTCCTTCTAAAATCGACATTGTTTGGATTACTTGGACGCCTTGTATACATAGGTAACTAAAGGAAACTGGATGTAAGTTCGATCTATTACACTTTCGCTACGTTGGTCAATGAGAAGTTTTTCGAGGAGCTGTGAGTTCTAAGCATATTTTTTCCCACGATGACACTTCGCTACCGAGGCAACTCTTCTTCTTCACCCGTTTCACGGCTGCCAACTCTAATCAAATGTGGATGTCAATCAAGGGCTACATTAATCAGTTGCGTGGAGAGACGCCTACTAATTTACGCATGGGAGATCTGGCCTCAACAACTAGCTTTGCTGGTTTGGAAGTGACAATGGCTTACTAGACGCAGCGTAAAGCTGCATTTAGTGCCCCCTTTCAGTCCAACAAGACGCACGAAAGATGGAGGAAGGGTTGGAGATGCAGCCTCAACCCTTCGTCATGCTCGGCATTAACGATGACGCGTACAACGCCGTTGTGTTGGTTACGTCACAGTTTTCTAGACCCCTAATTATATGGTGGCTCAACCGTGAGCAACTGCCTTCCATTCCATACGCGTTCGACTGTTTGGTAATTGTTACAAGTATTACCTTCCAGTTATTACTTGTAAATAAATACTATAAGCTATTCTAGATATGATTAGTAAATGTCTAGATCAGACATACCGATAAATTGTTTGATTATGTACGGAGCTGCCACTAGGCTACAGCTCTCACACACTTATGTTGTTTCGACACCACGCCTCGGGTTGGTTGTCTTTGTGAATGTCCCTCTTGCGCGACTGTGAGCGTAACTACGTATTCGTTAGTTACCTTCCATTCTGAATGTGTTTGCACGGTTCAACATGTTACGGGCCCCCGCCTCACGTCACTTGCGCGCGAAAGCTTGGTTCGGCGAGCTGCGATCGCCATTTCTCCCGCAAAAAGGTAAGTTCACATAGTAACATAGTACTTTCACCTTGTAGTCGGCGGTATCGCCAGTATAAACTGCGCTTTAAAACGCACCACACCACCCGACCTAAGCCAGCTGCCCGAGGACGACCGACAGCCATCCACACCGACGCACTCGTCGTGTGTGCACATGATGCATACATGTCCAAGCTGGAGAGGGGGGAAGGAGGGGGGGACGCTCTGGTGGGTGATGAATACGCATACACATGGTGCACGACGACCCTAGCTTAACTAGTATATTATACCCACTATTATTAGCGCGTTATTCATCAGCGCGACATTCCACATGCTCTAGTCGTGGCTGCAACTTGTGCCTCATAGTGGGTGGAGGACACAAACATGTACTTTGAGACGCCCCTGGGCATCAAGCCAAGGGGCCGCACGGCAGCATGCCGTCTCTTTGGAACCGTTGTGAGGCACGAGTGCGGCTAGTGGTTCTTACCGCTACCTGTCGCTACTACTAAGGCTCCGAATCAAAGATCGATTAATGATCTGTATTCGATGCATCGGCGTTTTTGCAATTAATCAATTTCCGATCTTTAGGCACTACATTTATCAGATGCATTGATCTTTAAAGCTTGACTTATCAAATGCATCGATATTTAAAGGCTTGACTTATCCGATGCGTCGCTGTGTTAAGGCTTGACTTATCACATGCACCAATCTTAAATGCCGCGATTTATGAGATGCTTAGATCTTTAGGCCGTGATTTATCATATGCACCGATCTTTAGTGCAGCGATTTATCAGATGCACCGATGTTTTGGCCGGGATTTATCATATGCATCGATATTTATTTATCGTTTCTACTGTTTATTCATTCTTGTATCCGGCGCGAGCTTAATTCGAATTTACCCTAGGGCACGTTTTGCCAAAGATGTCAGCTTGCTTACAATTTGGCCAAAAGACGCCCACAGACAGGGTCTGGGGGTCAATTAGCGCAGGATTATAGGGATGGGTGGGTGGGTTCGCGCGAAGCCTAGATTGGCTGAGCGCGAAAGCAGAGAGTGGCTAGGCTCGTGGCTAGCTACGGCTTATAAGGCACGGGCTAGCTAGAGCTGACCGTTGGGGAAGTCGTTGGTCGTTGGCTGCGTCTAACTGCTCGGGCAAGGTGGTTGCCCTGCAGGTGAGACGCGCCGATAATTAACGGTACCAGTAACCGCTAGAGTTACTGTCCCGTACACATGATATTGGATATGCAAACCTCTAGATTCAAATCAATCTGACCATTTACCCTAGGGCACGTTTTGCCAGTAACCTAAAGCCAAAGGCTTGCACAGCCAGAATTAGTGTTGCGGGGGGGACGGAGTGAGCCAGCCGAAGAACCGCCAAGCAGCAGGTGATGGGGTCATGGTTGGGTCAATATATTTGCCTTCTGTCACAGAGCTGTTCTTGGCCCAGCCACCCATAAATTTGATTACGGGGAGGGGTGCGCCGATGCAGCTGGCAGCGGACGCCGCGCCTTTCCGTAGGCTGTGGGACGTCCAGTGAAAGCCGGCGGGCGCGGACGAGCCGACTGTGAGGAGGGCGAGGGAGAGCCAGAAGGAGATGGTGGACGAGGCACCCCAATCAGCGGAGAGTTCTGTAGGTGAGAAGCTCCAGAAAGCGAGCGGGGGTGGTTTGCTGTAGAATTTTTTGCAGAAGGCCGCGCGCTAGTCCGTGTAGTAGTCGAGCAGGTCTGCCAGGACGGGGTTTGCGGAGATAGGGATAGCGATAACATGTTTGTCGCTGGCGTCGCGGCGCTGGTCGCCTTTCGATTTTCGAACGAAGAGGCAGATTTGCTGCGAGGGTCTGTCAACCACTAGGTCGCCTGTTTGACAACGGGCGCCAGTCTCGGCCCGGCAGAAAAAGGTGTAATTGACGCACACCGCGAGGCAAGCTCGGAAACGTTGCAGTTGGGAGAGCGCTGCAGGCGTCCACGGGAGGGTGAGGTGTAGCGTGTTGGCGGCCTGTAGGATGGTGAGGGCGACGGGCGCGGGTAGCGGAAGGCGCGTGGTGGCGGGGATGAGGCGGTGTTGCAGGATTTCGAGGCCACGCCGGGCGTCCGCCAGGAGGTCGCCCACAGCGATAGGCTGGCGTTGGTGGTCTCGAAAGAATTTGTTTACGGCAGAGAAGTAGGGCTGCAGGGAGCTGGCGGCGACCGTGCCGAGAAGGGCTAGCCACGCGGTGTAGCGGACCATGGTAGCGGGAGTGGCCTGTAGGGGGGCGATATTTTCCTCTGTGCAAAAAATAAAAAATTGCCGCAGCGCGCTGCCGTAGCTGGAGTACGTCGAGGGCGCTAGGGAACTCCTGAGTAGAGCGACCGCCGTAGCCCCTAGCTTGTCAGAACCTAGGAGGTTGTGAAAAGTTTCAGCGAGAGAGGCGGACCAGGGCGCCTGTGCTGCTTCGAGGCGTAGGCCGTAACGGGGCCGTCCTGTACGTAGAGCCGGCCCGCGCTGTACAGGGGCGTTTAATTGTACCGGGCGTAGCGCCCGTCCAATCGCGCCGCGTCGGGTGTAGAGCCACGAAGGGGTTAGAGACGAAAGGCCACGATGCTCCACGCGGGAGGCCCGACCCCCTCGGGCTTGCCGCGCCGGCCGGGAAAGAATAGGTCGCGCGTCGCTGGGAAGTGTAGTGTTTCGGTGGCCAATCGAGCGAACGCGTGGTACCACGGTTTGTTGGGCCAAAAGGGGGCGATGACCGTGGCAGAGGCTCGGGCTTGGGCGAGTTTGGCGGCAAGGGCGGGGAGGGCAGACCAGGGTGGGTTGCAGTAGTTGTTTTCCTTGCGCCATGCATCGTCGGACAGGCGGAGGGAGTCGACGTCCTCGCACAGGGGGTCGCGCCAGCGGGCGTTGAAGCGGGGAAGTTGCGCGTTGAGCATAGACGCGAAACGGTCGATAGTGTGCGGCCCCCACCGGCGTTGCAGGTGGGAGAAAACACGGGGGTTGAGCTGCCAGTCCTCGTAGTCCAGCTCGCGGCTGAGCTTGTCGGCCCATATATTTGCCGCCGAGCGGATGTAGCGAGGCCGGATGTTGATGTCGTTGCTGTCGAGGAGGTACCATAGGCGTCGGAGTTCGGCCATCATGGCGGGAGAGCGCGAGGTGAGCTTGGTGAGGGCGGCGACCACCGCTGTGTTGTCCTCGTGTAGGAGGACCTGTCGGCCTCGTAGTTGGGGTAGAAAGGATTCCACCGCGTGTCGCACCGCTCGAAGTTCCTTCCACGTGATGTGTTGTTGGCGGTCGGTAGCGTCCCAAAAGCCCCGGGCTTGATAGTTGGAGTCCTCGTTTAGAACGGCACCCCAACCGTAAGCACTCGAGTCGGCGTGGAGGTAGGCGGTCTCGATCGGCTTGTAGATAGACCGGCCGTTGTGCTGGGTGGGGACCGTGCGCCACCACTCGAGGTCTCGGCGCAATTGGTGGGTGAGTCGGACGCGTCCGCCCCACCCAACTCGTGTGGCCAACACGTCGTGAAGTTCGCGCAAAAAGAAGCGCGCGGGTGCGATCGCGAGGTAGAGGAACTGCGCTTTCCCGGCGAACGCCGCAAGGTGGCGTGTAGGAAGCCACCGGGCGTTGGAAGCGGCTCGTCCGAGTAGGGAAGAGGCTTGTTGCGCGAGCTGGTGGAGTTTCGCGGGCGGGGCGCGAAACATGCCGTGGTGGAGGTCGACCGTTAATCCCAAGTGGTCGCCGACTTGGGTCGGAGTCCAAACGCCTTTCTTGGGGTTGCGTTCGAGGCCGAGGGTGTCCAGAAGGGCTTGGACGCGCTCTCGTAGTAGGAGGGCGTCCGCGTAGGAGTCGGCGAGGAAAAGGAAGTCGTCCATATAGGGGAGTAGCCGGGTCCCTCGCCATCGCGCGTTTCGGAGGAAGCGCTTTGTAGGGCGGCGACTGCTGAGGGGGGTAGTCGCCGGCATAGGTTGCGGAGGGCGTCGTAGGTGGTTCGTGAACACCTGAGTTAGCTTGCAAAAGTAGTAAGCCGAACCCGACCAGCCCATGGGAAGGCAGGCTAGGCGCCATAGCGTGCCGCGGTAGTTGACCGTGAAGAAGTCTCGGTCTTCCTCCCGGATGCCAAGGGTGTAGTACCCGTCGGCGAGGTCGAGGGAGACGAAGTAGTTTCCCGGACGCGAAAGGTGGCGTAGATGCTTGAGTGTCTCGCATGTCATGGTGAAGGTCGAGCAATAACGGTTGAGTTCTCGAAGGTCGATAATCAAACGCCATTGGTTGCACCCGGGTTTTGGAACTAGAAACATCCGGGAAACGTAGCGAGGGTTGTCCGCTCGTTCCCAAGCACCACAAGCCTCGAAGCGGGGAAGTTCCGAGTTTAGAAACTCGAGTTGGGCCGGCGTCGCGTCGAGCATAGAGATGCCGTGGTTGAAGGGCTTGGGGCGTAGGCCGTGCTTGAATTGTACACGGACGCCATGGCGGATCTAACTTAGGACTTGGCCGCTCGCGCCGATGCGCTCCCACTCCCGCCATCTTCGACGCACGCGGTGGCGCATGTAAAAAGATGTCGGGGAGCAGGAATCGGCGCGGCGGGCCACACCGTCATTTCTTGGTCGTGGGTTTAGCCGAGTCGGTCGGCTTGGGGGGCGCGATGGCGCGGGCTGCTGCTGCTGCTGCTGCTGTGGCTTTGCGTTTGTCGGCGGCGGCCTTGCGGGCTCGTACGTCGGGACCGGGGGGCCTGTCCGGGGTGACTTTTGCGAAGGCAGCCCCGGCGGCGGCCTTGCTGGCGGCGTGTAGGCTGACTTCCAGCGTGCGGTCGACGAACGCTTGGCGAAGCGCATCCAATGTGCCGGAGACCGCGGTAGGGCGCGGTCGGCAAAAGCGCTCGTGGGCCAATTCGGCAAAGACGCGGTCTGCATCCGTGCTCGTTTGTCCGCCCTTGGTGAGGCGGAGGAAGCCCAATCTAGTACGGGCGGCCTCCTCCGTCGCCATGTGGGTGCGATGACCCGCTCGGATGAGGGTAATCGCTGCCGTCTGCTCTGTCGATAAAGGTGGGCCATGTGACAGCGTGTCCAGAGCCTCGCCAATTGCCGCGTTGGCGCAGCTGTCGAAGAAGGCATAGCACCCGATGTGTAGGTACTCGTCGTAGGCGGCTTGGGTGCGCTTGTCGCTTAGAGTGCGGGCGGTGTCGTCCGTGAGGGTCCACAGACGTGGCTCTTCGACGTCACGAGGGGGACGTTCGAGGCCGGCCGGGATGACTTCGCCGTAGTAAGTGAAGTCGACGAAATCGGTCGCGGAGGGATCGGGTTCGTCGTCGAGCAGGTCGATAGGTGGCTCGGGGGCCGCCTTACCACCCTCCGTCGCTGTGGTCGCGTCGGTGGGAATGGACTGCTGTTGATCGGTAGCAGCAGGTGTGGCTGTCGTCTGTCGGAGCTGGGCGAGTAAGGCAGCGTTAGCCGCCAAAAACTGTTCCGTTATCCGTTGTTCCGATGCCAAAACTGCCGTACGAATCTGTTCGGCTGTGCGTTGTTCGAGTGAGGTAGCGTGAGGGTCGGCCGCTGCGGCGGATGTAGACTGCTCAGGCTGCATATTGGGGAACTCTGTAGCTGAACGAGGGGAAGTGTCGCGTGACGCTCGAGTGCGCATGGGACGAAAGTAAGATTGACACCCTACTCGACTACGAGAGTCGAGACTGCATTCGCGCGAAGCCTAGATTGGCTGAGCGCGAAAGCAGAGAGTGCCTAGGCTCGTGGCTAGCTACGGCTTATAAGGCACGGGCTAGCTAGAGCTGACCGTTGGGGAAGTCGTTGGTCGTTGGCTGCGTCTAACTGCTCGGGCAAGGTGGTTGCCCTGCAGGTGAGACGCGCCGATAATTAACGGTACCAGTAAGCGCTAGAGTTACTGTCCCGTACACATGATATTGGATATGCAAACCTCTAGATTCAAATCAATCTGACCATAATAATTATTAGCTTTATATGTACATAAATAACCATATGAAAAATCAAGCAGAAGAGTGAGAATTGTTACTATAGACACAAAACAAATGTTATTATGTAATCGAAATGGAAATAAGGAAAAGGCGCTCAAGCAGAATTGCATTATCAGTACCACACTCAGAATAAAATGCATCTATGGCCACTGTTGGTTCCTTGATACATCAACGGCCAACATAAGACGAAAAAGGGTTCATGGATAGACCAATCAGCAACTCGTATGCGTCATAACATGGATCATTGTCTCGTTATTGCCATGCTTGGACGAAATGTGGTGACGAAACGTGGTGATATCGGCACCGATGACGGTCCAGAAAGAGATCATTGGTTACGAAGATTTTGATCGACGGATGCGATGAACTTGTGCCATCATCTATCCGTACATGTGCTTTTGAAGAGTGTTGAAAAGTACAGTATATTAAGCGTTTATTGTTATCCCCGTTCTTCGTTGCCTATCCCGAAATAGAACGAAATACATTAGTATATATTATTACGTTTCGTTTGGATTAAAAGAAAGTGACAATATGGGGACGAAACGTCAATCTACCAAGCGACTACACGTTTGCTGTAGTCACCTTGAAAAGCGCGCGGCAGCCCCATCAGTTAGTAGCACTTTTTACTCCGCTGCGCGGTGACCAACCGTGGATGAATGTTCGACTCGCATCATTATCAACTTTGTGGAGTTGGACGCGACGATATCGTCGCTGAAAGTCTCTAGTGGGGCGCGACTTCTGCAAGTTGCGTTGGGATGGCCTCGCATCTGCTCGACGCGGCGTCGAAGGCGATGCTACAAGACTTCGTCGACTTTTGCGCTAGCTCGCATTCACCGTCGGAAGCTCTACGACTCGTAAAGGTGCGTAGTGCGAGTCCGCGGTTAACAAATTGTGCAACAGACGACACCACTCGTGTTAGCAAGAGATCGTCTACGCCGATGCAAACACAAAGGACTATTAGACGTCGGTAGTGGTATGGAAGTTGTGGAGACTCTCGACAGCTTCGCTACCAGTGAAGGCAACGACTACTAATTTTTAGTTTGCGTCAAGGACGGTCTCGATGTGAGTCCCATATGCTTTATTTCAAGTGCCACTGTGCTCCTTTACCGTCTACGTCGTCGTGCCCAGCTATGCCGAAATCCTGCAAATTCGCGCGCGTGAGTGTGTGTGTGTGTGTGTGTGTGTGTGTGTGTGTGTGTGTGTGTGTGTGTGTGTGTGTGTGTGTGTGTGTGTGTGTGTGTGTGTGTGTGTGTGTGTGTGTGTGTGTGTGTGTGTGTGTGTGTGTGTGTGTGTGTGTGTGTGTGTGTGTGTGTGTGTGTGCTTCGCAAGTCTTACTTGTAATGTATATTCTCAACCGTGATGTGTGTGTAGAATACACCCTTCATTATTGTGGCGGTTAGCCTCTGAAAGCTAAACGCTAGCACAAATCTGTTCTAGTCTGTCTAGTTCTGTCGTTGCAAGATGGCAGAATGATGTTGTCGAGAGGCAATGTTGAAAGATGTTTTACTGATGTACTTAGGCAGTAGATGTTGTAAGTGAACAATGGAATTGTTAAAAGGTTCTGTCACCTCCCTCTACTGCACTGGGTTTAAATAGGTTTCAGCCCATACTAATTACGCCTGCAAGCTACGCTTACGTGTCAGGCGTTAGGGCTGTCTAACCGTTGTCATCTGTCTCGAGACGCGGCCTGCCTAGCATTGGGTTTCACGACGCGGCTCCTTCTGCATCGAAGAGCTCGTTCTGGCGCGTCATCTGGCTGGTTAGATTAATTATGCATATCTGTACGTACCGGGAGGTACTGGTCGTACTGTAGCATCAACATCATTACAATATTGTAGTAGCGACGTACCCACGAGTATACGTCCGTCCTGTGGAAAAGCACGAATTGGAATCCGTAACGAGTACCTATACAATGTCCTGCAATGTACTGTTGCAGGACTGTACTCGTCACACTCGTACCCTCCCCCTCTTGACAGATCAATGAGGCCGCCGCGAGGCAGACCTCCGTGGTCTAAGCTCCTTTACTGAAGCAGTTACTGGGACTCAGGAATGCGCGCTGGGTGAGCGTGCATGAAGTCAGTGTACGCCTGAGTCTTGGCAAATTTGTGCCATTGAGGCGTCTCCAAGAATTCTTGTAACGCAATCGTTCGATGCACCTCTTTCAACCGGTGCCAGACAGGTGGAATGTCGTCATCACTGAAGTGCGTCATGAAGAGCAAATATTTGCCTCGTCGCCCAGGTAGCGACTTGATGCTCACAGCAGAGATGTGCGAGACGTCAAACTCCTCGTCGTCTCCTTCATGTACAGTCATCGGGACAGCTGGTCGTAGCGGAGCGGTAGAGCAGGGTCGTAAGGTGTTAGCATGGAACACAGGATGTAAGCGTACTATCGCTGGTAGTTTCAATCTGTAACTCTGTTTCCCAATCTGCTCCTCTACTGGAAAAGGGCCGAGCTGTCTGTCTCTGAGTTTCCGGTTCGGTTGTCCTCGCAGAAAAAGATTTGCTGTGATGACTGACACCTTGTCTCCCTTAGCGAAGTGTGGCGCTGTAGACGGTTCTGTGCGCGCTTGCATCTCGTCCTTGTGTAGCTGTAACACTGAGCGTACCAGGGTGTGTACTTCCTGTAACAATCTCAACCGTTCTGTTGCGTCTTGCGAAACTAGAATGGACGGTCGCATGCTGAAGAGCAGGTCAGGAGGCTCCTCAGGAAAAAAACCAAAATTAGCCTCGAACGGTGTGTGCTCAATTCCGAGTGCACGCGAAGCGTTGTACGCAAATTCCACTTGCGGTAGAGGTGTCGACCAATCAGAGCCATCATAGCAACAGAAGCAACGAAGAAGCTGCTGAAATGTGCTGTTCACGCGCTCTGTCAAGCCGTCCGTTTCTGCATGTCGGCTGGAAGACATGTTCAGGCGTGTTCCGAGGCGTCTCCAGAGTGTCTGCCAGAAAGCGCTGACAAATTTCGGGTCACGGTCGCTGATCAGCACACGGGGCAGTCCATGTAAGCGGTAGACTCCCTGTAAAAACAAAGTGGCAGTTTCTTCGGCAGTAATCGACTCTGTGCATGGCAGAAAATGGGCCATTCGTGTTAGATGGTCTACTACAATCAGCACACTATTAAAGCCGTTGCTCTCAGGCAAGTGTGTCACGTAGTCAAGACCAACTGTGTGCCACGGTCTTGGTGGAACAGGTGACGGGTAAAGAGTCGCAGTCATCTGCGGTCGAATCTTCGCTCGTCGACACACGACGCAGCGTTCACAAAAATCTTTCACGTCTTGGCGGATTCATTTCCACTAGAATCTGTCGAGTGCTTTAGCAAGAGTGCTAGCAACTCCTTTGTGACCAGCTGACGAACTTTCGTGCAGCTATGTGATCAGTTTCAGTCGGAGCTCAGAGTTTTGTGGTATACAGAGGCGATTGAGGCGCCAAAAGTATCCGTCTCTGGCTTCTATCCGGCTGTCTCTTGTCCACTCACCATCGTCCCCATAAAACGAATCTTGTGAGAACCCCTCGCGAATGAGATCAGCGAACTCAGGGCTCAGCTGCAACGCGTCAACAATAACTGAATTCAACTGTGCGTCTTCAAACAGCATCTGGGACTTCCGTCGTAATTCTCGATCTGACGGAACCTCGCCATCCCAAAATAAGGGTACTGTGGCCCGAGGTACGAAGTCTGGACGCCGGCTTAACGGGTCAGCTTCGTTCAGAGCTCCCTTGCAATATGCAAGTGTCATCGAGCCCACAAACGGTTGCAAATCCCGCAGGTATCTTGCTTGCCGCTTGTTCAGCCTGTTGTTCGGTTGCCTGAGCAGATGTCGCAGTGTGTCGTGGTCTGTTACGACAAGGAACTTAGAGCAGCCTTCAAGATAGCACCTCCAATGCTTGACAGCTTCGCATACGGCCAAAGCTTCGAAGTCGTAGGCAGAGTAAGTGTTACCACGCTGAGCTGGATTCAGCTTACGCGCCCAGTAAGAGACTGGTTGAAGACCTCCTCCTTGGTCTTGCAACATGACTGCTGCAATCCCCACTGTTGAAGCATCTGTAGCTACGGTGAACGTCGCGTCCGAGCCGACCTCCGGAAGGATCAGGCATGGCGCGAAAATGAGCCGTAACTTGAGAGTCTCGAAGGCTTCCAAACAGGCAGGCGTCAGCGTAACCTTCTGTGGCTGGGACTTCCGCAGTAAGTCCGTCAATGGAGCCGTAAGGTCGTTAAAATGGTGTATAAATCTGGCATAGAAGTTGCAGAATTGTACAAAACTGCGAACCTCCTTCTGCGTAATGGGCACTGGCCAGTCTGCACCGGCCTCGACTTTCTTTGTGGATACCGAAATTTTACCGGCTGACACAGTGTAGCCCAGGTATTCCATCTGTTGTAGTCCGAAGAAGCATTTCTTAAGGCGTAATTTCAGCCCTTACTTCTTGAATCGTTGCAGCACTAGACGTAGGTGCTCCAGGTGCTCCTCCAGTGTTCGACTGTACATGCAGACGTCATCCAGGTAGACTGTCACGAACTTATGTAAAAAGTCGCGAAGAATGTCGTTCATCATTCGTTGAAATGTAGCCGGCGCATTGCAGAGGCCAAACAGCATAGCGACCCACTCCATTAAGCCATCATGGGTCTGAAAAGCCGTCTTGTGAACGTCCTGATCACGCACCCGAACTTGCCAGAATCCCGAAGCGAGGTCGAGGTGTGTGTAAAAATTCGCGTCCTTAAGTTCATCCAGAGTATCATCCACACGCGGTAGTGGGTAAGCATCTTTACGCGTAACCTCGTTAAGGCCACGGTAGTCAATGCACAGACGTAGCGAGCCATCAGCTTTCCGCACAAAAAGAATTGGCGAGCCGAACTCACTGTAGCTGGGACGGACTAGACCAGCCTCCACTGCGTCTTTGAGCTGTCGATTAAGCTCAGCGCGCTCTACGGGTGACAATCTGTTCAGACGTTGACGTCGCATTGGGCCAATTGTTTCAATGGGATGATCCCATTGTCGGCTTACAGGTGGAGAGTCGACAGGTTGCAGTAACTCCGGGAAGTCATCGAAGAGTAACGACCGGAAGTTGTCACGTTGTTCTGCAGTTAGCTCCTCTATAGTGTGAAACTTTGTCGGTTGTTCAGCGGATGACGTGAGTTCAATGACGTAAAAATCAGCATGACGACCCCCTGCTGCGGCGCGTCTTGCGCATAAGTTTCTGAACTTTCGTAGACGAAAGGAGTAGACACTCAGGGCGTCGTTCCTCGAGGGTAGTCTCCACAGCTGTGCCGTCCATTAGTGTAAAAATTCTGGTTGTACCAAACTGTAAACATGCATGTTCGTCATCAAACCATGGTAAACCCAGGATTAAATCAGCTGTGCGTAAATCACGTAAGACGTAGAAAGTCCGGTGAAATTCGTGTCGAGCCAGCTCAAAAGTGACGTCACAAACTGTCGTAGAAGTCGCTCGTTGTCCGTTAGCGAGTCGAACTGGGGTCTTACTTGCAGACTTCCGAGTTTGTAAAGCAAAGCGTCGTACAAAGTCCTCTGACACAAAATCAAGCGTCGCAGCGCAGTCCACTAATCCAGAAATTTGGTGTCCGCCATAAGGAGTTTTTACAGTCAGCTCGGTTCGAATTAACGGGCGAGCTTCCGTGAGGTCAGTCAGTAGGGCTGTAGCTGGCGAGGAAAATTGTTGCAGCGTAGCGATGGAAGGTTCCGCGTTGTCCGCAGGTACATGTACCGAGTCGGGTTGATCAGGTGCTGTAGGTGCTGTTGAGTCGTTAAACGCACAATCTGCGTCGACTAACCACAGCTGTACAGGCCAAGGAGCTGGAGCAACCACCTCCTGTTGCGCTGGGTTCTCCAGTGACTGACGAGTAAAAAGCTGAGTTCTCGCTGGGAATTCTTGGTAGAGTTTCCAGTGCTTAGTCACTTGAGTAAATTTCGCCCACTTCGGTAGTACAAATACAGCCTTCGTAGATGTCGGAGATGTTCGACGACAATCCTCAAAATGCTGCGCAATCTGCTCAGCTAACTCCCAGGGTGGGTTGATGAACACCCGTTCTCCTGACAAATCTCTCTCTAGAATCGAGTCACTCGGCGAACAGCGAGGTAAGTCACCGTGCGAGTTTAGACCTTCATCATCAGCACATCCCTCCAATGTGAAGTCAAATCGTGCATGCAGAGGGTCAAAGACTGAGTCAACCAGTTTCCAATCAATTGAACGTTTGGTTACAGGTTTACGACTTTGTCTCTGCTTAATCTGACGACGACGACATGCTACTAGCGTTACAGGTGTCGCAACTGTAGTCGATGGAGATGCCGAAGGAGTTTCGACAACCTTTGTCGCTAACAGTGTTTCAGAATGAACAGTAGATGTAGCCGGCTGCTCCAGTTCATTAGTAGAACAGCCTTGCCACCATCATTGCTTCTTAGGTTCCATCGGTGCCTTGCCCTTGAACTCCGGGCATTGGAACAGTCGGTGTCCCTTCTTGTGGCACTTGAAACAGAATCCCTCGTCCATGTGTCGCTTACGCTCCTCAGCTGTCATCGCATTTGCGAGTGTGTTAAAATCTTCGCGGCCAGATGTTTGACCACGTCCGCCATTGTTGCCACCACGACCACCATTGTTGCCACCACCACGTCCACGTCCGCGGCCACGACCACGGCCACCTCTATTACGTTTCCAGACGTTAGAGGCTTCCTCGACAGGGTCATCAAAGTTGCGCTTGCGTGTAGGCTGGGCAGATGGACCAGCAGCATACCTCGCATTGCTGAGTTCCGGCGAGTCTGTCACGACGTCATTCAAAAAGTTTTGCAGCTCCACCAGCGTAATCTAGTATCCCTTTTGAGCTCGGTGTGATTTAGCCTGGTTCTTGAGCGAAGTGTTCGCTAGGCCATTAATGAAGCGCACACAATGTACAACAGCTGTCAGATGTTCACGAGACCGACGTAAGTAGTCGTTGTACTGCTTAGTGTAGACCGCGTAACTCATCGTGCTGCTTTGCGTAAAGCTTAGCAAAGCGTTAATTGCATCGTCCTTGATGTTCGGAAGAAACATTGACGTGCGTAACTCCGTAACAAGCTCGTTGTACGTAGCTGGAATTGGAGGCTGAGTTTTCCGGTTCAGCCACCACCCATTCAGATGTCCAGCGATCTGTAAAGTAACCCAGATAACTGAGTCGTACGTGTGAGGCGAAATCCCAAGCATAAGAAAACGCTGAGGCTGAGCTTCAAGCCAATCCTCCAGTACATGAGGTACTTGACCATTCTGATACGGTGAATTAATTGCAGCCTTACGCTGAGTCTCCGTGAAGGTCACAGGTAGTCCAGCCAAGTTGTGAGTAGGCATCGGCTTTCCCACTCGTAAATCTGTAGGTCCTTCACCAGTCAGTCGGTTGATGTGTCCACGAATCAGCAGCCAGACAGGACCAGAGTCGACCGTTGTAAACCGGGAGTACATGTGGAAATGTCTCGGGATAGACGCGTCATCAAACAGGACTGGAACGTGTTGACGGATCGCTCGGAAAAAGAGTTCCCATTGAGTCACGCAACCAAAGTGAAGTAACTCACTCTTGTGCTTCTCAGCACGAAGTAACCCATTCTGTGCGGGCGTAAGTGTCAGACCGTCGATGTTGATGGTTTCCGGGACGACGTAAGTGCCATCCGGATTAACTGTCGACTGTGCTAAAACAGCCTGCTCAACCTGAGCAGGTGTGCGTAAGTTGTTCGTAGCAAACGGGACAGGAATAGAAGCCGAGTACACGTAGACAAGCTGTCGTCCTTGAGGTAGCGTAACAACGACAGGTTCACCACTCAACAGTGTTAAATCATCCGGTGTCAAAACAAGACCGGTCTCCTCGTGTAACTGGCGAACAGCAGCGTCGACATGCTCTTCGTTAGGTAAGACAGAGCCAGCTGGGAACCAAGTTTTGCATGCGACCTTCAATTCCAGTTTTGCAAACCGCGTTTGAGTGGTTAAGATTGTTACAAGAGGTTCATGCTTGGGTATGTACGGTGTTACAGTTGCACAAGGATGAGATGCAAGCTCGTTTATTACAACCGTCGACAGCCCCACACTTTGTTCGAGGAGGCAAGGTGTCAGTCGTTACAAAAGTTCTTCTCTTTACGAAGACATGCTAACCGTAAGCTGCGTGATCGAGAGCTTGGACCTTTCACAATTGAGGAGCATATTGGGAAACACAGTTAAAGACTACGGCTACCAACGAAAGCTCGCTTACATCCGGTGTTTCACGTCAACAATCTACGACCATGTTCTACGGCTTCGTTTGCTATTCTAGTGAATGTTTGAAAGGGAGACGATGAGGAGTTCGACGTCTCTCACATCTATGCTTTCTACATGAAGTCACTGAGTGGACGTAGAGGCAAATATTTGTTCTTTATAACGCACTCCGCGATGACGACATTCCACATGTATGGCACCGGTTGAACGATGTCCATCGGACTATATTGCGTTACAAGATTTCTTGGAGACGCCCCAATGACACAAGTTTGCAGAGACTCAGGCGTACGTAGACTTCATGCACGCTCATCCATCGCGCTTTTATGAGTCCCATTAATTGCTTTAGTAAAGGAGTCTAAACCACGGAGGTCAGCCCCCGGCGAGCCTCAAGCTTTGTCAAGAGGGGGAGGGTACGAGTGTAAGGAGTACAATCATGCAACAACGCATTGCCGGGCATTGTGCATGTAATCGTTACTATCTTGATCCGTACTTTTCCATCGGAAGGACGTAACACGTGGGTACGTCGCTAATGCAATCCAGCTAAAGGGTACTCATGCGTACGGTAGGTACGCACAATTGATCAAACTAGCTAGACGACGCGATGGTATGATTTCTCGAAGCAGATAAGCCGTGTCGCTAGTCTTTCCAGACCGTTACGATAACCGTAGCACTTGGCACGAGGACAAAACGAGAGCACGTGCAAGCTAGCTAGGCTGAAGCAATTTAAGCCTAGTGCAATAAAGGGAGGTGACAAAACCATTTTAATAATTCTTTTGTTAATTCAAAATATAATGGTAAAACACAACACAATCACACATATTTCTAATCTCCCTTCCCTCTGCACTTCCATTTGCAGTAGCGACAGCAAGCAAGAGCACAACACATATTTGTGCATGTTCTTAGCTCTTTGAAGGCTACATGTCACATGGTGCTCGGTTTACCATGGTTGGACGACGAGCAACCCTCTCTACATTTCCGCATGACGCGAGATTTTACACTAATGGACGGAACATCAATAGACAACCATACTACAATCTTGAGTGCTTTTTGATGTCATCGAACAAGGCTTAGAAGCTGATACCCAAGACGCGTCGAAGCATGACGAAACGGAATGTTGACTTCTCCGTGACTAACTTATAGTTTCGTGTGTTCTCTTTTGTTTCATCGGTTAGATTTGTGCGCAATGCTGTGCTTCCCTTTGCCGTGCCTTGGATCACCCTCTTGCCACTCTTGCTCTCTTGCCCCCCCCCCCCCCCCCCCCCCCCCCCCCCCCCCCCCCCCCTTTTTCATGTCCACTACGCTCCAATAGTGCGTCTTATAATCGATCTTATATTTTCACAGTTTTTATTTATAAAACACTCTAGCAGATTATCGTGGTCGCCATGTTCATCAGACTACCCGGTATATCCGGTACCCGTAGCGATATTTCCAAAACAGCCCTACGCGGTACCGAACACGCGCCTCCAGGGACACATACGGGTAGCGACACATTATCTAAAAAATCTTATTGATGAAAAAAGTGGAACCCCCCGAAGCAAAAAAGGAAAATGAAGCAGGGAAAACCCCCACAAGCCTGAGGAACAAGGAGGCATGCCACAGTATTATCACTGCCCTCCTGCAAAGGATCGCGAGGGTAAAAGCCCAAAGAACCAGGAAGAGCAGCAAAAAGACGCTATTGCAGGAATTTTCACCGTACATCCCTCCACCGAAAACCGTCGAAAAAACAACCGAACAGAAGAAGCGACACATTGAACGCGAGCAGTGAGACACACGTTAATTTTGGCAGGGCCCGTTTTTATAGGACTTCATCACTCGCTACTACCAGTAGTAAGGATTATGTCGACTGCATGCCCGCCCTCGATGCTACAGCTTCCATTCCATTGCTGTGTGGACGGCCGTACCTGCATGATTTACTTTAGGCCTTAGTCGTTATCCGATCGTCACTTTTTCACCCATTGCTTCTCTTGAGAAGAGCCCTTCCTAAAACGATGTATTCTTTTTTTGCGGCGCGTGAGAAAAGTATCATAGAAACCATAGAAACCATGTTCTGCCACGAGTACATTTGGAAGCTCTACGAGCAGCGATACCAGAAACTACTGCGAATACAAGTACCTGTACAGGTACGGATGCACATAATAATTGCTGTCATGTCGTGATTATGATGTCGTCCTGTTTTATATTTCTGATTCCGACTTTCTTCGGGGGTTTGAATCAACTTTTCACCTTTCAACCATAGGGCCAACAAATGAACAAGTGAGACACTGCCAGTTCTAAAGGCCGGCTCTTGGGTGAACTTTGCCACCATCCGCGAAAGGTGAGACACTGCCAGGGACTGTCACAGCTGCCCTAGCCACTTTGAGTCGAACTGCTCGCTGTGTGCTCGGTTTCTGACTGCCTTTCATACAAAAAATGCCTTTTAATTTTATTTTCCAGATCACGTTAGATATTTTTAGCGCATATTTGTCGTATATAATACATTGTCAAATGAATATCGGCCGAGGCCGTTGTTAGGGCTTCATCACTCTCTAGTAAGGATTATGTAATGATAAAGTGCAGCAGGCCCCGCGATTCCGTTGCAATAAAATGGTTACAAAAAGAACAAGATTAGTACGGACAGGGAAAGTGGGATTTCATTTTGGTTACACGAAGAACAAGATGAGCACGGACAGGGAAAGTGAGAGGGGAAACAAAAGGGCATGAGTGACAAGAGGATCACGGAATCCAAAGCACGGGAAAAGGAAAGCACTACATTGTGCACAAGCCTAGCAGATTAAACTAAGGAAACTCCAAGGCCACGCCGAGAATGCAACAAGCGGCGCCTCACGCACCGCTCGAGGAAGCACGGGGACGCTTGCGGCCCATAGCGCGGGTGAAGAGCGCCGTGGCATGAGAAGGCATCCCGGCCGAGGAAGAAGCGGCCTCCACGCCGTCCGCAGCAGCGGACAAACCGCGCAAGACGTTGTCCGCGTGAGCAACATGGACGGCGAGAGAGACCTTTCGACGCTAGGAGGCCAACAACTTGCCCACATGCATCCCTTTAGATGGAGCTGCCTGCTTGGCTAGCTCCGTCAGGAAAGCCGTGGCGTGGCCGCCGAGAGTACCAAATTCCGTGACAACAAAGGGAATGAAACGGATGTCGGACCGACTCCTCACCCCTTCGGAGTACTTCTCGAACTTGGTCTTCTCAGCACGGCGGAGATCGACTTCGGGTGACGGGGGGTTAGAAACGCCGAACAAACCGGAAACCACGGCATCAAGGGCAAGTTTTGAGCCTCGGATGCCGTGATAGTGCAAGACACCCACATCCGCGGGGAGACCGTCGTTGCCGTTGGGGAGTTGAACTAACATCGTGGGATCTGTGAGAACCTCGACGCCAACCCCGGGTGGGCCACGAACCTCGGAGATGACTTCCGCAAGGGCCGTCACTAACCAAAGTGAGCGGTGTGGACCGAAGCATCTCCGCCGCATCGAGCCAAATGGTCCGCGAAAGCAGTGGCCCACGCATCGTCCGACATGTCAACACCCGCTGACGAGAACGCACCCCGCATAGCTTGAACCGAGAGATGGCAAGAAGCACAAGCAGTGGGGGGGCGTAGAGTATAAGGCTAGGGATCACCCGGATTTTCTCGATGTTGATGGTAGTGATGGGTCGGCTTCTCGATGTTGATGGGAGTGATAGTTCAATTTTCCGATGTGGAATGGCAGTGATAATGCAAACACCGATCATTGCCATCGCGATATTTATTCTAGTCGATGACCGATGGGGACTCGCACTGACATGGGATATATTGATGGCAACGATGTGCAAAGGCGAATATATTGCCGGCTGATATTCTGGTTACATGAATTATTGCTATCAGCGATAATTATCGACATCGACATTGCCTTCGGCGCCAATTATCTTCATCAACATCAGCATGTTCGATGTCGTCATCTTTAACATTGCCATCAATGTAATCAATCGTGCGCACAGATGTAGCAGCTCCACAAAGTACTACAATCTCCTAGAGGTAGGTGGTACGTATCCCATACAATCTATCCCATACAAAGTGGCAAACCCTCAATTCCCACACCCCACTCTTCCCAATGCGAACGTGCTCAAGCATTTCGCATTGGGGTTTTGGCAGCGCGCCATGCCCTCGTCGGCATGACGCAAAAAGGTAGTCAGCTGGGTGTAGTCCTATCATCGGGAGATAAATAGAAAAAGTGACAAACGTTAGATCTTTTTGCATATATGTGATTACAGTTTCGTTTTTTATGAACATTGTATTCTTGCCCATGTACCTGAACGATCTTTACAAACATCTTTTTCTGTGCCTATATGCCTGAATGATCCATATGTTGTCGTTCTAAAACACTCTGAACAACCAAAAGACTAAGAGAATTTCTAAAGACTTCTAAAAACTAAAAAAAGTCTTCAGCATCTTCAACTTCACTCTTGATCTTCACGAGTCTCCACGCTTCGTGTCACCTGAAGATAAGACATACACAAATTAACAAGCAAAGGTCACAACATGGACGGATATAAGGAATTACGAACTAATTACCTATTAAAACTCGTGGAAAACAACATAAGCAACAATGTCATTTTTCACTTAGTTCAAACAACAAAAAGTAGCGCCCACATAAGGATATCCTTTCAAGAAATTTTAGTGGATACCACCAAGCAGATGAACATGGAGAGACTCCATAGGTTGAGAGAAATGAGGCATGCAAAAGCACTAGCACCGCCCACATAAAGAATGTTGTCCGAAAACGGAGCAAACATCATATTGAACACAACTTCAAACAACAGATAACCATTTCACCATAACAGCAATACTGCTTAATGCCATAACCCACAGCATCACATAGACTATCCTCAGATTAATCAACAAGATGGGGGGAACAATCGTCTCGATCCAACAGAACAAAAACCGCTGCTCAGCGAACATGAAACAAATAACCAAGTCATGAGTCCAATTTGAAAATCAGTCCGACAACTGACTGCTGAGCTTAATGGATGCCCACCGTTCAAAATTACTAGCGGGTATTAAAGTGGTTGGCACATAGCTATCGATAGTCACCTGTGGTGCTCGTTACACGGCTACAGTCCAAGTCCAAACTTACGAGTTTACACCTAATAAATAAAAAATTCGCATTTCAGCATGCGCATTTCGGAATGGACGTTGGATTATCAGGTGGGGATATTTCAACGCGTCGACTGGAAACATTTGAATGCACAAGCAGGGGGGGGGGGGTAGGGGGGGACGCATGTTGCGGACGTACCTTAGAAGCACTTGCTTCGGGCTCGATCTTTATATTGCTTGACTCCCCGACTAGCTCTTTCTTTCCTGCTCGCAACGCGTACCTGCACATAACAACAACGTGTTTGAACATTGTACTATATAAATTGATACGTGCACGCACGAGGAGGGATGGGAGAGCAGCAGACTAGAGCTACCACTTCAAAGTAACGGGAACTTGCAGCGGCGAGAGGAAGTGGCGATAGGCGCAAAACAAACTCCACCGGACCGTTCATTAAAGTATATTACTGCATACACGGGTAAACGGGCAGAGTGACAACAGCAAGCTAACGGGGGAGGGGTTCGTGGACACGACAAAACAACACTTGGATAAAGTCGCTACGACGGAGCAGGGTACCTCAGCAGGTCAGCGGCCGGACACAGCGCGATGGGACACAGCGCGATGTGCCGCTGCAGGACAGGGGTACGGGAGTGTGGCGGAACAGAACTTCACATATGCATTTACCTAGGAGCTTCGACGGGCAACATCAAAGTTGGATGACAAGAAACACTGTCAACAACCGAAATAATATTATCGTCGTGGAGAGACTTGGACAAGTAATCGCTGCCTGATGGAGAAGCAGTGCGGCGGTACTAGTGGCAGTCAAAGCGCGAACCTTTGCGGTGGTCGCGGGAATACGTCCGGCGGAAATTTTGAAGTGTTTGCGGTGTTTGCGGTCGCTATCCATATTAATTTCATGCCACGAGCCGAGGAAAAGACGGTGACTGCGTGACTGGAGTGGGTGTAGCCTTTGATCATCCAGTACTTTGAATCAATGTATATTGAATTATTGATCCATGCCTCGACGCTTTTATAATATCAAAGATTTCATGTTGCCTCGTTGGCAGCATGAGAAGACTCTAATACCGCCAGGTGTGCGGGAATCCGAATCATCAAATAGTGCTTAGATGTCGGACGGTACGATCAACTTGCTGGATGACGATTGACGAGCCGATGAACAGACGCCCATTCGTGACAAGTGTAGTTTCCCAGCCGCACACGCAGTTGTCAATTATAGAAAATGTTCGTAAAGCACTAGAGAAGTGGCGCGAAACGCAGCAAAGACGTGCGCCTTTTCGGCAATCACATATATGAGTTAATAAATTAGAATGCACACTTCTGAAAATTCAAATAAACTACACAACACATGTAGTTGAAATTCAACTATAAATGAAAGAAAGTTTTTGGAGAACAATGAATTTAAATATTACATGTTTAAAAAAATCTTATAGAAGTATTGCATGACGCATTCAAATAAATCAATAACAACACTTGTAAATGACAATGACGCAATGAAATCTAACAATCATTAACATGAGTCTTGGCTGTTTATAGTGGTTTCATTACACGCATAAGAATCCTTACGTATAATTTCAGAACAATTCGGACGGAACAGGCACAGCATGAAATAGTAGTACACTACGTGCAATTGAAACTACAGAAGGTTCATGTACAAACCAGTAATGGCAAAAATGATTACAAGAAGCACTATAGGAACAAGTATAATGGTACCGGCAACAGTCATTATTATTGACGTTTAGAACGACACTATCCCATGTGGTATATACGCGCTAAACTACTGAATTTGACTTTTTAGAAATATATATCGGGAATTATCGATATAAATGGCACTCATCGACTATACCTATCATGCAGCCATCAATGGTAAGGCCTCACCCATCACCACACCATCGATAACACAAGCACTCCCATCATCATTCCATCGACTGCTATCGAGTAAATTATTGTCATCCTCGATATTTAAGAACATAAACATTGCCATCCCCGATATTCATCAATAGTCATCGTGTTGCCATCAATGGCACATGTGTCCATATCGATGGCACCATCAGATGGCAATTTTTGCTTGATGACAATAACATCGAAAAATCATCGATGGCTGATCCCTAGCCTTAGTAGAGTAGAGAGGCCGCGGGATTAGGGTAGGCCGAAGATGCGACAGACCGCGACGCGGAAAACTGCGTCGTAGTGCTCAGGGAACTTGTCACGGAGCTCGCCCAAGCGACCGGAAGTAGGCGGGTCCGAAGCCAAAAACGCAAGGGCGACGTGGCCGAGACGGGATACAAAACGCCTAGACTCCGGCCGAGCGCGGTTGGAAAACGTGGGAGCGAGCTTCGCGAAGCGAAGCAAGTTGACGCGCTCACTGATGTCGGCTTGTAACTTTGGAAAGATGTCCGTGGTACATGCCGAAAGGGGTACGAGCGAGGGTAGGCCATCAAGGGACCGAGAAATCTGCTCGTTGTTTGATCGGGCGTCAGCTACGCAGGCTGCGCGAGCCACCGTTGGACGTTGCGGGGGGAGCATAGCTAAGGCTGTGGTTATCAAGGGTTCAGACTCGGCGAGAGCGTGAGAACCGCACGCAGCATCTAAGCGCGCCCAAGACGAAGCGAGTTCCAACGACCACATGGGTGCGTTGTCTCCGTCGTCTCCGTCCGGTGTACCGTGCCTTCGGGACACTGCTCTGGTCATAGCAATCGCTAGCCGTCGATACAGGGAAAGTGGGAGGGGAAACAAAAGGGCAAGAGTGACAAGGTTGCAATATTGGCGGTAGTCGTCGCTATCTCGTCACTTTATTTTCATCCTTTTCTCTTGCTGAAGTAAAGACCTTTCCAACATTATGATGTATTGGTCTCCGCTATTTTTTCTTGTAAAAAACACCATTACTATTCAGTGGACATTTCAAAAAAATAAATAATATATGTCATCCTTTTCTACCACTTCGCATTCGCGTAAGAAAAATATCATAAAACAGCAATAACTTGTGTTACCACGAGTACATAAAGAAACTCAATGAGTAGTGAAAGCAAAAACGACTACGAGTACAAGTACGGACGTGGATAGGAGTGCAGCTACGGATACAAGTACGGATGCAAAATATTGGTGGTCATCATGCCGTCATTGCCATTAATACATTCGAAACACAAATACATTTTTTACAAGAAAAAGCAGTGGGAACCATCAAGATAGTAAGGAAAAAGGAGGAAAAAATCCTGAAGCCCTAAGCCCTAAGCCCGAGGAACAGGGAGGCATGCCACAGCATGGGCACTGCCCCCCTGCAAAGCATCGTTACGATAGGAACCCACAGCATCATGAAGAGCAGCAGAAAGACGTTCCAAGAATTCCCGACGCACATCACCTAAATGATACCGTCGGAAAGGAATATAAGTAGATCGACGAACAGAATGTTACATGCGGACATATGTGGCAATTATTGTCATAAGAGGTATCGATAAGTGAAGGACTCGTACGTTCTCGCTACTAGTTGTATTCCGTACTTTCCGAGTAAGTATACACCCGCACTTGTACAACCACTTTAGTAAACTCAAGTCCTAGCGTGCTTTCTGGTGAGATTGACTAAGCGTCAAGACGTGCCGGATCACGTCTGTCCGAGGCGACAGACATCACGTCACATGAGAGGAGTTTCGAGGAACGCGTGACTCTTTAAGACTGAAGAAGAGCTAGGCTAGGCTGATAAATCCATCGCAGTGGAGGGAGGGGACAAGTCACTTTTTACTTTCATTTTTTAATTACATTTTGCTACATTGCACACAGATACGCTCTCGCGCATTCTTTCTGTAGTGGCCGTAATTAATTGTTACGCAGTTTGTTTTCTAAGCAAACCTACACAATGGTTTCGGAGCGTTTCATATACACTATGGCATCATGACGACTTGCGAAGCCTTACGCTACGTTTCGTTGATAATGGCTTCATTGTGACGCGGGAATTACGTGATGATCTTGGCTCATTTTGGAAGTGCTTCGGCAAGCGACGTCCAATTCGTTCTGGAACGCGGAGCTCAATTGGGAAAGCTGTGGTTTGCGACTGGCGAAATTTATCTAACGAAACATATTTAGTAGCATCGAGGCGAGTGATGTTACGCGAGACCGGAATGTCATTTCGAGCGACGATTTGCAATTGGTACGCGATGAATTAGTTTCGATTGCGCGCTTTCGGACGGCAAGAAGCAACACGTCTCGGTTTTCTCGGCGTTCGCTCCTTCGTACTTCAATGTTACTTCTTATATACGTACCGTTGTTAAGATCGAGGCAATTGTTGACACTCTAACGACCCAGTTGGCGGGTAGTTACGTCGTTTATGCTTACATTACGATCAATGGACCGACTTGTCTTACACCTGCTCAAAATGATATCTTCAAGTACAGTTAGCCATCGCTTGAGCTTATGCAATTTGGATTTGTTGCGTCTTGGCAAGCTTTTCATAATGCGATTCGGGAGAAGCACTCTTTATTGCATCAAGACGACGACTTACTTAAGGATTTCCTTTTCATGCCTCATTTTACAATTGTGGATTTTGGTTAGGCTTTGCAAGAGTGTGTCGGTTGCTTTAATCAATTGATTGGTGAGTAGCCGACTGATTTACGCATGGGATTTCCGCCTCATACGACGAATTTCGATGGACTCCCTATTTCCTTGACCGAGAAGCGACGACTGGCACGTGTGCACGTACTTCGACAATACGGGACCAACCCAAGAGACTAAGATGACTGGGTGGAGTTTAAGCCACGACGCTTTCTCGTGTTGGGATTGGACTGTGACACCCGCAACGCAATCATTTGGGTCACGTCATAATTTGTTGTTCCTGCGTTAGACTTGTGGTTGAATGCCAAGACCAGAGGACAAGTCCCGCGAGCTTCTACACAGTTGGTTGAGGCGTTGAAGAGAACAACGCATGTGCGTAACATTCGGGACAACGCCATTAATTCGTTGTTGGCTATCAATCAGGGTAACAAGTCCTTCCATGAGCACACCATGATGTGTAACGATTACGAGAGACATTATACAACTTACATGATGGACGACGGCGCTATGTGCAACCGTTTAGAACAGGCATGGCTAGTATTACTCTCAACACGCACGCCATATCGCACCGAGCGAAGTCACTTACACCTTAAATCATGGTGGAGCTTCAGAGTTTTCTCAGGAACCATGCGGTCGATTTTGCACATATGGGGCGCGCTGATCACTCTCAAGATCAAAATTCTGGCAATGGAGATGGTTGTGGCAATGGAAAGCGTCCCCTAAACAGTGGTGGTGCAAATGGAAATGACAATGGAGGTAAGAAACCTCGTCCGGACGAGCATGAAGACGTATCTAAGGACAAAAGCAAGTACAAAGGGCAAGTTACAGGCAAGGGCAAGCTACGCAACGGACGGCGGATAAACTTTAACGCCATCATGAAGGCGCTGACACCCAAGGAACCACAACATTATCATGAAAAGCAACTATGTTTCCAGTGCCACAAGCCCGGACATCGTCCGTTTAAGTGTCCCATGTTATAAGACGAGTCGATGGACAAAACGGACAAGCAGGATTGAAGGTGGTCAATCTGCCGTGATGAGGGTTATGAGCAGTTGGCTACTACTTCTACCGCCCAACCTACACCGTTGTATTTCGCGGAGGCTTTGCCTTCGACTGTAGTAGCGATTTTGTGGAGGCTATAGCTACATTAGGACGTCGTGCAATGTGTAAAGCCATGAGCCGTTAATACAGTAAGCAAAGATTGAGTACTACATATAAAAAGTCGACGTTCAGT
>JAPMLY010000477.1:0-55000 GCA_026401115.1 Tetraselmis chui
AAGGCGGAGAGGGAGAGGTGGTGAAGATGGGGTCCTGGAGGCGGGCTTTGCCGAAGGTGGAATAGTGGTGGGGGTTGATGTTGAGTGTGCAGGTGGATGGAATGCGTGTGCCTCTGTGGGTGTGTGTGTGGGTGAGAGGGATGGAGACTGTGCCATTGGTGGATATGAGAATGCAGTACATTTCAGTACTGAGTGAGACTTGTATGCTGGTGGTGACGGTGGGTGAAGTGGAGGGGTGGGAGCGGAAGTAGGAGCCATCTGGGAATTTTTTCAGGGTTGTGTAGTGGAAGAGATTGAGGGGGGTGTTGGGAAGGGGTGTTGAGGGTGGGGGTGTTGTGTGTGAGGTATTCTGTTGCAGTTTGGGACAGGAGGGTGTATAACCAGTGTGTGGGTGGAATAGTGCCGTCTGAGTGGATGCATGGAAGGGAGAGGGAGTGGCGGGATTGGATTAGAACAGTGGTGAGGCAGGTGTCAGCCCAGGACAGGCCGGGGACGTGTCCTGTGACGGGGGGTGGTGTGATGGTGATGGTGTGAAGATGGTGGTCAGGGGGTACGAGTTCATAGGGTGAACGAGGGAAAATGTGAAGGGATACAGGTCCAGATTGTGAATGGATAGGATTGTTGGGCAAGTGGAGGATATTTACCCAGAAGGAGGAGGGGTCGGCCTCGATCGGGATGGGAGTGTCCAGCGGCTGGAGAGCGTCCGCGAATTGGAGGGTGAATTGGGCTTGCTCGGGTAGATCTTCGAGGTTGCACAGGTAGTGGGCCGGGGGGGTTGGACCTGTAGAGGTGAGACCCGTCGCGAGGTCTGAAGTGAGGAGGTCCTGTAGGAGGGCGACGACTTCTTGGCCGGTGATACCGATGAATACGGGGGAGCGGATCTTCACCCGTCGGCCTGAAACTCCTGGAGCCGAGGCATCCCGGAGAAAGCGAATTTTCTGTTGACTTAGTTTTTCCAGGAGCGAAGGGGAGGAGACCACGGAGGGGGGCACTTGACCGGCTGAGTGAAATTCACGCTGGCGTGAAGTTAGCTGGTACAGGAGTCCTACCGCGATACACGATGTGGGGATCGTCAGGTGTACCTCTTGGAAGCTCGTGTGGAGCTCGACAGGAAGGGGAGTGGCATCGTTGCACTTCGGGGCGGTGGGGTGGGGGGTGCGAGTGGCGATCGCAGTCCACCGTGTGTGCTGGGCGAGTTCGCGTCCGATTATATTTCTGACACGGTTGGGGAGATCGGTGAGGCTGTGGAGGCTTTCGAGTAACCAGCGGCGGGCCAACGAGCATGCCGACACGATCGGGTCGGGGTGAGACGGGTCCGGGAGGAAGACTCCGTGGATCCAGAATCGAGCGAGGTGGGGGGGGGTGGTGGAGTACTGGCCTGTGAGGAGAAGGGAGTCGACCGTTCTGGTGGAGAAGTCGTCGGTCTGTCCCAGGGCCTCTGTTGACCGTGGTGGGGACATGACCAGAGGTGTTTGCAGTCCACGACGGAGAGGAAGGGGGTCCAGTGGTGTGCCCAGGAGTTGTGGGGGGTGGTTGAGCTGGGGGGCGGTGAGAAATGGGGTCAGGGGGTGCCCCGCGAGTGCGTTCCGGGGGTGGTAAAGGTCCGTGAAGCGGCCCTGCTGCGGGGGGTCCTTCAGAAGCGCATGCCTGTAGGTGGGGGGGGTAGGGGGTGTAGACATATTGATCGAGCAGGAAGTCGTGCGTCGGAAGGGAGTGTTGGAGTTGGGTATGGCCTTTAGAGTGGGTGTTTGAGGGTCGTTCGCGTGTTGGCTGCACGCGACCAGGCCTGATGGGGCCTGGGTTTGGTGGATGTTGGCGGCGGACTTGGACGTCCGGACGCTCGGAGGGGCGCGATGTGGTGCGCCGCCGACCGGGGGGTAAGCTTTTTGTAAGCAATGTGGTTTTTGGGTGTGGCGTAGTACTTTGACGGGTACGCGTGTAGATTTTGAAGTGGGTGGCGCGATAGCTGTCGGTTGGGTAAAATTCAAATCCCGGAGAGCTGCGCTTTTGAGCGTGTACCGTCTGGTGTCGCTACGGATCCACTGACCATTGTGAGCTAGGCTCAGGTTGGGAGAGGTGAATGGTGCACGCCGTCCGGCAGCCCTGTTCACCAGTCTTGCGCTCGATGGGAGGCCAGGCCCAGAGCGAAGACGATCGGCGTTGCTCATTCGAGCTACCGACCCATCCCCGTGTTATATGGTATTTGTAGTACTTTAGTAGTACTGTGGAACTTTTTACTGTCTTTAGTGACGGTAGGATACGTTTTTTTTTCGTGTGGCGGTTAGCCTCCTCAAGCTAAACGCTAGCACAAATCAGTTCTAATCTGTCTAGTTCTGACGTTGCAAGATGGCAAAAGATGTTGTCGGTGAAAGATGTTAAGAAGATGTCTCTCTGCTGTACTTTAGCAGTACATGTTGTAAGTGAACAAAGGAATTGTTAAATGGTTCTGTCACCTCCCTCTACAACACTTGGCTTAAATAGGTCTCCGCCCAGCTAGCTTACGCATGCTTGCTTCGCTTACGTGTCAGGCGTTAGGGTTCATTGTCTAACCGTCGTCATCTGTCCTGAGACGCGGCCTGCCTAGCATTGGGTTTCACGACGCGGCATGTTTTGCATCGGAGAACTCGCTTAGGCGCGTCATCTTGCTAGTTAGATTAATTGTGCGTATCTATACGTACCGGGAGGTATTGGTCGTACAGTAAGCATCATAACCCTTGTGAATATTGCATTAGCGACGTACCCACGTGTGTACGTCCGTCCGATGGAAAAGCACGAATTGGAATTAGTAACGAGTACATGTACAATGTCATGCAATGTACTGTTGCATGATTGTACTCGTCACACAATTGTGGGTTAGATTTATAAGGTGCGATCAACAAACCACGGCGCGTTTTGCACTGACCTACACACCTCTATCGTGACGCCCAATTTTGCACGCCTCTATGCGTAGCTCGGTACACGCGGTGTTGCGACGAGCATGGAGAGTACTCAACACTAAGTGCTCATTATGTTTGTGCAATCGCACTTATATCCGCCCAGTATGCTCTTCCCGGCCACCTAGAGAGCGGCAACATCGAGAATGGCATGTCGCGTGAACTTGGTTTTGGACTAACGCCCATCAATGCTTTGCCATCTAGGACATTTCTTAGGAGAACGATTGGGCCATGCACTCTTCGACTAAGTACACATAACGTTCCTCGGAGGTTGTGTGCCGACGTTCCTCGGAGGTTAAAAACCGTAAGCATCCGCAGTAATCGCCACTGGTCCGCCCCCGCCTAAGGAGTAACAACATGAATAATTTGTAATCATGAAAAACATATAATGATAAATCCACTTGTCAAGATTGCAAAATGCAATTCTCGACCTTCACGATGCACGGCCCGCTCCCACCGAACCGGGATACCGATCGGCGTTCGTGAAGGGCGACGGGCCAGCCTAATCCAACTCCCGTGTGACTTCGGTATCGTCGGAGATAGGAGGGAAAAGGCTACCGAAAATCCCCCCCCACGCCGCCGCTCATCAATCCCGCCGTCGCATCCCGTAGGCCTCGTCCCAAGGTCGTTGCCGCTCTTCCCGTCGCGACTTTCCTACTAGTCGAGGTCCACCGTCACCTCGAATGCAGGTGAGGGGGGGGGGGGGGGGGGGGGGGGGGCGAAGCTTCAACGCAGAAAAAGCCAGCGCTCGTGCGGCCGCGCTAAGTTTTTTTCCTTGCCTTTTCCCCGGCAATTTTTGTGTTGGTGCCATGGTACCAATTGGGAAACCAGCCAACGATCGCACCCTCCCTCCACCGTTCGCGCGTCCGTCCATCACCCTTGTTTTTAGTTGCGAGCCTCCGCTCTTACCCGAGCTCGCACTCTCTAATATTCGGTGTGCCTAGCGACAGTGGGTGACGACATGGTGGGGCATGGTCTCCCTTGCCGGATCCAAAAGGCCGCGGGGGTACGGACATTGTTCACACCCTCCGTATATGGTTGTCCGGCGGCGGTTGGTCTTGAGGATCGCCGCCGCAAAACCTCAACGCTCCTCCCGTCGCGACACTCCTCGCTACAAGTGTCGTGCTCCCACCCTTTGGGCCGGCTTGACGTTAGTAGGGTGGTCGACGTCTAGCCCGCGCCATACCCTTGCGATGCTTCCCGGATGTCCGCCGCCAACTACAACGCCCGCGTCCCACCGCTGATCCGTCCGTACCCTTGGGCGAGGAACATGAAAACCCTAAACATTTAACCCTAAATCGATTGACTTTTTGTGTAAGCACCCTAGCGCAGGGTCGTTGGCCTTTGAAGCTTGCGCATGGCCGGGCGTGAAAAATGGGGGGAGCTTTTAAAGTACCATAACGCGGGCTTTTATTTGGCATATGGTAAATGGCTCGGCACAAAAAATGGTGCATAAAATGGGCAACGTCAGGAATATAAGAAATATATAGCGATGATTGTTTAGCGTATTGGCGCACCGACTGTGCGGGTACTACATGTCGAGGGGTTCATGGCCGCGGGCGAATGCGACATATTTTGAAACCCTAAAAGCTTTAACCGGCTGTACGAGGGCATGGACGGCGTCGGACGGCGGATTTGACGTGAAAGCCGGCCGGTTGGACTGCAGGTTATGTTGACTTGTGGTAAGAGTTTCCACATGCGACTTATACTGCCTCAATCGGACATTATTGTAAGGCAAAGTTGGGTTTTTATGGCTTCTTAAGTTTTGGTTTTTGGGCCCGCATCTCACCTACGTGAAGTATCTTAACGACATGTGCCATCACACCCACGTGCTCTCATGCTCACGGACAACATGGTGGGATCACAAAAACCGCACGTTGTGCGTGCCCGCATGTGGCGCAGCGGCGGCGGCCTCGTAGGGGGAAGCGCCCGCATGTCCGTCGGCTCTCACCCCCACCTCCTCGTGGTCGGCGCTGGTAACCCTATAGCCGTGCCAAGCTTGACACGGTTGGGGGCTACGCGGAGTGACTACGGAAGTTGTGATCCGCGCGATCAACAAATGTCGAAAAGCCCCAGTTGGAGGGCTTTTTTAATTTTTATTTGCGAACTATCGCCAAGATCTCCCGCTCGGCTAGTCCGATATTACTATTCAAGGTTGGATACTTCTCGAATACTCTCATGTCTACGGGCGGGACATGTATCACATGAATTGTTTTGGCGGCGAGGAGGGTACGGACGGATACATGTTGTCGGCGAGCGTTGGAGCAGGCGGCAAGCAATTGGGAAGCAGCGCCATGGCATGATGTTACAAGCATGTGGGACTCGAGTCTCCTTTGGGGACGAGGCGAGACGCTACGCGGGCCGGGGGAGGGTCGCAGCCGGAGGAGCGACACGGTCTGGCGGCGGAGGTCCCATGGATCGACCGCCGCAAGTAAAAGCCGGTACGGAGACTTTTCGGTTTAATATTTTCGTACCGCAACGGCTAGAGCAGACTACGCATCGTGGTAACAAGCGACACAATAATTTTCATATTAGCACGCAGATAAAAGCACACACAAAATACAAAACATGTGAATTGCATGAATTTGACGGTGTTGTGCTGCTAGTTTGGACAATGTGCATTATGCGAGGTTGGATCAAGAGGCTCACGGCGTAAGCCCTAATCCTAAGAGTCCGTTTGGGATTGATTAAGGGACCTCCCACAGACATCAACCATTAACTCGGTGTTATTGTAAACAAAGTTAAATTTCACCTGTTGTGTCGCCGATTTCTTCGGGAGAATTCACCAGTCAAAGTGTGGAAATCCAAACTCCGGAGCTCCCGGCGAATCACGGTATGCCCAAAAATCAAGATTGGGCCGCAAACATTTCAAAGCGTCGGATCGTAAATACATCACATGATCGCAGATGCGTCACATGTGACGGCCCCCATTTATTGTGCCCCGATTCCCCCTTAACTTCACTACCGTCAACACAAGGTTCGGTCCGCCCTTTCAACGACTTAAAGTACATTTAAACCCTACATGCTAAATACCCGCACTCCTATTTAAAAGGCACATTTCACAACAAACGGAAATTGGATTTTTAACAAGTACCCGGGTACCGATTAATCGACTGCCGTCTTAGTTAGGGCGTATCAAATACTGCCAGCTAGGTCTTAGAGTAGGGTTTAACGCCGGGGTCTCCTTGTCCACCCATCTCCGTTAGCGGTAGCAACATAAAATCAGTAATATATGCAAGTAATTGTGTTACAACTACATATATATACATATGAGAAAAAGTATGTTGCTATCTCCGCTATGCGCTGCCCGCTCTCGGCGGGCGAGGACGTTGATCAGCCTAGCGGGTCAACATGTGTAGATCGAGTCGTTTCTACTTGACCTAGGCTCTTGTGCGACTCCGGTCGTGCCGGATCAGCCAGGGAAGGGCAGTCGAAAACTCGCCTCGCTCAAGTAGTCGACGGCCCTAACTAAATCTACGCACACCCTCGTTAGAGATCATAGCCGCTCCTCTCGTTTCATGTGTCCTCCCGGCATAGGCTTCTCCTACCCTTCGGCTCATGGGAAGGAAACCGTATCCGCAGATAGCTTCCGTTTGTCGCTCCTTACATCGCTTCTTTCCTATCCCAGTCGGATGCAAGTTGTTTCCACCGTATGTGTGTTCCGATTTTTTCGCCCGTACCCTCCCCCTCAGTCCTTGTGGTTGACGTTGCCATGGGGTCGTCTATACGAGCACTATGATATCGCGATAATCCTTAGAATAGCACTTGAGGCACTTTTGACGATGGTGGGTACCGGCGAGGGAAAAGGTTGGGGGGGGAAAGTCGGATCGGGACGCCGACGTCTAAGGTGTTGGGTACGGAAGTTTAAACCGAAATCCTCATTACATGGTTTTCCGGCGGCGGGCGATCCCTAGGACAGTCGCCGCCAAACCGTGCCGGTCCTCTCGCCGTGGCTGTCCTCCTCGCTGTATGTGCCCCCCCCCCCCCTTGGGTCGGCTCGACTTCAAGAGCGCTGGTCCACGGCTAGTGAGCGCCCTTCCATGGCTATGCTTCCATGTTGTCCGCGGCCAACTCCAACATCCTCAACCCACCGTTGATCGGCCCGTTCCCTCCTCGCCAAAAATTCTCACATACAACGCCCTTGTCTCCCTATCAAATTAGTGTATGCAAGTATTCAATTGCGGAAAAACACATCGGATGGGCCGAGCGGGTGATCTTGGCGTTGGTCGTGTACATATATCATTTTTAAAAGCCCGCCGTACATGACTTTCCCGACATATGTTGATTACGCGAATCGCGTGGGCGCCGACCGGCGGCGCAGCGGCGGTGGCCCGGAGGGGGGTGCGCTCGCAGGCCCGTCGGCATCCCCTTACCTCCCCGTGGTGGGCGCTGGAAACCCCGTAGCCGTGCCAGGCTTGGCACGGTAGGGGGCTAAGAGGGCCGACAGCTCGATCCGCGGGATCAGCAGCTGTCGGGAAAGCCATGTACATAGGGCTTTTGAAAAAAAAAAATTCTGTGCGAATACCGGCACCAAGACCTCCCGCTCGGCCCGTCCGATATGTTTTTTCGCGTACAAATACTCCTGAATACAACCTTACTTTGAGGGGTGGGGCTTGTGCTACGGCAGCGTTTGATGGCGAGGAGGGTACGGCCGGATCAGCGGTGGGAGACGGGTGTTGGAGCTGGAGGTGGCCAGCCGGGAAGCAGCGCCAAGAAAGGGCGCTCGCTAGCCGTCGACCAGCCATGTGCCAATCGAGCCTTGCCGAGGGGTGAGGCAAGACATGGCACAGGCCGGTGGCTAGTCGCAGACGGAGGAGCGGCTATATGAGGCGGCGGCGATCCTCAGGATCAGCCGCCGCCGGAAAGCCCTGTACGGAGGGCTTTTTTCGGAAACAAAACAGTGCCCGTACCCGGCGTCGAGCTAGTTGGGGAGCAGCACCAGGGTAGGGCGCTCACTAGCGAGCCGCTACGTCGTCCAGCGTCATCTCCCGGGGGGGGGAGTTAGCTGGGGCGGCAAGGAGGACGGTCGCGACGGGAGGAGCGACACGATCTGGCGGCGACGACCCTCTGGGTCGGCGCCGCCGGAAAACCCGGCACGGAGGGTTTTGTGTAATTCTGGGCGCCCGCGGCCCGCCGGATCCAGCTACGGTGACCTGCCCCCCCCCCTCTTCGACACCCACTACCCCGGCAGACCTGCATAATCATAGGTTTCCTTGAGCGTGGGCCCGGGTGAGCGCGGAGGCCCCCGCTCAAGGACAAGTTGCTCGGTGGACGCGCGATCAGAGGGGGGAGGGTACGGCCACATGCCGGAAAACCGACAGGTACCCGGGTACCAGACTGAGAAAAAACCGGGGAAATGAACGGGGAAAATTCAGGCGCGGAGGCAGGAGCGCTAGGTTTTTCTATGTCTGTGTGTCTCGGTCCCCCCCACTTGTCCTCGAGGTGAGGGGGGACCTCGACAAGGAGGAACGCCGCGTCGGTGGACGCGGCAAGACCTTGGGGCGGGGCTTACGGAATGGAGCGGCGGGATCGATGAGCGACCGCGCGAGGAGGGTTTTTTTGCCAGCCTTTCCCCTCCTACCTTCGGCAAGACCGAAGTCACGCGGGAGCTAGATTAGGCTGGCCCGTCGTCCCTCCCGAACGCCGACCGGCCTAGGCCAGTCGGCACCCCGGTTCGGTGGGAGCGGGCCGCGCATTGTGAAGGTCGAGTATCAGTTTAGTTTTGCATTTCTCGACAAGTGGATTTATCTTTAGATCTGTTTTTTCTTGATTACAAAATTACTACGTTGTTACTGCTTGGGCGGGGGGACTGTGGCAATTACTGCAGTTGCTTACAGTTTTTTTACTCCCGAGGAACGTCGTCACACATTGCATATAGGTGTGTCGATAAGTGTACCTGGTCGAAGAGACCCGGGCCCAACTTGCTAGTAAGTCATGTATAGCGAAGTAGAGTGGCCCAAGAGACAGAAGTCGGTCCAGTTTGCCGGCATGTTGTGAACAATTTCCAATTTCCAATTACGCGAATCGCAGCTGTCGGCCCACCCCGTCTAACCCCTTACCGTGCCCGGCATGGGACGGCAATATGGTTAAGAGGGCCCACCACGAGGAGGTGGGGGTAAGTGCCGACGGGCATGCGAGCGCATTCCCCACCGGGGTCGCCGCCGCTGCGCCGCCGGCGGGCGCCCTAGTAACGGACTTTATGGGAACAACGTACATACAGTCGGATTACCCGTACCGTAGTATTGTGAACGTCATGATCACGTACTCGAAATTGCCCGAAGCCATACGCGAGGTCGAGCCGCATGAAAAAAATCCGTCCTTAAGCTCGTCGAGTGTGTCATCCACACCCGGAAGTGGGTAAGCGTCCTCACGCGTAACTTCGTTTAGTCCACGGTAGTCAATGCACATGCGTAGCGAGCCATCAGCTTCGCGCACAAAAGTAATTGGCGAGCCGAACTCATTATGCACGGGTCGGATCAAACCAGCTTTCATTGCGTCTTTGACGTGTCGGTAAGGCTCAGCGCGCTCTGCGGGTGACAATCTATTAAGACGATGGCGTTTCATCGGGCCAGTAGTCTCGATAGGATGATCCCACTGTCGGCTTACATGCGGCGAATTTCATGGCTGCAGTAACTTCGGAAAGTTATCGTATAGTAACGACCGGAAGTTGTCACGTTGTTCTGCAGTAAGCTCCGCTCGAGTGTGAAACTCAGTCGATTGTTCTGATGCTGCCAAAACGTCAATCCGAAACGTAAAAATCTGCATTACGTCCTCTGCTCCGGCGCGTCATGCGCATTAGCTTCTGAATCTTAGCGGATGACATCAATAGACATTCAGGACGTCGCTCCTCAATATTTGTTTCCACTGATGTCCCATCCGTTAAGAGTAAAAACTCGTGTAGTGCCAAATTGTAGAGGCATGCTCATCGTCAAGCCATGGTAAACCCAACACTAAATCAGCACCGCGTAAATCACGTAGGACGTAAAAAGTCCGTCGAAACTCGTGACGAGCCAGCTCGAAGGTGATGTCGGAGACAGTCGAAGATGTCACACGTTGACCATTAGCATGAGTATTGGTCGGAGACTTTCGAGTATGTAAATCAAGGCGTCTTACGAATCTTCTGACACAAAATCAAGAGTCGCAGCGCAGTCGACTAACCCACAAATAAGTTGTTCACCATCATGAACTTTCACAACCAACTTAGTGAGAATCAAGGGCCGAGCTTCCGCCAGGTCCGTCAATAAGGCGGCAGCTTTCAAAGAAAATTGTAGTAGCGCAGCGATGGACTCTCCCGTGTCGTTAGGAGGTACACGTACCGAGGTAGATTCATCAAGTGTTGTACCCGGAGCTTGATCGTAAACAACACAATCAGCGTCGACTAACCAAAGCTGAATATGCCAAGGAGCTAGAACAACCACCTTATGTTGGGTGGGATTGTCGAGCGACTGGCGAGTAAATAGTTGTGTCCTCGCTGGAAATTCTTGGTAAAGTTTCGAGTGTCGAGTGAGCTCGTTGAACTTAGCCCATATAGGAAGAGCAAACACATCCATCGTAGGCGTTGGAGCTATACGCCGACAAATCTCAGAATGATGTCCAATCTGTTCATCTAACTCCCAGGGTGGATTAATGAACACACGCTCTCAAATTAGTTTCTCTCCATGATCGACTCACTCGGCGAACAATGGGGTGAGTCCACGTGCGAGTTTAGACCTTCATCATCAGCACAACCCTCCAAGGTGAAGTCAAACCGTGCATACGGAGGTTCAAAAACAGAGTAAACCAGTTTTCAATCAATCGAACGTTTGGTTACATGTTTACGACTCTCTCTCCTTGTTCTGACGTCGACGGCCTGCTACTAATTTCGCAGGAGTCGCGATTGTACTCGACGGAGGTGTCGAGAGGTATTCGACGATCTCTGTCGCTAGCAGTGTTTCTGGACGACCATTAGATGTAGCCGGCGGTTGCAGTTCGTTAGTAGAACAGCCATGCCACCATCATTGCTTCTTCGAAGGAGCACCCATCGCCTCCTTGTCTTTAAGCTCCGGGCATTCGAAAAGACGGTGTCCCTTCTTGTGGCACTTGAAACTAAGCCCCTCCTCTAGTCGCAGTGATGGCGCAAGCACAACCTGTCATACAACATAGTTGATCAGCCACACACACACACACACACACACACACACACACACACACACACACACACACACACAAACAATGCAATTCGCAATTAAGTGCCATAGAAACGCACCAGAAGCAGAGCAAACATAGTCATAGTCTAAGGCTACGTGTGCCGTTTGTGTCATTTCCTGAACCGTTCGCATAGGCAGTACACCAAAACCACCCCAACCTGACTTGGTCCTGAATAGGTGTTCCTTCCTTGCCTTGCAATATATGCACGTGTACTTTGATGAGCATTCACACAGCCCTGTTCATCCGATCAGAAACTTAAGGTATCCACCCATGCATAATTGCACAGCATAGTGCCTCCCATCCACCATAATGCCCTCAGCTTCTAAGTTCCGTATCACCTATGGAATTCCCGGGCAGCTCCGCATGATGTCCTCGTAGCAATCATCACGGAGGTAAAAGGAGCAAATCAGGTTGTTCTCCACAGAGTTGACAAGGAAGCCCTCCTTGCCCTTTACACCTGCCACTGAGCTATCATCATATACAATCTGTCCACACAGTTGGTGACGTGAAATGCAACTTCAGTATAGGGACTTCAATTTGTCAATTTGTATGCGACTATGCATATCATCATTACACAAACCAGCACACCTTCAGTACCACCACCGTCCCATTTGTTCTCGTGGCATTAAAGATGCCGGAAGCATCAGCAATCTCTTGCACCCGCAAAGCCTCCCCATGCTGAATCAGTCCTTCCTTCAGCAATCGCCGTGCACGTTACTGCAACACTAGTGATAGATACAGTGTTGTGGATACCATGTGTACGGATGACTGCAACCCCACAGCACTTAACTCCTCCGCTTGCCTGTCTAGCATTATAACTACGGCTGGCCAATTGCACATGTGAGCCACTCCATGTAACACCAATCTCACCATCTCCTCCATGTCCGCATCCCACATGTACGTCGTGATGTTTATCAGCCGTTAATAAGCATCTTGTGACAGCCTCAAGTCGGTTTAGATATGTAGCCCGTTTCGCACCCACAGCTCTCTTATGGCATGCATTGCACGTTCCTCTGCCGCTTTGAGCACATGCTTAAAGTTCCTAGATTGTAATATAGCATTTAGGAGCTCCATGTAGTTCGCTAGCAAGGCAACCAGTATAAACCGGGGTGTGTGAGCTGCTCGAAATTCAGCAGGCTGCCCAACGAGGTCCACCTCCTCACGCGGCTCGACGCGTCCGTGCTCTCCCTCCCAACTGCGATCGCCCGCTTCCTCCTCGCTGTCCCCAAACACACGCTGCCAACTGTCGTCGTTGCCGACAACCTCAGTCACCACCGCTTTACGGGCTCCAGCTGACCTGCTTTCCGTACTACATACCTTTGCTCGAGTTGCTGCATGTCGGAGTTTGTACGACAACCTGCTGGGTCTTTCTCGCTGCTGCGACCTGCGATGCGGCAATTCCTCGGCGTCGTCGCCGCAGCTGTCCTCCACGTCGCAGCGACCCCCACCGGTGCTGTCAAGTTCTTCCGTTGCGTCCTCACGACCAATCTCAAACATCGCCTTTGCTTTACCATTGAGCCGTGACACTTCCTTCTCAACCTTTCGACGCTTGATTTCTGCCTGGACGCGCTCCCGGTTCGCCGCCGACAGTTGCGACCGCAGGTCTTTCTCAGCGTCCTTTTGGCTGTCGACCATCACCCGCCATTATCTCTCCGCCTCCTTCGCATTACCTACCTTTTTGCGGGGTTGGCTGACTTGTGACTGCAAATTTTGCACGGTTGTTGCTTCACGGACTCTCGCGCGGACATGGTCAGCGCATGATGAGTTAGTGATGCCGCCGCTCCTGCGCGCTACTGCTCGCCCGCCGCGCTCTCTCTGCCCTACTCTAGCACGCGGGTTACTTTATGCAAGTGACACGTCTGCACCCGTCGTGAGATGTGATTCCCAAGACTTGACGAGCCGCGTCGCTAGTTTGTTGATGGCGGTTGGAAAGCCCTAGCACTTGGCACGAGGACCAAGGTAGAGCGGTGCAAGCCATCTAGGCAGAAAAGCTATTTAAGCCTAGTGCAGGAAAGGGAGGTGACAGAAGCTTTTAACAATTCCCTTTGTTCAATTTCAATATATTGTTAAGTACTAATAGTTAGTTATCTTATCATATCTCTCTCCATTTGCACTTCCGCCTACGGAGACAGCAACGACAGACAAAACAAACTATACTTGTGTCTACAATTAGCTTACTGTAGGCTAACCGCCATACTAGTTTCGGAGCTCATTGGTCGACGCACGTTTTCACTGTCGCTTGATTTGTTCGACGCTGCTTGATTAACTCGAAATGGCTTCTGTCGGACCTAGTCATTACGTTGTGGTCGTACTACATGTTGGTGAGCCTCTGACATTAAGCTTGTTTTACAGCGTGGGCCTCATATTGGTAGAGCTTGGTTTAATGTTCGATCTTGCCTGACGAAGAACATGTTGATGTTGTTGTTCGCGAGTTACTCGAGGAAACCGGCCTTACCTTGAGTCGTGATTACTTGACTATGTTGAGTGACGCTCATGTTCATGCCCTTTTACTTGAAGGGCAGCGTCACCTTATTTACGTCTTTCGGCTTCTCTTTCGATTCCTTACGTGACATCTAATTTACGTACACCTGCTAAGCTTGAGCAAGTTGTTACCGCTCAATCGACTATTAATCCGGATGGTCTTACGTTGTGCTAGCAACGATTGACATTGACGGTCTTTCTCTTACGCCGACTAAGCATGGGTTACTTCCAGCATTGCAGCGTAAGTTTGAGTTACTTCTCTTTAGTTACGTGACTCAATGGGAGACTTTTCGTCGAGTTGTTTGTACTCACAAAGAACTCCACAGCGCAGTTTTCGGGTATTTTTCAGACATTTTAATGAATGCGTCCATTGCAACACACCGAAAGCTGCCTTTGTCACCTCCAAACGCCCCACAAACCCCACAACGCATACTAAGGGTCGTGCACAAGCCGTGAGAGCCATGTGCGCCCTCGTGGTAGCTATACTTGTCGCGGATGGTGCTCGATATGCGTGATGGGTGTCGCCATTGTTACAATATTTATCAGCATGTCGCGTTACCGGTAACACAACAACTAACACAAACACAACGAAAGCGAGAATGGCATGCGGCTTTAAGTCTAAAAAGCAGCGAGCGGCAGAGAGACGGGCGGCGAGGGAGCTCACGACGGGTGCAGACGTGTCACTTGCATAAAGTAACCCGCGTGCTAGAGTAGGGCAGAGAGAGCGCGGCGGGCGAGCAGTAGCGCGCAGGAGCGGCGGCATCACTAACTCATCATGCGCTGACCATGTCCGCGCGAGAGTCCGTGAAGCAACAACCGTGCAAAATTTGCAGTCACAAGTCAGCCAACCCCGCAAAAAGGTAGGTAATGCGAAGGAGGCGGAGAGATAATGGCGGGTGATGGTCGACAGCCAAAAGGACGCTGAGAAAGACCTGCGGTCGCAACTGTCGGCGGCGAACCGGGAGCGCGTCCAGGCAGAAATCAAGCGTCGAAAGGTTGAGAAGGAAGTGTCACGGCTCAATGGTAAAGCAAAGGCGATGTTTGAGATTGGTCGTGAGGACGCAACGGAAGAACTTGACAGCACCGGTGGGGGTCGCTGCGACGTGGAGGACAGCTGCGGCGACGACGCCGAGGAATTGCCGCATCGCAGGTCGCAGCAGCGAGAAAGACCCAGCAGGTTGTCGTACAAACTCCGACATGCAGCAACTCGAGCAAAGGTATGTAGTACGGAAAGCAGGTCAGCTGGAGCCCGTAAAGCGGTGGTGACTGAGGTTGTCGGCAACGACGACAGTTGGCAGCGTGTGTTTGGGGACAGCGAGGAGGAAGCGGGCGATCGCAGTTGGGAGGGAGAGCACGGACGCGTCGAGCCGCGTGAGGAGGTGGACCTCGTTGGGCAGCCTGCTGAATTTCGAGCAGCTCACACACCCCGGTTTATACTGGTTGCCTTGCTAGCGAACTACATGGAGCTCCTAAATGCTATATTACAATCTAGGAACTTTAAGCATGTGCTCAAAGCGGCAGAGGAACGTGCAATGCATGCCATAAGAGAGCTGTGGGTGCGAAACGGGCTACATATCTAAACCGACTTGAGGCTGTCACAAGATGCTTATTAACGGCTGATAAACATCACGACGTACATGTGGGATGCGGACATGGAGGAGATGGTGAGATTGGTGTTACATGGAGTGGCTCACATGTGCAATTGGCCAGCCGTAGTTATAATGCTAGACAGGCAAGCGGAGGAGTTAAGTGCTGTGGGGTTGCAGTCATCCGTACACATGGTATCCACAACACTGTATCTATCACTAGTGTTGCAGTAACGTGCACGGCGATTGCTGAAGGAAGGACTGATTCAGCATGGGGAGGCTTTGCGGGTGCAAGAGATTGCTGATGCTTCCGGCATCTTTAATGCCACGAGAACAAATGGGACGGTGGTGGTACTGAAGGTGTGCTGGTTTGTGTAATGATGATATGCATAGTCGCATACAAATTGACAAATTGAAGTCCCTATACTGAAGTTGCATTTCACGTCACCAACTGTGTGGACAGATTGTATATGATGATAGCTCAGTGGCAGGTGTAAAGGGCAAGGAGGGCTTCCTTGTCAACTCTGTGGAGAACAACCTGATTTGCTCCTTTTACCTCCGTGATGATTGCTACGAGGACATCATGCGGAGCTGCCCGGGAATTCCATAGGTGATACGGAACTTAGAAGCTGAGGGCATTATGGTGGATGGGAGGCACTATGCTGTGCAATTATGCATGGGTGGATACCTTAAGTTTCTGATCGGATGAACAGGGCTGTGTGAATGCTCATCAAAGTACACGTGCATATATTGCAAGGCAAGGAAGGAACACCTATTCAGGACCAAGTCAGGTTGGGGTGGTTTTGGTGTACTGCCTATGCGAACGGTTCAGGAAATGACACAAACGGCACACGTAGCCTTAGACTATGACTATGTTTGCTCTGCTTCTGGTGCGTTTCTATGGCACTTAATTGCGAATTGCATTGTTTGTGTGTGTGTGTGTGTGTGTGTGTGTGTGTGTGTGTGTGTGTGTGTGTGTGTGTGTGTGTGGCTGATCGACTATGTTGTATGACAGGTTGTGCTTGCGCCATCACTGCGACTAGAGGAGGGGCTTAGTTTCAAGTGCCACAAGAAGGGACACCGTCTTTTCGAATGCCCGGAGCTTAAAGACAAGGAGGCGATGGGTGCTCCTTCGAAGAAGCAATGATGGTGGCATGGCTGTTCTACTAACGAACTGCAACCGCCGGCTACATCTAATGGTCGTCCAGAAACACTGCTAGCGACAGAGATCGTCGAATACCTCTCGACACCTCCGTCGAGTACAATCGCGACTCCTGCGAAATTAGTAGCAGGCCGTCGACGTCAGAACAAGGAGAGAGAGTCGTAAACATGTAACCAAACGTTCGATTGATTGAAAACTGGTTTACTCTGTTTTTGAACCTCCGTATGCACGGTTTGACTTCACCTTGGAGGGTTGTGCTGATGATGAAGGTCTAAACTCGCACGTGGACTCACCCCATTGTTCGCCGAGTGAGTCGATCATGGAGAGAAACTAATTTGAGAGCGTGTGTTCATTAATCCACCCTGGGAGTTAGATGAACAGATTGGACATCATTCTGAGATTTGTCGGCGTATAGCTCCAACGCCTACGATGGATGTGTTTGCTCTTCCTATATGGGCTAAGTTCAACGAGCTCACTCGACACTCGAAACTTTACCAAGAATTTCCAGCGAGGACACAACTATTTACTCGCCAGTCGCTCGACAATCCCACCCAACATAAGGTGGTTGTTCTAGCTCCTTGGCATATTCAGCTTTGGTTAGTCGACGCTGATTGTGTTGTTTACGATCAAGCTCCGGGTACAACACTTGATGAATCTACCTCGGTACGTGTACCTCCTAACGACACGGGAGAGTCCATCGCTGCGCTACTACAATTTTCTTTGAAAGCTGCCGCCTTATTGACGGACCTGGCGGAAGCTCGGCCCTTGATTCTCACTAAGTTGGTTGTGAAAGTTCATGATGGTGAACAACTTATTTGTGGGTTAGTCGACTGCGCTGCGACTCTTGATTTTGTGTCAGAAGATTCGTAAGACGCCTTGATTTACATACTCGAAAGTCTCCGACCAATACTCATGCTAATGGTCAACGTGTGACATCTTCGACTGTCTCCGACATCACCTTCGAGCTGGCTCGTCACGAGTTTCGACGGACTTTTTACGTCCTACGTGATTTACGCGGTGCTGATTTAGTGTTGGGTTTACCATGGCTTGACGATGAGCATGCCTCTACAATTTGGCACTACACGAGTTTTTACTCTTAACGGATGGGACATCAGTGGAAACAAATATTGAGGAGCGACGTCCTGAATGTCTATTGATGTCATCCGCTAAGATTCAGAAGCTAATGCGCATGACGCGCCGGAGCAGAGGACGTAATGCAGATTTTTACGTTTCGGATTGACGTTTTGGCAGCATCAGAACAATCGACTGAGTTTCACACTCGAGCGGAGCTTACTGCAGAACAACGTGACAACTTCCGGTCGTTACTATACGATAACTTTCCGAAGTTACTGCAGCCATGAAATTCGCCGCATGTAAGCCGACAGTGGGATCATCCTATCGAGACTACTGGCCCGATGAAACGCCATCGTCTTAATAGATTGTCACCCGCAGAGCGCGCTGAGCCTTACCGACACGTCAAAGACGCAATGAAAGCTGGTTTGATCCGACCCGTGCATAATGAGTTCGGCTCGCCAATTACTTTTGTGCGCGAAGCTGATGGCTCGCTACGCATGTGCATTGACTACCGTGGACTAAACGAAGTTACGCGTGAGGACGCTTACCCACTTCCGGGTGTGGATGACACACTCGACGAGCTTAAGGACGGATTTTTTTCATGCGGCTCGACCTCGCGTATGGCTTCGGGCAATTTCGAGTACGTGATCATGACGTTCACAATACTACGGTACGGGTAATCCGACTGTATGTACGTTGTTCCCATAAAGTCCGTTACTAGGGCGCCCGCCGGCGGCGCAGCGGCGGCGACCCCGGTGGGGAATGCGCTCGCATGCCCGTCGGCACTTACCCCCACCTCCTCGTGGTGGGCCCTCTTAACCATATTGCCGTCCCATGCCGGGCACGGTAAGGGGTTAGACGGGGTGGGCCGACAGCTGCGATTCGCGTAATTGGAAATTGGAAATTGTTCACAACATGCCGGCAAACTGGACCGACTTCTGTCTCTTGGGCCACTCTACTTCGCTATACATGACTTACTAGCAAGTTGGGCCCGGGTCTCTTCGACCAGGTACACTTATCGACACACCTATATGCAATGTGTGACGACGTTCCTCGGGAGTAAAAAAACTGTAAGCAACTGCAGTAATTGCCACAGTCCCCCCGCCCAAGCAGTAACAACGTAGTAATTTTGTAATCAAGAAAAAACAGATCTAAAGATAAATCCACTTGTCGAGAAATGCAAAACTAAACTGATACTCGACCTTCACAATGCGCGGCCCGCTCCCACCGAACCGGGGTGCCGACTGGCCTAGGCCGGTCGGCGTTCGGGAGGGACGACGGGCCAGCCTAATCTAGCTCCCGCGTGACTTCGGTCTTGCCGAAGGTAGGAGGGGAAAGGCTGGCAAAAAAACCCTCCTCGCGCGGTCGCTCATCGATCCCGCCGCTCCATTCCGTAAGCCCCGCCCCAAGGTCTTGCCGCGTCCACCGACGCGGCGTTCCTCCTTGTCGAGGTCCCCCCTCACCTCGAGGACAAGTGGGGGGGACCGAGACACACAGACATAGAAAAACCTAGCGCTCCTGCCTCCGCGCCTGAATTTTCCCCGTTCATTTCCCCGGTTTTTTCTCAGTCTGGTACCCGGGTACCTGTCGGTTTTCCGGCATGTGGCCGTACCCTCCCCCCTCTGATCGCGCGTCCACCGAGCAACTTGTCCTTGAGCGGGGGCCTCCGCGCTCACCCGGGCCCACGCTCAAGGAAACCTATGATTATGCAGGTCTGCCGGGGTAGTGGGTGTCGAAGAGGGGGGGGGGCAGGTCACCGTAGCTGGATCCGGCGGGCCGCGGGCGCCCAGAATTACACAAAACCCTCCGTGCCGGGTTTTCCGGCGGCGCCGACCCAGAGGGTCGTCGCCGCCAGATCGTGTCGCTCCTCCCGTCGCGACCGTCCTCCTTGCCGCCCCAGCTAACTCCCCCCCCCGGGAGATGACGCTGGACGACGTAGCGGCTCGCTAGTGAGCGCCCTACCCTGGTGCTGCTCCCCAACTAGCTCGACGCCGGGTACGGGCACTGTTTTGTTTCCGAAAAAAGCCCTCCGTACAGGGCTTTCCGGCGGCGGCTGATCCTGAGGATCGCCGCCGCCTCATATAGCCGCTCCTCCGTCTGCGACTAGCCACCGGCCTGTGCCATGTCTTGCCTCACCCCTCGGCAAGGCTCGATTGGCACATGGCTGGTCGACGGCTAGCGAGCGCCCTTTCTTGGCGCTGCTTCCCGGCTGGCCACCTCCAGCTCCAACACCCGTCTCCCACCGCTGATCCGGCCGTACCCTCCTCGCCATCAAACGCTGCCGTAGCACAAGCCCCACCCCTCAAAGTAAGGTTGTATTCAGGAGTATTTGTACGCGAAAAAACATATCGGACGGGCCGAGCGGGAGGTCTTGGTGCCGGTATTCGCACAGAATTTTTTTTTTTCAAAAGCCCTATGTACATGGCTTTCCCGACAGCTGCTGATCCCGCGGATCGAGCTGTCGGCCCTCTTAGCCCCCTACCGTGCCAAGCCTGGCACGGCTACGGGGTTTCCAGCGCCCACCACGGGGAGGTAAGGGGATGCCGACGGGCCTGCGAGCGCACCCCCCTCCGGGCCACCGCCGCTGCGCCGCCGGTCGGCGCCCACGCGATTCGCGTAATCAACATATGTCGGGAAAGTCATGTACGGCGGGCTTTTAAAAATGATATATGTACACGACCAACGCCAAGATCACCCGCTCGGCCCATCCGATGTGTTTTTCCGCAATTGAATACTTGCATACACTAATTTGATAGGGAGACAAGGGCGTTGTATGTGAGAATTTTTGGCGAGGAGGGAACGGGCCGATCAACGGTGGGTTGAGGATGTTGGAGTTGGCCGCGGACAACATGGAAGCATAGCCATGGAAGGGCGCTCACTAGCCGTGGACCAGCGCTCTTGAAGTCGAGCCGACCCAAGGGGGGGGGGGGGCACATACAGCGAGGAGGACAGCCACGGCGAGAGGACCGGCACGGTTTGGCGGCGACTGTCCTAGGGATCGCCCGCCGCCGGAAAACCATGTAATGAGGATTTCGGTTTAAACTTCCGTACCCAACACCTTAGACGTCGGCGTCCCGATCCGACTTTCCCCCCCCAACCTTTTCCCTCGCCGGTACCCACCATCGTCAAAAGTGCCTCAAGTGCTATTCTAAGGATTATCGCGATATCATAGTGCTCGTATAGACGACCCCATGGCAACGTCAACCACAAGGACTGAGGGGGAGGGTACGGGCGAAAAAATCGGAACACACATACGGTGGAAACAACTTGCATCCGACTGGGATAGGAAAGAAGCGATGTAAGGAGCGACAAACGGAAGCTATCTGCGGATACGGTTTCCTTCCCATGAGCCGAAGGGTAGGAGAAGCCTATGCCGGGAGGACACATGAAACGAGAGGAGCGGCTATGATCTCTAACGAGGGTGTGCGTAGATTTAGTTAGGGCCGTCGACTACTTGAGCGAGGCGAGTTTTCGACTGCCCTTCCCTGGCTGATCCGGCACGACCGGAGTCGCACAAGAGCCTAGGTCAAGTAGAAACGACTCGATCTACACATGTTGACCCGCTAGGCTGATCAACGTCCTCGCCCGCCGAGAGCGGGCAGCGCATAGCGGAGATAGCAACATACTTTTTCTCATATGTATATATATGTAGTTGTAACACAATTACTTGCATATATTACTGATTTTATGTTGCTACCGCTAACGGAGATGGGTGGACAAGGAGACCCCGGCGTTAAACCCTACTCTAAGACCTAGCTGGCAGTATTTGATACGCCCTAACTAAGACGGCAGTCGATTAATCGGTACCCGGGTACTTGTTAAAAATCCAATTTCCGTTTGTTGTGAAATGTGCCTTTTAAATAGGAGTGCGGGTATTTAGCATGTAGGGTTTAAATGTACTTTAAGTCGTTGAAAGGGCGGACCGAACCTTGTGTTGACGGTAGTGAAGTTAAGGGGGAATCGGGGCACAATAAATGGGGGCCGTCACATGTGACGCATCTGCGATCATGTGATGTATTTACGATCCGACGCTTTGAAATGTTTGCGGCCCAATCTTGATTTTTGGGCATACCGTGATTCGCCGGGAGCTCCGGAGTTTGGATTTCCACACTTTGACTGGTGAATTCTCCCGAAGAAATCGGCGACACAACAGGTGAAATTTAACTTTGTTTACAATAACACCGAGTTAATGGTTGATGTCTGTGGGAGGTCCCTTAATCAATCCCAAACGGACTCTTAGGATTAGGGCTTACGCCGTGAGCCTCTTGATCCAACCTCGCATAATGCACATTGTCCAAACTAGCAGCACAACACCGTCAAATTCATGCAATTCACATGTTTTGTATTTTGTGTGTGCTTTTATCTGCGTGCTAATATGAAAATTATTGTGTCGCTTGTTACCACGATGCGTAGTCTGCTCTAGCCGTTGCGGTACGAAAATATTAAACCGAAAAGTCTCCGTACCGGCTTTTACTTGCGGCGGTCGATCCATGGGACCTCCGCCGCCAGACCGTGTCGCTCCTCCGGCTGCGACCCTCCCCCGGCCCGCGTAGCGTCTCGCCTCGTCCCCAAAGGAGACTCGAGTCCCACATGCTTGTAACATCATGCCATGGCGCTGCTTCCCAATTGCTTGCCGCCTGCTCCAACGCTCGCCGACAACATGTATCCGTCCGTACCCTCCTCGCCGCCAAAACAATTCATGTGATACATGTCCCGCCCGTAGACATGAGAGTATTCGAGAAGTATCCAACCTTGAATAGTAATATCGGACTAGCCGAGCGGGAGATCTTGGCGATAGTTCGCAAATAAAAATTAAAAAAGCCCTCCAACTGGGGCTTTTCGACATTTGTTGATCGCGCGGATCACAACTTCCGTAGTCACTCCGCGTAGCCCCCAACCGTGTCAAGCTTGGCACGGCTATAGGGTTACCAGCGCCGACCACGAGGAGGTGGGGGTGAGAGCCGACGGACATGCGGGCGCTTCCCCCTACGAGGCCGCCGCCGCTGCGCCACATGCGGGCACGCACAACGTGCGGTTTTTGTGATCCCACCATGTTGTCCGTGAGCATGAGAGCACGTGGGTGTGATGGCACATGTCGTTAAGATACTTCACGTAGGTGAGATGCGGGCCCAAAAACCAAAACTTAAGAAGCCATAAAAACCCAACTTTGCCTTACAATAATGTCCGATTGAGGCAGTATAAGTCGCATGTGGAAACTCTTACCACAAGTCAACATAACCTGCAGTCCAACCGGCCGGCTTTCACGTCAAATCCGCCGTCCGACGCCGTCCATGCCCTCGTACAGCCGGTTAAAGCTTTTAGGGTTTCAAAATATGTCGCATTCGCCCGCGGCCATGAACCCCTCGACATGTAGTACCCGCACAGTCGGTGCGCCAATACGCTAAACAATCATCGCTATATATTTCTTATATTCCTGACGTTGCCCATTTTATGCACCATTTTTTGTGCCGAGCCATTTACCATATGCCAAATAAAAGCCCGCGTTAGGGTACTTTAAAAGCTCCCCCCATTTTTCACGCCCGGCCATGCGCAAGCTTCAAAGGCCAACGACCCTGCGCTAGGGTGCTTACACAAAAAGTCAATCGATTTAGGGTTAAATGTTTAGGGTTTTCATGTTCCTCGCCCAAGGGTACGGACGGATCAGCGGTGGGACGCGGGCGTTGTAGTTGGCGGCGGACATCCGGGAAGCATCGCAAGGGTATGGCGCGGGCTAGACGTCGACCACCCTACTAACGTCAAGCCGGCCCAAAGGGTGGGAGCACGACACTTGTAGCGAGGAGTGTCGCGACGGGAGGAGCGTTGAGGTTTTGCGGCGGCGATCCTCAAGACCAACCGCCGCCGGACAACCATATACGGAGGGTGTGAACAATGTCCGTACCCCCGCGGCCTTTTGGATCCGGCAAGGGAGACCATGCCCCACCATGTCGTCACCCACTGTCGCTAGGCACACCGAATATTAGAGAGTGCGAGCTCGGGTAAGAGCGGAGGCTCGCAACTAAAAACAAGGGTGATGGACGGACGCGCGAACGGTGGAGGGAGGGTGCGATCGTTGGCTGGTTTCCCAATTGGTACCATGGCACCAACACAAAAATTGCCGGGGAAAAGGCAAGGAAAAAAACTTAGCGCGGCCGCACGAGCGCTGGCTTTTTCTGCGTTGAAGCTTCGCCCCCCCCCCCCCCCCCCCCCCCCCCTCACCTGCATTCGAGGTGACGGTGGACCTCGACTAGTAGGAAAGTCGCGACGGGAAGAGCGGCAACGACCTTGGGACGAGGCCTACGGGATGCGACGGCGGGATTGATGAGCGGCGGCGTGGGGGGGGATTTTCGGTAGCCTTTTCCCTCCTATCTCCGACGATACCGAAGTCACACGGGAGTTGGATTAGGCTGGCCCGTCGCCCTTCACGAACGCCGATCGGTATCCCGGTTCGGTGGGAGCGGGCCGTGCATCGTGAAGGTCGAGAATTGCATTTTGCAATCTTGACAAGTGGATTTATCATTATATGTTTTTCATGATTACAAATTATTCATGTTGTTACTCCTTAGGCGGGGGCGGACCAGTGGCGATTACTGCGGATGCTTACGGTTTTTAACCTCCGAGGAACGTCGGCACACAACCTCCGAGGAACGTTATGTGTACTTAGTCGAAGAGTGCATGGCCCAATCGTTCTCCTAAGAAATGTCCTAGATGGCAAAGCATTGATGGGCGTTAGTCCAAAACCAAGTTCACGCGACATGCCATTCTCGATGTTGCCGCTCTCTAGGTGGCCGGGAAGAGCATACTGGGCGGATATAAGTGCGATTGCACAAACATAATGAGCACTTAGTGTTGAGTACTCTCCATGCTCGTCGCAACACCGCGTGTACCGAGCTACGCATAGAGGCGTGCAAAATTGGGCGTCACGATAGAGGTGTGTAGGTCAGTGCAAAACGCGCCGTGGTTTGTTGATCGCACCTTATAAATCTAACCCACAATTGTGTGACGAGTACAATCATGCAACAGTACATTGCATGACATTGTACATGTACTCGTTACTAATTCCAATTCGTGCTTTTCCATCGGACGGACGTACACACGTGGGTACGTCGCTAATGCAATATTCACAAGGGTTATGATGCTTACTGTACGACCAATACCTCCCGGTACGTATAGATACGCACAATTAATCTAACTAGCAAGATGACGCGCCTAAGCGAGTTCTCCGATGCAAAACATGCCGCGTCGTGAAACCCAATGCTAGGCAGGCCGCGTCTCAGGACAGATGACGACGGTTAGACAATGAACCCTAACGCCTGACACGTAAGCGAAGCAAGCATGCGTAAGCTAGCTGGGCGGAGACCTATTTAAGCCAAGTGTTGTAGAGGGAGGTGACAGAACCATTTAACAATTCCTTTGTTCACTTACAACATGTACTGCTAAAGTACAGCAGAGAGACATCTTCTTAACATCTTTCACCGACAACATCTTTTGCCATCTTGCAACGTCAGAACTAGACAGATTAGAACTGATTTGTGCTAGCGTTTAGCTTGAGGAGGCTAACCGCCACACGAAAAAAAAACGTATCCTACCGTCACTAAAGACAGTAAAAAGTTCCACAGTACTACTAAAGTACTACAAATACCATATAACACGGGGATGGGTCGGTAGCTCGAATGAGCAACGCCGATCGTCTTCGCTCTGGGCCTGGCCTCCCATCGAGCGCAAGACTGGTGAACAGGGCTGCCGGACGGCGTGCACCATTCACCTCTCCCAACCTGAGCCTAGCTCACAATGGTCAGTGGATCCGTAGCGACACCAGACGGTACACGCTCAAAAGCGCAGCTCTCCGGGATTTGAATTTTACCCAACCGACAGCTATCGCGCCACCCACTTCAAAATCTACACGCGTACCCGTCAAAGTACTACGCCACACCCAAAAACCACATTGCTTACAAAAAGCTTACCCCCCGGTCGGCGGCGCACCACATCGCGCCCCTCCGAGCGTCCGGACGTCCAAGTCCGCCGCCAACATCCACCAAACCCAGGCCCCATCAGGCCTGGTCGCGTGCAGCCAACACGCGAACGACCCTCAAACACCCACTCTAAAGGCCATACCCAACTCCAACACTCCCTTCCGACGCACGACTTCCTGCTCGATCAATATGTCTACACCCCCTACCCCCCCCACCTACAGGCATGCGCTTCTGAAGGACCCCCCGCAGCAGGGCCGCTTCACGGACCTTTACCACCCCCGGAACGCACTCGCGGGGCACCCCCTGACCCCATTTCTCACCGCCCCCCAGCTCAACCACCCCCCACAACTCCTGGGCACACCACTGGACCCCCTTCCTCTCCGTCGTGGACTGCAAACACCTCTGGTCATGTCCCCACCACGGTCAACAGAGGCCCTGGGACAGACCGACGACTTCTCCACCAGAACGGTCGACTCCCTTCTCCTCACAGGCCAGTACTCCACCACCCCCCCCACCTCGCTCGATTCTGGATCCACGGAGTCTTCCTCCCGGACCCGTCTCACCCCGACCCGATCGTGTCGGCATGCTCGTTGGCCCGCCGCTGGTTACTCGAAAGCCTCCACAGCCTCACCGATCTCCCCAACCGTGTCAGAAATATAATCGGACGCGAACTCGCCCAGCACACACGGTGGACTGCGATCGCCACTCGCACCCCCCACCCCACCGCCCCGAAGTGCAACGATGCCACTCCCCTTCCTGTCGAGCTCCACACGAGCTTCCAAGAGGTACACCTGACGATCCCCACATCGTGTATCGCGGTAGGACTCCTGTACCAGCTAACTTCACGCCAGCGTGAATTTCACTCAGCCGGTCAAGTGCCCCCCTCCGTGGTCTCCTCCCCTTCGCTCCTGGAAAAACTAAGTCAACAGAAAATTCGCTTTCTCCGGGATGCCTCGGCTCCAGGAGTTTCAGGCCGACGGGTGAAGATCCGCTCCCCCGTATTCATCGGTATCACCGGCCAAGAAGTCGTCGCCCTCCTACATGACCTCCTCACTTCAGACCTCGCGACGGGTCTCACCTCTACAGGTCCAACCCCCCCGGCCCACTACCTGTGCAACCTCGAAGATCTACCCGAGCAAGCCCAATTCACCCTCCAATTCGCGGACGCTCTCCAGCCGCTGGACACTCCCATCCCGATCGAGGCCGACCCCTCCTCCTTCTGGGTAAATATCCTCCACTTGCCCAACAATCCTATCCATTCACAATCTGGACCTGTATCCCTTCACATTTTCCCTCGTTCACCCTATGAACTCGTACCCCCTGACCACCATCTTCACACCATCACCATCACACCACCCCCCGTCACAGGACACGTCCCCGGCCTGTCCTGGGCTGACACCTGCCTCACCACTGTTCTAATCCAATCCCGCCACTCCCTCTCCCTTCCATGCATCCACTCAGACGGCACTATTCCACCCACACACTGGTTATACACCCTCCTGTCCCAAACTGCAACAGAATACCTCACACACAACACCCCCACCCTCAACACCCCTTCCCAACACCCCCTCAATCTCTTCCACTACACAACCCTGAAAAAATTCCCAGATGGCTCCTACTTCCGCTCCCACCCCTCCACTTCACCCACCGTCACCACCAGCATACAAGTCTCACTCAGTACTGAAATGTACTGCATTCTCATATCCACCAATGGCACAGTCTCCATCCCTCTCACCCACACACACACCCACAGAGGCACACGCATTCCATCCACCTGCACACTCAACATCAACCCCCACCACTATTCCACCTTCGGCAAAGCCCGCCTCCAGGACCCCATCTTCACCACCTCTCCCTCTCCGCCGCCCCTCACAATCACAAAAAAATACACACTCCACCGCAACACCCCAGCCCTCCTCCTCCAATGGTCCAGACACCTCACTGACACGCACACCACCAGCCAGTGGCACTTAGAGCCCTCAAACTTCCAGCTGCAGGAAGACGAGGACCTCCCTCTTGACCTCACCTCCCTCCCAGAAATTCAACTTTCCAACACCCCGACCCTCCCAACCCACAGCACTTGGCCCCCACACCAACCTACAACCTCCCACCTCACCCCCACCTCCTCCTACCACGCCCATCCCTCCCCCCACCCTCCAGCCCCCCCCCCGATACAACAACAGTCCCCCCACCCTTTCCCTCTCCCCATCACCACAGAGGACTCCTCCGAACCCATGGACTCCTCGGCCACACCCACCCACCCCCTCTCCCACAAGCAATCCTCCCCACACCTTCCCGACCCCCCGAACCCCACCCACGACCTAACCACACCTCCCACCCTCTCCCAACACCCCACCCCCTCCCTCTCAACACCGCCCTCATCAGCAGACTCCCCTCCCCGCCCACGCCCCCCCACAGACCCAGCCCTCAAACCAGCACCCCCAGCGGGAATTACCAAACCCTCTCGACACTCCCGCAAGCAACCCTCCCCAACCCCCCAACCTCGTGTCCCCCCACACCCCTCCCTCACACCCCAACATACCCCCACTCCCCCTCCACACCTCCCCGACCCAAATCACCCCTTACCCGTGGCTACCCCCCCCTCCCCTGCAGCCCCATCCCACCACCCCCCTCCCACTAGCTCCCTTGACGACGAGGACCTCGACCTCGAAGACTACTCCGACCAGCCGGAGGACTACGAGGAAGCCACAGGCACCCTACCGGCCGCCACTGACTCCCCCAGCGCCTGCCAACCCCACATGTCACCCCCGGCCAAACAGGCCGACTATCATCATTAGGTCCCCTCAGGACGAATCGGAGGTTAGACCCCACACCCCCCCCCCCACCTCCCAGCCCGACATCCGCAATCATCATGTAACCACCGTACCTCGCTTCACTCTACCGACCCACTTCAGCCCACACACCTGATGCACAACAATGCATAATTTCTTAACCGACTTAAACCTGGACTCTGGTCTTCCCACCCCTATCGGCTACCTCGATACCTCTGCTGCCCTTTCCTTCCAATGGGGACAGTACCAGGACCGCTCCAACCTGTACTGCCTAGCGTCTTCAATCGCCAAACTCCACTCGACCCCCAACACCTCGTACACAATTATTACTAACCACGAGGTCGATAACCACCACCGTTACTCCCACTACCCCAGTCACTGGACCAACCTTGCCAATCGCGGCTCCCCCCCACGTCCGGGAACGCCTAACCACTCTCTCCTAGTCCTCACGTGGCAACACTCACACTTCGGCCTCCTCCACCTCACTCACACCTCTGCTACCTGGATAGACTCTCTGCATCACTCCCCTCCCCCCGACCTCCTCACCCGCTCTCTCAACCTCCTCTCAGACTGGACCTCCTCCCCCCCCCCCCCGTCAGAGCCCTACTCTCCCTCAACCCACCTCGCCAAAACGACTCCGACAGGGCGTGGTCGTGCGGCACCCACGTCCTCTTACACACATACTTCATTGTCACAGCTCCCCGGGACCAACCCTACACTCCCCCCTCTTTCGACCCCCGGTCTTCCGTGTACTCACTACACAATCTGCTCTGGAACCACACCTTCCGCTCCACCCCCCTCCCACAGGGACGTCGACACCTCCTAGACGCTTTATGTCCCCCCCCAACACCCCCTCCCCCCCACCTCCCTCCCCCTTCCCGCCCCGTCCCCCCCCCACCCTCCTCTCCCCCCCGCTATCTTCGAGCCCCCACCCACGGAACGACCCCTCGATGAACCCCCCGGCTACTCCCCTACCCTCTCCTCCCCCAACCCACCTCACCACACACACCACCCACTACATCCCCCCACTCCTACCCTCCCCCGCCCACCCCCCAGACCCCCACCAGTCGAAACACCCCCAACAGCCCCCCCCTGCACCACCCCCCCCGTCCCCTCCCCCATCCTCCCACACCACACATCCCAACCGCTACACTTCATCACCCTTAACACCCGCGGCCTCCACACCTCCATCATGGATGTTGAACACCTCTCCACCTCCCACCACCCAGACGTATTAATCCTCACTGAAACCAACCACAATACCCACAAGTCCCGCTGGCGCGTGGCCCTTCCCCAATACCACCTCAAAAGCCCCCGCCCCTGCTACTCACTTGTGCCCCTTCCCAACGCAGGCGTCCTCTTTGCGGTCCGCCGGACCTCTTTTCAGTCTGCCAGTGTCCTATCTCCGCCCCCCCACCTCATTCCACATATCGCCGGACTAAAAATCGTCCCCCACTCAGGCACCCCCTACATCCTTATAGGTACCTATATGCCTCAGCTCTCAAACCCCCACCTGACCCGCCTATACGCTGAGGTTGCAGCTTGGGGCCTCAGACTAGCGGACGACCACCCACAACACCGCACCCTCTGGGGAGGAGACTTCCAATCGACCACCCACACAGGTACAGGACACCCGGCCCTCACCTCCCTACTCACACAACACCTCCACCCCCTACACGACCCCATCCCTACCTTCCCCCGCAGCGGGGGCTGCCTTGACCACTGGCTCACCACACCTCCTTCACCTATCACCCTCTCACCATCCTCTTGCTCGATATTCCCCTCCCCCTCACACTTCACTGACCACTCTGCTATACATCTCGTCATTCCCGCCCCTTTCTCACTCGTAGCACACCCCCCTCCCCCCCATACCCACCCCCACACACAACACACGACACGCAAACTCACCTTTCGCCTTCCCCTCACCCCCGACCACGTCAAACAGTACCAATCCAGCACCCCCAACCTCATCAACCAAACGGCAACCCTCCACGCAGATATACTCAACACCTCACAAACATCGGCCACCCCCGACACCCTCGATACCCTAGCCTCACGATTCACCACCCTCCTCTCCCAGCACATGGACCACGCAGCCACAATTTGGCTCCTCCTCCCCGCCAAAAAACCCCGCCCACCCCAACCGACCCATGCCCCCACTTGGCTCAATAATAAAACACGCACTCAAATACTCAAGCTCCGTAATTGCAGCAAAAACCACGGCCCCCTCCCCATCGCCCAAGCCCTATTAAACACAACCGAATATCTCTCCCCTAACGACATCAAACAACAATGCCAAGCACGCATCCGCCAGCTCCTTCACGCCACCACCGCGGACAAAATACATAAAATCAAAACTAGAGTAAATGCGGCCTACGACACCTGCCCCAAACGCTCACACCGCCACCTGAAAATTAAAAGCGGTCTCCTACCCCCCACCGGCACCGCCTCCACCCTCCATCGCGTTACCAAACCCGATAACACCACCGCATCCTCTCCCTCAGCAGTCATTGACGCAGTCCACTCCCACTTCGCTAAAGAACTCGACCGCGCCACACCCCCCGAACTCCCCACCCCCCCATGGGAACTCCCAGACAACCCCGACAACTTCACCATCGAACCCCGCGGTGACCCCTCTCTCACCCTTGCCGACATGATTACCCGCGACACATTCGATAAAACCCTCAACTCCCTAGGCACTGGCAAAGCCCCCGGCCCCGACGGTATCCCCAACGAAATAATCAAATTCCTACCCCCGGCGACCCGCTCCGCCCTCTTCTCTCTCCTCTCCCTCCTCGCCCACAAATCCTACACCCCTCCTGATTGGTGCCACAGCACAACATGCCTCCTCCATAAGAAAGGCGACCCCTCCCTCCTCGATAACTACCGCCCTATCGCCCTAATGAATAACCTCCTTAAACTCTGGACAGCACTAATCAAAGATGCAGGCTCGAAGTACGCTGAAACCCACGGCATTCTCAGCGACCAACAAGACGGATTCCGACAACACCGCAGCATCCACGACGCCCTCTCCTCCCTCATTACGACGATGGAGGACGCGAAACTCCACAGCAAAGACATCTACGTCATGTACGCGGACTTCAAAGGTGCCTTCAACGCCGCGGACCACCGCATCATGTTCAAACACATGCGCCAACTCGGTATGCCCCCTACCTTTGTAGACACATGTGAACACCTATACGGGGTCTCAACCACGACATACATCACTCCTCACGGCCCCACCCCTTCCATTGACATCAATAGAGGAACACTCCAGGGCGACACCCTCTCCCCATTCCTATTCACCCTCTTCCTTGAACCTTTCCTTCGCTGGCTCACGGTGGGAAGCCGGGGCTACCGCCCAGGCCCCCCCACCACTAACGTTGACCCCACAGAACCCACAGCCACCTACCCAGGACACGCCTTCGCAGACGACCTCAGCCTCGCCACGGGCTCGACCCCCAACATGACCATCCAGCTCAGGAAACTCTCCCTCTTCAGCGCTTACACCGGCATGACAGTCAACATCCGCAAATGCTGCATCACCGGAGCCCTCTGGCGCACAGGCAGCGCCCTCACCCGCGCCAATACTACCCTCCTCGCATCCCGCCTCAACACACAGTTCATCTCCCTAAACTGCACCCCGACCCCCATCCCCTCCATTGGCCCCAGGGACACATACAGAGTCCTAGGGGTAGAACTGAACACCTCCCTCAACTTCACCACACACTGGCAAGAACTCAAACGTACCACTGCATCCCTCATCACCGCCCTTTCCACCTCCCCACTAACTCAATCCCGCAGAATCAGGGTCATCCGCGGACTCCTCATCGGAAAGCATTTCACTCTCCAGCTCGGCCTCTTCACCGACTCTCAACTAGACACTCTCGAGGGCCAAATCTGCCGCGCGCTCCACTCCGCCGTCTCATCGGTACGTAGTCTCCCCCGCACCGCCCTCCACCGCCCTACTACAGACCTAGGATACGGACTCCCATCCCTCAAAGCACACGCCGCACAACTCACAGTTTGTCACTTACATAAAATCATGAACATATCAGGATATAGAGGCCACATGGCCCGGGCACACATACGCACCCTATCCACAACGTACTCCCACTGGCCCTCCGAATCCATCATGACAACCTGCCACACTCCTCCCACACTGAAATGCTTAGTCCGTGCTCAACGAGATGCGGGCACCCTATTCCACAACATCCCCCCACTCTCCCTCACCAACCCTATCGCCTCCACAATCCGTGCCCACTTCACCACTCAGGACAACACCCTCCTCGCCTCACTCCGTGACAAAGCCACACACATCACCGACCCTCACACATACAAACAAGCTTACTGCGATTTCTCTCCCCGCAAAACACACGCCTCCCTACTCCCCCGCCTCACACCCCTCTGGAAAAACCATATCACCAGGTGGTCGCAAGTCCTCCTCAGAGCCACCTCAACCTCCTTCATCCTCAAATCATGTAAATCCATCACCACACTCACGGGGTCCACCACCCCACTCTCAGTTCCCATCCGCCTCCTAGCAGCAATCCTCACCGAACCCCTCGACACCATCCACAACCGCCTCCCCATTACAAGACTCAATACCAACCAAGCATCCCCCCCCACCACTATACATCCCTCGTGGATTCCCCTCCTCTCCCCTCACATCCCTCGCTCCTCCCACACCCCCCAATCCGGCATCTTCACCCCCCGCGCCAATCACCCCACCCCCATTGCACCCATCACACACCTAGACACAGATTACCTCACCCCCTCCAACCACCACTACCCCCCCTGCGACGTAACACGCATCATTTCCAAACACAAAGACACAGAATACGGCCAAACACAATACATGGTTGAATGGGCCCCGGAACACCTCACGGAATGGGACATACAGCTACAACTCGACGACGGCTTCCGCCTCATCTCCTCCACTCCCACATCGGTATGCCTCCCCACCCCCTCCCCCTCTACCTGCTCCATTTGTCATGAACCCCTACACACAGAACCCTCCTCCGCCTGCTGCACTTGCCCGCACTTTGCCATACACTCCCAGTGTCGCCCAGCTCAGGGCCCCGCCACATGGCAGTGCGAATGGTGTGCTCGCGGCCAACTCCACGACCTCACCCACCTCCACGAAGTGCAGTGGGCCCCATGCCTACAGCTCCACGACACCATCAGTGAGACCCCCTCCGGCCCCACCGCCCTCACCGCATTTAACTCCGGCTATGTCCCCTCCACCGCACCCATTTTGCCAGACCCCGGACCCCCTCCGTGGTCACACCCCCTTATCACATTCAACCATGACCCCATCAACCCCGACCTCGACATGCTCCCTACCGGTAAATTCGCTATCCACGCACACCCTACACTCCACGACACCACCATACTATGCACTCCCGACGGCCGCGCGGTCACCACCCTTAACGGCCCCCGCGTCCGCCACCTCTACCAACTCTTCCGCCCCGACCTCTCTAGTAATACATTCGAAGAGGAGGTCTACCACCTCCTCACCCGCCTAGGCTCCCGCTCAGAAATCCACTCACCCACACCCGCCACCACCACCCGTAATAGATGGGCTACCAGAGAGGACCTCCACAAAGCTCTCCGTCACACATTCCGCATCCAAACTGAACTCTACTCCGACCCCCTCAACAAATCCCTTCACTCCCACACCTACCACTCCCTCTACCCCGAAGACATAATCTTCTCATCTAGCGGCAGCAATGCCCCGCACACGTGGCAAGGCACCAACATAGCCAACCCCGAATCCGACCACGAATGCATGAGAAGAGCCATGGAACACGCAATCACCAGCGCACACCTCACAGCCCCTCACACACCCAGCGCAACCATCCTCATCCTCCCCCGGTGGGAACACACGCCCTACCGCCACTCCAAATACATCAACTCCCCATATACGCACCACCTCTACACCCTCCCCAACGACGCAAACACATTCCTACCCCCCGACCAACACACCGGCAACCCCACCCCTACCCCATTCGGCACACGATGGATGGTAGACATATACCTCGTCGCTAACCCCCTCGCACTCTCCACCCTCCCAACACCCGCAGCCATGACAGCACTCCACAACACTCTTGAATCTATATACGATACTCACCTACCCAACCCTATCATCACCCCCCCTCACCCTCACCTCTTTGACACCTACTCACCCCACTCAGCAGGTATATACCACCGCCCCCCTAACCCTACTCACCCCCTCACTTACCCCCTCCCGGACCGCGTACATCTAACATACCCCCCCACCAGAGGCACCCCTGCTTGGAACTGGCAGGACTTTGTCTACACAGACGGCTCGAAAAAAGGCGGCTCGACCCCCCTCGGCGCAGCAGCTACCCACCCCGCCTCGGACACCAGAATCAAAATCATGGTGACCTCTACCCCTCCCTCACATACAATTAATCGTGCCGAATTAGCTGGCATAGATATCGGCCTCCAACTTGGCCACACCCACCTCCTCACTGACAGTGCGTGCTCCCTCCGCCTTATTCAAGGTTACTTAAACTGCCCCTCAGCTTACCGCCATCACATTCACCGCGACACCCTCTTCTCTATCACACACACCCTTAAAACCCGATGCGACGCGGGCATCCGTACACACCTCGGTAAAATAAAAGCTCACAACCACTCCATCGGCAACGACCTCGCTGACACCCTCGCCAACCATGTAGCGGATGGCCACCCACCCGATACCACATACACCACCGGTTCAGAAGTCACGATAGGCCACTGGACATGGCCATACACCCTCATCCCACAAACCTTAGGGGACCCCACTCCCTACAAATACACCAACCTCAAATCCGACGCACACAAATACAGCACAATACACACACACACTCCCCTCTCTCAAACAACCAAACACGGAGCCCTCCTCGCCCGCGCCGCGAAGGACGGCGCCGACTTTTCTTACCACAAAAAACACTCTACTCTCACAAATATACAGTTCACACACAAACAGGAATTCATGTGGGGTGTCCACAACACCCGCCTACTTACTCACAACCCCACCCTACGCTGCCCCCTATGTGGCCAATTCACTAGCAACGGCCACATGGCCGGTAACTGCCCCTCAATGTCTGGTCTAAGACAGGACCGTCACAACAGCGCCCTACAACTCCTACTCTCCCTACTGGAACGCCACAACGGAGGACGCTGGGAAACCATCACAGCAGACTTCGGTAACAAACCCATAAAAGCGTTTGATACTCCCACCCCCGCCCTCACCCCACTCGACTGCCACCCTCCTCACCCCACCCACATGTCCACCCGCCTTGTTGCTGCTGACGAGGGTCTCTCTTATGACTCCCTAACCTCGTGTCCCGCCATCCTCCCCCCTGAGATTCTCCCCCCCCTGCTTCGCCCCCCAGCACACAAACCTGACTTCATCCGCATCCTCGAACCCAGATTCGTTGGTCACTCCAACGGTCGCCGACGTTACGCATCCATTAAAAAGATTCAGATAGGAGAATGGAAGTACTGCACAGACAATAACCTCTCCCACACTGCCGACCACATACGCACCAAGTACACACCCCTTGCGAACGCCATCAGAAACCACTGGCCAGGCACAGTGGTCGATATCCTCCCCATCGTCATGAGCCGCACAGGCACACCGCACTCCTCCACCATCACGAGTCTTACCTCCCTTCTCACCGCCCGCACCGACCCTCCGGATAAACTCGTCTCCAAAGCACGCCTCGACACATCTCGCATCCTTGCACAACTCCATACGCATACTGTCCAATGGCTACATCACCTCCTACGCATATACCGCATCAAGTCCCGCACGACCTCCCGCCGCGCATCCGCACACTACCTCCACGCACGACCCTGACTGCACACATTCTTCGCCTCTACTTGCACCCTCCCCGGGGGGGAGTAAAACCCCCGAACACCCTTGGAGAGGTTGGATTAGGTGGTTAACGGTCTAGCCCTGACTTGTAAGTTCCCTGTATGGCATAGTTGGGAGGGCCCAGAGACAGCAGCCGACGCATCCGGCTTTTGGTGACAAACCGGCGCATACGGTACATGTTGTAAACAATTTCAATTTCAATTTCAATTAACCGCCACACTGGTTTCGGAGCTCTTTGGTCGACCCACGTTTTCGCTACCTGTTGTAAGTAATACCGCATACGTATTAGTTGCAGATAGCTACTGTAAGCTATTCTAGATATGATTAGTACATGTCTAGATCGGACATACCGATAAACTGTTTGACTCGGTACAGAGCTGTCGCTAGGCTACAGCTCTAACACTTCTGTTGTCCCGACACCACGCCTGTAGGCTGGTTGTCGCCTTAACTGTTCCGTTTGCGGGACTGTGACTGTAACTACGTTTGCGTACGTTATCTTCCACACTAACTGTGTTTGCATGGTTCAATAGGTTATGGGCCCCCGCCTCACGTCACTCACGCGCGACAACCTGGTTCGGCGAGCTGCGATCGACAGCTCTCCCGCAGAAGGCAAGTTTCTATAGACACCTAGTACTTTCAACTTGTAGTCGGCGGTATCGCCAGTATAAACTGCGATTTTTAAAACCCGCCACCACCCTCTTAAGTCAGCCACCCGCCGGAGATAGCCAGCCACCCACACCGACGCACTCGTCGTGTGTGGACAGGGTGCACACAGGTCCAAGCTGGAGAACGGGGGGGTGCACTGTCGGGTGAATACGCATCCACAGGTTGCACGCTGGCCGTAGCTTACCTTTTTTATTTCCATATCAGCTTAGCGACTAGGCCATCAGCGCAGCGCTCCACCTGTCCTGGCCTTGGCCTCGACTTGTGCCCCACACTGGGTGGAGGATACAGAAAAGGTGCTCTGAGACACCCCGGGGCTACAGGCCGAGGGGTCGGCGGGCATCAGGCCGTCTCTTTGCATACCGCTGTTAGGCACGAGTCCGGCTAGCGGTTTTTACCGCTGCCTGTTTTTAATCCAGCTCTTTCTTTTTCGCCCTCTGTCGAAATGGCGCAAAAAAACCCGCCTGTTGCACCTGTTGATTCCCCTCACCCAGGCTCTCAGCAGAGCACTGTCCATAATACCCAGGGTGTTCTCGAGCTGCTGCGTGTGCAACTGACGCGCCTTGATGCGTATCTCGACTCGCGGTCGGCCGCCATTGCTGCTCCTCCTGCTGCGGGTGCTATATCGCACCCCCCTGTAGCTCAGCGCCGCCACGATGCTCACCTCGCACACTTTCCGGACAGCCACCACCTGCACACCCTCCCCCTCGAACACCTCCCGGACACTCTCGCGCAGATCTTTGCACAAGTGGCGCGCTTGACAGCTCGTTTCGACTTGCAGTCGGCCACGGGTGTTGTTGCTGCTGCGGGTGCTAATCCGCACCCCCATGTCGCTCAGCGCCGCCACGTCGCTCACCTCGCACACTTTCCGGAGGGCCACCACGTGCACACCCTCCCCCTCGAACACCCCCCGGATCCTCTCGTGCTGCTCGTTGCGCAAGTGGCACACTTGACAGCTCGTTTCGACTCGCTGTCGGCCGAGGATGCTGTTGTTGCTGCGAGTACTCTTCCGCACCCCGCCGTCGCACAGCGCCGCCTCGATGCGCACCGCGAGCCCTCGCGCCCCAAGCTCGTAGGTGAACACTTGCAACCCCCCCCATACCCCCCCGCTGATTCTGCCCTACACGACATCGCAGTCAAACAACTCCCGCCACACCCTCCCTACCCCCCCGTTGGATATGCCCCTCACCACCCCATACCTCTCATCCCGGAGGCGCCCTTTCACGGCGTCCCCCCCTCCCGTGACCACCCGAATTCGTACGCCCCGCCGTCCCCAATGGCTGGCCGCTCTCCATTTCCGGGTGGCCCACCTCTACTCTTCCATGGACATCACTCTTCCCCAGCCAAGCGTGGCGACCACACCCCCCGTGGCCGTCGTCGCCCCACCGTTGACCCCATAGTCATCGGGCGACCGACACACGCAACCCCCGACTTTGACCCAGACGTCCATCCCAGTCTCTTGGGCAGCCCCCACTACGCCCCCGTCTGCACGCGCCCCGCTGTCTCCCCGGTCTTGCGCATCCTTGGCTCCGCCCAAGCCTCACCCACAGAGGCACATTGGCGCGCTCTGCAAAAGGTCCTCCGCTCCCTTCATGGCACCATTCACATGCGCCTGACGTTGGGGGGGGGCCTGGACCACAGCCTCCAACTCACAGGCTTTGCCGACGTTGTCATGCTCACCAAACTCCTCCCAAGACATGCACATGCAAGACACCGAAGTGCGATCATTGGAGGACAAGACCCAATGCAACGCTTCATCCCGTAGCTACCTGCAGGGGGAGTGTTGTAAGTAATACCGCATACGTATTAGTTGCAGATAGCTACTGTAAGCTATTCTAGATATGATTAGTACATGTCTAGATCGGACATACCGATAAACTGTTTGACTCGGTACAGAGCTGTCGCTAGGCTACAGCTCTAACACTTCTGTTGTCCCGACACCACGCCTGTAGGCTGGTTGTCGCCTTAACTGTTCCGTTTGCGGGACTGTGACTGTAACTACGTTTGCGTACGTTATCTTCCACACTAACTGTGTTTGCATGGTTCAATACTACCAATTGATTCGCTCGACGTTGCTTGATTGACTCGATATGGCTTCTGTTGGACCTGGACGTTACGTGGTGGTCGTGATTCACGTTGGAGGGACTAAACTGTCGAACGTTAAGCTTGTGTTACAACGTGAGCCTCGTACCGGTAAAACTTGGTTCCCGGCTGGCTCTATCACAACTAACGAAGAGCTTGTTGATGCTGCCGTTCGTGAGTTACACGAGGAAACCGGTCTAACTTTGACTCCGGATGATTTAATGCTGTTGAGGTGACGCACCTGTTCGAGTTGCGTTACCTGATGGACAACAACTTGTTTACGTGTACTCGGCTTATGTCCCCGTTCCGTTTGTTACGAGCCACTTACGTACTCCTACTCGAGCAGGCTGTTACTGCACAGTCTACGATTAATCCGGATGGCTCTTACGTCGTCCCGGACACGCTCGATATCATCGGTGGTCTGAGTCTTACGCCCGCCAAGATGGGGTTACTTCCCGCTGTGAAACATAAGAGCGAGTTACTTCACTTCGGTTACGTGACTCAATGGGAGACTTTTCGTCGTGCAGTCTATACATATCATGCACTCTTTCATGACGACACGACTATTCCAAGACTGCTCTTCATGTACCCCCGGTTTTCGTCGGTCGACTATGGTCATGTCTGGCTTTTTATTCGTGGACACATTAATCAGCTGTGTGGTGAAACCCCGACTGATTTACGTGTGGGAATGCCGATGCCTTCTCGGAACCCGGCTCGATTACCTTTGACCCTTACGCAACGCAAGGCTGCGATTAACTCTCCATTTCAGTCTGGTAGCAATGCCCGTGATTTGGAGGATTGGCTCGAGGCACAACCTCAGCGTTTTCTTTTACTCGGTATTACGGCTGACTCGTACGTCTCAGTAATCTGGGTTACGTCACAGTTCTCATGACATCGGAATGGGTGGTGGCTGAACCGGAAAAACCAAGCTGCTATCCCGTCTACGTTTGACTTACTTGTCGCGGAGTTACGCAAGACTACGTTTCTCCCGAACATCCACGATGACGCGATTAACGCTCTGCTTAACCTTACGCAAGGCAGCATGATGAGTTACGCTGTCTATACCAAGCAATGCAACGACTTCTTACGTCGGTCGCGTCATAATCTGACAGCTGATGTGCAGTGCGTGCGCTTTATCAACGGACTGGCAAACTCTACGTTGAAGAATCAAGCGAAGTCACACCGGGCTCAGAAGGGTTACAATGTTACTCTCGTGGAGCTGCAAAATTTCTTGAATGACGTCGTAACAGTTTCACCGGAACTTGGAAGCATGCGGTCTTCAACTAGCCAGTTTGCTCAACCCACAAGGAAGCGCAATTTTGACGACCCACTCGTCGGAGCCTCTAAGATCTTCAAGCGCAATGGTGGTGGCCGTGGTCGACGTCGTGGACGTGGAGGCAATCAAGGTGGAGGTCGTGGTCAAATATCTTCAAACACTGGCCGTATTGATTTCAACGCCATTGCCAACTCGATGACACCTGAAAAGCGCATGAGGCACATGGAGGAAGGTCTCTGTTTCAAGTGCCACAAGAAGGGACACCGCTTGTTTCAGTGCCATGAACTGAAGGGCAAGGCACCTATGGAGGCACCACAATCTAAGAAGCAATGATGGTGGCAAGGCTGTTCTACCAGCGAACTGGAGCAGCCGGCTACATCTACTGTTCGTTTTGAAACACTGTTAGCGACTGAGGTCGTCGACTTACCTTCGACATCTCCATCGACTACAGTCGCGACACCTGCAACTCTTGTAGCATGTCGTCGTCCTCAGACAAAGCAGAGACAGAGTCGTAAACCTGTAACCAGACGTTCGATTGATTGGAAACTGGTTGACTTTGTTTTTGACCCTCTGCATGCACGATTCAACTTCACATTGGAGGGATGTGCTGATGATGAAGGTCTAAACTCGCACGGTGACTTACCTCACTGTTCGCCGAGTGACTCGATTCTTGAGAGTGACTTGTCAGGAGAACGGGTGTTCATTAATCCACCCTCGGAGTTTGCTGAGCAGATAGCACAGCATTTTGAGGATTGTCGTCGAACATCTCTGACATCTACGATGGCAGTTTTTGTGCTACCGAAATGGGCAAAATTCGCTCAAGTGACTAAGCACTAGAAACTCTGCCAAGAATTCCCAGCGCGGACACAGCTTTTTACTCGCCAGTCATTGGAGAACCCAGCGCAACAGGAGGTGGTTGCTCTAGCTCCTTGGCATGTACAGCTATGGTTAGTCGACGCAGATTGTGCGTTTTACGACTCTACATCAACTACGGCATCTGATCAACACACCTCGCTACATGTACCTCTTGGCGACGCGGAACAGTCCATCGCTACGCTGAGACAATTTTCTTCGCCAGCTACAACACTGCTGACTGACCTCACGGAAGCTCGCCCGTTAATTAGAACCGATATGACTGTGAAAAATCATGATGGCGGACACCAGATTTCTGGATTAGTGGACTGCGTTGCGACGCTCGATTTCGTATCTGAGGACTTCGTACGACGCTTTGCTTTACAGACTCGGAAGTCTGTGACTAAGACCCATGTTCGACTCGCCAACGGACAACGAGTGACGTATGCGACAGTCTGTGATGTTACTTTTGACCTGGCTCGACACGAATTTCACCGGAATTTTTACGTCTTACGTGATTTACGTGTTGCTGATTTAATCCTGGGTTTACCATGGCTTGATGACGAACATGCATCTTTACGGTTTGGTTCAACCCGAGTTTTTACTCTAATGGACGGCACAGCAGTGGAAACTACACTCGAGGAACGACGCCCTGAGTGTCTCCTAATGTCATCAACTAAGGTTCAAAAACTCATGCGCAAGACGCGCCGCAGCAGGGGACGTCATGCTGAATTTTACGTCATTGAACTTACACTAGCCGTTGATCAACCCACTGACTTTCACACTGGAGAGGAGCTAACTGCAGAACAACGTGACAACTTCCGGTCGTTACTCTATGATGACTTCCCGGAGTTATAGCAACATGTCGACTCTCCGCCTGTCAGCCGACAGTGGGATCATCCCATTGACACAACTGGCCCGATGAGACGTCAACGGCTGAACAGATTCTCACCTGCAGAGCGCGCTGAGCTAAATCGACAGCTCAAAGACGCAGTGGAGGTAGGTCTGATCCGTCCGAGCTACAGTGAGTTCGGCTCGCCAATTCTTTTTGTGCGAAAAGCTGATGGCTCACTACGTATGTGCATTGACTACCGTGGCCTTAATGAGGTTACGCGTAAAGATGAGTACCCGCTTCCGCGTGTGGACGACACGCTCGATGAGCTTAAGGACGCGATTTTTTACACCCACCTCGACCTCGCCTCTGGCTTATGGCAAGTTCGAGTGCGTGATCAGGACATCCATAAGACGGCGTTTCAGACCCATGATGGCTTAATGGAATGGGTCGCCATGCCGTTTGGACTGTGCAATGCACCATCTACGTTCCAAAAAATGATGAATGACATACTTCGCGACTTTTTACATAAGTTCGTAACGGTCTACCTCGATGACGTCCTTATCTACAGTCGGACTCTGGAGGAACATCTGGAACACATGCGTCTCGTTTTACAACGATTCAAGGAGGCGGGCTTGAAGTTACGCCTTAAGAAGTGCTTCTTCAGCATGCAAGATATAGAGTATCTGGGCTATATTGTGTCAGCTGGTAAAATTCCGGTTTCCACAAAGAAAGTCGAGGCCGTTGCAGACTGGCCAGTGCCCAAGACGCAGAAGGAGGTTCGCAGTTTCGTACAATTCTGCAACTTCTACGCCAGATTTATTAATCATTTCAGCGACCTTACGGCTCCATTGACGGACTGGCTGCGGAAGTCCCAGCCACAGAAGGTTGCGCTGACGCCTGCCTATTTGGAAGCCTTTGAGACTCTCAAGTTACGGCTCATTTCCGCGCCATGCCTGATCCTTCCGGAGGTCAGCTCGGACGCGATGTTCACCGTGGCTACAAATGCTTCAACCGTGGGGATTGCAGCAGTCTTGTTGCAAGACCAAGGAGGAGGTCTTCAACCAGTCTCTTACTGGGCGCGTAAGCTGAATCCAGTTGAGCGTGGTAACACTTACTCTGCGTACGACTTAGAAGCTTTGGACGTATGCGAAGCTGTCAAGCATTGGAGGTGCTATCTTGAAGGATGCTCTAAGTTCCTTGTCGTAACAGACCACGACACACCGCAACATCTGCTCAGGCAACCGAACAACATGATGAACAAGCGGCAAGCAAGATACCTGCGGGATTTGCAACCGTTTGTGGGCTCGATGACACTTGCATATCGCAAGGGAGCTTTGAACGAAGCTGACCCGTTAAGCCGGCGTCCAGACTTCGTACCTCATGCCACATTTCCATTATTTTGGGATGGCGAGGTTACGTCGGATCGAGAATTACGACGGAAGTCCCAGCTGTTGTTTGAAGACGCACAGTTAAATTTACTGACTGTTAACGCGTTGCAGCTGAGCCCTGAGTTCGCTCATCTCATTCGCGAGGGGTACTTCCAAGACTCGTTTTATGGGGACGAGGGTGAGTGGACGAAAGACAGCCGGATTGAAGCCAGAGACGGATATTTTTGGCGCCTCGATCGCCTCTGTATTCCGCAGAACTCTGAGCTCCGACTGAAATTGATCACAGAGCTAAACGAAAGTTCGTCAGCTGGTCACAGAGGAGTTGCTAGCACTCTTGCTAAAGCACTCGACAGATTCTGGTGGAAACGAATTCGCCAAGATGTGAAAGATTTTTGTGAGCGATGCGTCGTATGTCGACGAGCAAAGATTCGACCGCAGATGGCTGCGACTCTTTACCCATTGCATGTTCCACCCATACCGTGGCATACAGTTGGTCTTGACTACTTGACACACTTACCTGAGAGCAATGGCTTTAATAGTGTGCTGATTGTAGTAGACCATCTAACTCGAATGGCCCATTTTCTGCCGTGTACAGAGAATGTTACTCCCGAAGAAACCGCAACTTTGTCTTTACATGGAGTCTACCGTTTGCATGGACTACCGAGTATGATGGTCAGTGATCGCGACCCCAAATTCGTCAGTAGCTTCTGGCAGACTCTTTGGCGACGCCTCGGAACGCGTCTAAACATGTCTTCCAGTCGACATCCAAAAACAGACGGACTGACAGAACGCGTGAACATCACGTTTCAGCAGCTTCTTCGTTGCTTTTGTTGCTATGATGGCTCTGATTGGACAACGCTACTACCACAAGTGGAATTTGCGTACGACGCCTCGCGTGCACTCGGAATTGAGCACACACCGTTTGAGGCTAATTTTGGATTCTCTCCTGAGGAGCCCCCTAACCTATTGTTCAACATGCGACCGTCAATTCCAGTTTCGCAAGACGCAACAGCACGATTGAGATTGTTACATGAAGTACATGCTCTGGTACGCTCATTGTTACTGCTACACAAAGACGAGATGCAAGCGCGCACAGAACCGTCTACAACACCACACTTCACCAGAGGAGACAAGGTGTCAGTCTCTACAGCAAATCTTTTTCTACGTGGACAACCGAACCGGAAACTCAGAGATAGACAGCTTGGACCTTTTACATTGGAGGAGCAAATTGGGAAACACATTTACAGATTGAAACTTCCAACGACATTACGCTTACATCATGTGTTCCATGTGAACAATTTACAACCCTGCTCTACCACTCCGCTACGACTTGATGTTCCGGTAACTGTACTTGAAGGAGACGATGAGGAGTTTGACGTCTCGCACATCTCTGCTGTGTGCATCAAGTCGCTACCTGGGCGACGAGGCAAATATCTGCTCTTCATGACGCACTTCAGTGATGACGACATTCCACCTCTCTGGCACCGGTTGAACGAAGTACACCGGACAACAACGTTACAAGATTTCTTGGAGACGCCCCAATGGCACAAGTTTGCCAAGACTCAGGCGTACATCGACTTCATGCACGCTCACCCGGCGCGCATTCCCGAGTCCCAATAACGCTTCAGTAAAGGAGCTTGCACCACGGAGGTCTGCCTCGCGGCGGCCTCAAAGATCTATCAAGAGGGGGAGGGTACGAGTGTGACGAGTACAGTCATGCAACAGTACATTGCATGACATTGTACATGTACTTGTTACTAATTCCAATTCGTGCTTTTCCATCGGACGGACGTACAAACGTGGGTACGTCGCTATTGCAATATTCATAAGGGTGTTGATGCTTACTGTACATGTACGCACAATTAATCTAACTAGCAAGATGACGCGCCTAAGCGAGTTCTCCGATGCAGAACATGCCGCGTCGTGAAACCCAATGCTAGGCAGGCCGCGTCTCATGACAGATGACGACGGTTAGACAACCCTAACGCCTTACACGTAAGCGCAGCAAACATGCGTAAGCTAGCTGGGCGGAGACCTATTTAAGCCCAGTGCTGTAGGGGGAGGTGACAGAACCATTTAACAATTCCTTTGTTCACTTACAACATATACTGCTAAAGTATAGCAGAGAGACATCTTCTTAACATCTTTCACCGACAACATCTTTTGCCATCTTGCAACGTCATAACTAGACAGATTAGAACTGATTTGTGCTAGCGTTTCGCTTGAGGAGGCTAACCGCCACAATTGATTTGCATGGCCATTGCGGCAGTGTTTGGAGGGTACTTAAATGCGTGCCACTAGTAACGGGCTTGATGGGAAAAGCGAACGCGCAATGCAACCAGGAAGAGACACCTAAAACTGAGGAAAGAGCCAAGGCGCATTTCCAAATTATAAATGAAATGCACGCAAGAGCACACACAAAAATAGCCACCAATGAGGCGGCATACTCGTATACCGAGAACATTGAGGTGGAGCCGTGAGGTCCACCAAAACATGCGTCACAAGGAAAGTCATCATATGTTGAGTTAGTAGGGGCATAACAAAAAACGATTGCGACGAAAGGCTCGCGCGACTAGACCCCCGATATAGAGAGGGGTCGGGAAAACCCCCTGCGCCATGAATTCAAAATCGATTGCAACATGCGTTCACCGAGGTTGATACGTGGCTTATCATGCTGCGCGAGATACCATTTTCTATTGCATGCCATCACCGTGAGGAGGCCATGCAAACAACCGATATCACACCTTGTGGGCGCATCCCATGTGCGAAGGGGGGAGACATTTCGGCGACTCTAATAAAGAATGTTATAACATGCAAGACAATGGAAAGACAGACTAGAACGGTAAGTTTCTTTCGTGAGTCACCGATCCGTCTACGGTTAGCTCGACGAGGTGGTAATATGAGAGGATGCAACACAATCGGAAGAAAAGGAAACAAGTCTTCATCTTGCGTGAGGCAAATTCCATTGCTGACTTGTTGGATTAAGGTTCACCCCTCGCGGCATGCCATTGACGACCCCCTCCGACTCACTCCACCCAAAAACAAAAAGACGCCTCACCTTTTCAAGAGGCGCGCCGTACCGAGCATTGCAAGCAACGCAGTGTTAAGCTACCTCGTCACTTTGAGTGGGATACATGATAAACGTTTTCATTGACATTTACGGCGGTTCGATTACTTTTACACGGGGTCAGATCTCTCAATCCTCGTCAACTACCCGCAAAAAAAAAGCACTAGTCGCCGCGCTTCAAGATATACAGCCTCACGTGACATGAGTTGCTGCACGAGACTAAAGGCACTGCGGATGATGAGGTTGTACCATCAGAGTGCGCACACGAAGCTCCAAGGGGAGGTCAATGTGCGCATAACTCGGCGCTACACTACCTGCCCTTCTCAAAGCCATGCCTCCTCGCATTCAACGCCGCAAGATACTTTGCAGCTGTTCAACATGTACGTCGGGTTTGCCTCACATTCACCTGGCAATCATCCAACACAAACGGGGACCTCAGCACACTCAATCTCCAATCAATCCAGGTTCAAACGGGGAGGATGATACAATAGACACGGGATCGTAAAACGGACTGAGCGCTACAGCTACCACGATGTGCCCACGCCTCGCAGTCCTCGTGCTTGTCAGAACACTCGCTGATGTGGACAAAGGGGGAGGCAGAAACTTTAGACCCATCGTCCCCTGCATGCCAGCCTTAGCTAAGGAACGAAAAATTCTACAGCTCTGCCCGTTTCCTAGACATATGAGCTTTCCCGTACGTATCACGCGGAGGTACCGCGTAAACACAGGGGGAGAAACGATAAGAAGCAGCGCATACGTTTTGTAAGGGTAGACGTGGATCCACTTTGTAAGGCTGTACTTCTGGCCTGCGGTGGTCGGGCAAGAGCCGTGCAGCGAGAACGGATCCGTTGAGCCATCTAGATTCATATTGAAAAAGAAAAGAGCGTCTCCCTTCTCCTGCGGTATCGAATACGCCAGGTAATGACACGAGTCAGATGGAACCATGAATTCCTTACGCCTGCCGTACCTTCATGTCATGCATGGAAGCGACCATGCGACCATGCGAACATGCATGCGACCATGCACCACACCAAGGCACCCCCGAACTCACCGCCCTGACGGAGAGGTGATCCCTCGCGCACGCACTCCATTCCTCACCGCTGACCTGGAGTGAACGGGCAAGCACTAGATCAGGGAGGGGAAGATAGCATATAGGGTGGCAGAAAATGAACGGTGAACGAAGCATAGCCCATATACATGGACCAACCCACGTACATTACCACTCTTGGCCTTTGGAAAGGTGGTCTCTCCCCCGCCGTTCAGTGGCACGGTGGACAAATACATCAGCATCGTTGCGACACGCTGCCCGCCTTGATCGCGGGCTAGAAAGGATTCGTGCTGAAAATAGTCTGCACACCAATTGTTTGGGGACTCACATGGGAAAGTCGAGCGTGATGTGCATGGTGCCAATGCGTTGGCGTAAACAAGGCAACGACAGTGGTTCGGCGGCATCAGTACAAACCTCATCAAGGGGGAACCAACGAGCAGTGTCACACAGTTGTGCGTGTGTGTGTGTGTCTGAGTGTGTGTGTGTGTGTGTGTGTGTGTGTGTGTGTGTGTGTGTGTGTGTGAATGTGTGTCTGAGTGAGAGTGAGTGAGAGTGTGTGTGGGGGAAAGAATGTGTGTGTGTGTGTGTGTGTGTGTGTGTTTCTGTGTGTGTATGTGTGTGCGTGAGCAACGCACCGTGATGGGAATCATACTTTTGGCCATTGACATACTTCAACACCTGCAACGGCTCCCCATTCTCTGCACGCACGCCCAGCGAGTGTTGGTTATTCAAGCAAAGCCATCTGCGTATAACACACCCCCCTGCTCTTCCACTGGCGCAGACGCAGCACCCCACCACACCCCCCTGCGTCCCAAAGCGGCACAGAGCGCGCACCTATGGGTGTGTGCGTCGCAGCGGCAATCCTCCTTTCGATGCGCTTGATGACCTCATCCTGCCCCCGCTCAAAGATCGCCGATGTTGATGTACGGCCGGGACTGTGGACAGGGGAGAGAGTGGGTTCGGAATTGCGTTTAGAAAGGAAGACTGGGGAACTTTGCGCTTGATTACATCATTTAGTTTCCCAGCATAAATCATTCAATATAGGTCAATAATCAAGTGGGGGAGCAGGAGCAAACAACCAGGGGGCGCGGGTGTACTTACTGGGGAACAGACTCGCCGGAGACGGGGTCAACCACATAAGAGGGTTCCAGTTGATCTCCAGCCTGCAGGACTCACCCATCAGCACGAACAACATAAGATAACGTCGCTATATTGCCTTGTTTCGTCTTGGCGCTCGCGGTTTCTCGAAAGTTACTAAGCAAAGCCGCATTAGACAACAATACGAGCACTGTTAGTAAAATATATAAGGAATGGCAACATAGACAAGGAAATCAGCCTGGATAGTGGGGAAATGTGACACTCGTGTATGGATAGTAGGGAAATGTGACGACAGCGGAGTCCATGGAACTCAACGCCAAGCTGGCACCGGGTCGGCTATGCACTGATTACCCGCTGTGCTTGTACTGCATTCCTGTTTACCTGCTTGACGACCGACATACAAATAAGAAAGAGAGCTACTCCAACATATACTTTTGGCCAATCGGAGCCATGCACCTTGTCAATGACGTGGTCGCACTCCTCGGGGGTGAGGAAGTGTTTGTACAAGTACGCCCTCGGGTTGCGGGCGGAAACGGTGACGACCTTTCCGTGCCAACCAACTGGGTCGTGAAGCTCATCTGATATCTAGTGACAAGACGCAGGTTTCAGTTCCAGGGCGGGGCGAGGGAATATCCGTGCTCTTCTCTGTACTGAGAAACAAGAGCGGCGGACTATCTATACAATAATAACGTGAAGCAGATCGGATCATACTCAACGCTACCCATACCTTTGGCGGAAAGGATACTTCGGCAGCAGCGAAAGTAGATTGCGTGACGGTCACCACGACGGCAAAGGCAACGAAGCATGCCGCCGCCTTACGTTTGATAGGTACCGTCACCATATTGTAGAGTCGGAAACCTATCGGCGGAGCACACGGTGCGGGCTTGCGGGTTCCGCCTGATATGGCGCCGGCAATAATGATATATCACACTTCAGACCTGTAATCCTGACCTGCTGAAGCGCAGTCGCCCGTCAATATACGTGCATATTTGACATTCTTAAATTGTTTAATAAATACATTATCGCTACATTACCCGCGATGATGCGCTCACTAATGATATCAGTGCTCATCTTGTTCTTCTTGTAACAAATGCTAGCTAATGATATCGATACTGAGAAGTAACATACACTCCTCTACAAAAGTACGGACAATATTTCTCACCTTCGCAAATAGAAAATGTAATCATGCGTCGATTTTGTTGACAAATCTCCTGAAATCCTAGGCAATGCTTTGGCGCGCAAAATGGAATGCGCCGACAACTACGAGGGGCGAATTCGAGCACTGCCGGGCTTGTGTACTTGGGGTTATCGCGCCCGCAACCGTGCGGCAAGCTCTTTCAAACTGTCGCGGTGATGGTTAGACGAAAAGAGTAACGGGCGCACAACGCGGCAATATGAATGTTGATGCGACGGTCGCGCAAATATAATGTATAGGCGATGGAGGGAGGAGGTGTTGGGCGGGCCGCTGTGGGTGAAACGCACGAAATCGCGTATGTAGACCTACCACCGATATTATGCACACAACCCAAGGGCAAGCCGCTTTCGGCCACAATGTTCAAGCGATAATAACTTACTCATATATGGTTAAAACTTTTTATAACATGTACTTTTGGACGCGTCTTTTCAATGCGCGTCGAACGGACCTACTCCATGGTTCAAATTAATTTCTTATGAGTTATTTGAATTTACGAATGATTCCGGCAAAGCTTAGCCGCAGTGCCAAGCAACACCCATCGAAGTCGGCTCACCTCCTGAGACGATTTGTGTGGGGTTTGTCGATATTTGCTTACCAATTCTTCACTCCTATTGACCTTCGAGCCTAATTCCCGGCGCGTGCCACGCGTGGGGCGGGTGTGGTTGGCACAAGCACATACCCAAGCATTCCAAACACCACCGTCAACGTGATGCGTCCCTAGCGGCCAAGTTGGACCTCGCCCCTCCCCTAAGCCAATCGCCCTCGCATGCTTACAGCGTGTTGTGTTTATCCAAACCTGCGGCCTGTGCGTTTTTGCTCGCCTTCTTCCCAAAAACATCACCCGTGCCAGCGGCGTGAACTTCCGTGCTCTATTCACACACCCGCAACCCCAAACCTCGCGCATTGAACACGGCACCCACGCCTCCAAACCCCCTCCGAAAAGCACCCAAAAATAGGGCTATCTGAAACATGGAGTAATATGCAGCTGGGCATGAGCACTTGAGCAATGCCCAAGCGTGGCGCCAATAGTGACGTGTGTAGTGTAGACAATTTCCGAGGAATTTATGGGCTTAATTCGACAAACTCCACCGACAACACCCGCTTTAAGCTGAGGTCTAACCACCCCGGATGACGGCTTGCTACTTGCTTCTCGGATCTCCTACAATTGGGTGGTACTTGGGTATCGTCGTGCTTGACGTGGTGAGAGGGGAGCGTGTTCTTGACTAGCTTATGCTTAGCAAAATGCATGTCCGAAATTTTGTGGAGGAGTATAAATAAGAGTACCAGGAATATACATCCGATTTTGCTCGAGACGTGTTCGAAACGGCCTTAACCAAGTGTTAGCATGCCTATGGCTAACGTCTGAGGGATCTAGCGGCTCGCCGGCACTCTCACACTGCGCTTCGTATCCATCAACATCGCAACCGCCGCTTCGGACACTTTGCCCGTACGGTCCCTCGCGGTTTTGGCAGGGGCGAGGGCTACGGTGACACCGTCGTGACCTTCCTCTAGCGTATTGGCAATGCCACCCTAGATCTGGCGGCTGAGATATTGGGGCTTCCCGCAGCTAATTTGCCCCGCAACAGTCGCTCCAAGATGTATATTCCCATACGTTTCGGAGGCATGGGGGTGGGGGGCTTGGTTGCCTTGGCGGATGCGGCCCATGTCGGAGCGGCCGGTTTGGCAATGAACAATGCTATCCGTTTCCTTACAGCGCAAGATGCTCGCGTGAGCGGGGATTCCCACATTCCGATGGAGCCGACCATGTATGGACGGTTAGCGACTACTATGACCAAAGCGGTGTCCCGCAGGCCCAGTGCACCGGACGGAGATGATGGCGACAACGAACCATATGGTCGTTGGAACTCGCTTCGTCGTGGGCGCGCGTAGATTCCGCGTGCGGTTATCACGCCCTCGTCGAGTACGAACCCTTAATAACCACAACCTTACCGATGCTTCCCCCTCAACGTCCAATAGTGGCTCGCCCAGGCTGCGTAGCCGAAGCCCGATCAAACAACGAGCAGATTGCTCGGTCGCTTGACGGCCTACCCTCTCTCGTGTCCCTCTATGCGTTTGCCACGGACATCTTTCCGAAGCTACAAGCCGACATGAGTGAGCGCGTCAACTTGCTTCGCTTCGCTAAGCTCGCTCCCAAGTCTTCGAACCGTGCTCGGCCGGAGTCTAGGCGTTTTGTATCTCGTCTCGGCCACGGCGCCGTTGCGTTTTTGGCTTCGGACTCGCCTACCTTGGGTCGCTTGGGCGAGCTGTGTGACAAATTCCGTGAGCACTACTACGACGCGTTTTCCGCGTCACGGCATATCGCATCTTCAGCCTACTCTCTACTATAATACGCCCCCCCCACTGCTTGTGCTTCTTGCCATCTCTTGCTTCAAGCCATGCGGGGGGCGTTCGCGTCGGCGGGTGTTGACATGTCGGATGGTGCGTGGGCCACTCCTTTTGCTGACCATTTGGCTCGATGCGGCGGAGATGCTTCGGTCCACACCGCTCATTCTTGGTTAGTAACGGCCCCTGCGGAAATCATCTCCGAGGTTCGTGGCGCATTGGGGTTTGGCGTCGAGGTTCTCACATATCCCATGATGTTAGTTCAACTACCCAACGGCAACGACGGCCTCCCCGCGGATGTGGGTGTCTTGCACTATCACGGCATCCGGGCTCAAAACTTGCTCTCGATGCCGTGGTTTCCTGTTTGCTCGGCGTTTCTAGCCCCCCGTCTCCCGAAGTCGCTCTACGCCGTGCTGAGAAGACCAAGTTCGATTAGTACTCGGAGGGGGTGAGGATTCGCCCCGACACCCGCTTCATTCCCTTTCACTCTCGGCGGCCACGCCACGGCTTTCTTGACGGAGTTGGCCAAGCTGGCAACCGGCTATAAAATGATGTATGTGGGCAAGTTATTGGCCTCCTGGCGCCGAAAGGTCTCTCTCGCCGTCCATTTTGCTCACGCGGACAACGTCTTGCGCGGTTTGTCCACCGCCGTAGATGGTGCGGAGGCCGCTTCTTCCTCGGCTGGGATACCTTCGCATGGCACGGCGCTCTTCACCCGCGGCATGGGCCGCAAGGGTTTCCGTGCTTCCTCGAGCGGCGCGTGAGGCGCCGCTTGTCGCCTCCACTAATTACTTTCTCGGCGTTGCCTAGAAGTTTCCTTGGTTTAATCTGCAAGTTTGTGCAAAATGTAGCGCTTCCTCTTGCCGTGCTTTGGATTCCATGATCCTCTTGTCACTCTTGCCGTTTGTGTGGCGGTTAGCCTTTGAAAGCTAAACTCTAGCACAAATCTGTTCTAGTTTGTCTAGTTCTGTCGTTGCAAGATGGCAAAATGATGTTGTCGAGAGGCGATGCTGAAAGATGTTTCACTGCTGTACTTAGGCAGTAGATGTTGTAAGTGAACAAAGGAATTGTTAAAAGGTTCTGTCACCTCCCTCTACTGCATTGGGCTTAAATAGGTTTCAGCCCAGACTAATTACGCCTGCAAGCTACGCTTACGTGTTAGGCGTTAGGGCTGTCTAACCGTCGTCATCTGCCTCGAGACGCGGCCTGCCTAGCATTGGGTTTCACGACGCGGCTCCTTCTGCATCGAAGAGCTCGTTTCTGGCGCGTCATCTGGTTGGTTAGATTAATTATGCATATATGTACGTACCGGGAGGTACTGGTCATACTGTAGCATCAGCACCATTACAATATTGCAGTAGCGACGTACCCACGAGTATACGTCCATCCTGTGGAAAAGCACGAATTGGTATCCGTAGCGAGTACCTATACAATGTCCTGTAATGTACTGTTGCAGGACTGTACTCGTCACACTCGTACCCTCCCCCTCTTGACAGATCTTTGAGGCCGCCGCGAGGCAGAACTCCGTGGTCTAAGCTCCTTTATTGAAGCTGTTACTGGGACTCAGGAATACGCGCTGGGTGAGCGTGCATGAAGTCAATGTAAGCTTGAGTCTTGGCGAACTTGCGCCATTGGGGCGTCTCCAAGAAATCTTGTAACGCAATCGTCCGGTGTACCTCGTTCAACCGGTGCCAGACAGGTGGAATGTCGTCATCACTGAAGTGCGTCATGAAGAGCAAATATTTGCCTTGTCGCCCATGTAGCGACTTGATGCACACAGCAGAGATGTGCGAGACGTCGAACTCCTCGTCGTCTCCTTCAGGTACAGTCACCGGGACAGCTGGTCGTAGTGGAGCAGTAGCACATGGTCGTAAGTTGTTAACATGGAACACATGATGTAAACGGACTGTCGCTGGTAGTTTCAATCTGTAACTGTGTTTTCCAATCTGCTCTTCCACTGAAAAAGGGCCAAGCTGTCGGTCTCTGAGTTTCCGGTTCGGTTGTCCTCGCAGAAAAAGGTTTGCTGTGACGACTGACACCTTGTCTCCCTTAGCGAAGTGTGGCGTTGTAGACGGTTCTGTGCGCACCTGCATCTCGTCCTTGTGTAGCTGTAACACTGAGCGTACCAGGGTGTGTACTTCCTGTAACAATCTTAATCGTTATGTTGCGTCTTGCGAAATTGGAATCGATGGTCGCATGTTGAACAATAGGTTAGGGGGCTCCTCAGGAGAGAACACAAAGTTAGCCTCGAACGGTGTGTGCTCAATTCCGAGTGCACGCGAAGCGTTGTACGCAAACTCCACTTGTGGTAGAAGTGTCGACCAATCAGAGCCATCATAGCAACAGAAGCAACGAAGAAGCTGCTGAAATGTGATGTTCACTCGCTCTGTCAAGCCGTCTGTTTCTGGGTGTCGGCTGGAAGACATGTTTAGACGCGTTCCGAGGCGTCTCCAGAGTGTCTGCCAGAAAGCGCTGACAAATTTCGGGTCGCGGTCACTGATTAGCACACGGGGCAGTCCATGTAAGCGGCAGACTCCCTGTAAAAACAAAGTGGCAGTTTCTTCTGCAGTAATCGACTCTGTAAATGGCAGAAAATGGGCCATTCGAGTTAGATGGTCTACTACAATCAGCACACTATTAAAGCCATTGCTCTCAAGCAAGTGTGTTAGGTAGTCAAGACCAACTGTGTGCCACGGTCTGGGTGGAACAGGCAATGGGTAAAGAGTCGCAGCCATCTGCGGTCGAATCTTCGCTCGTCGACACACGACGCAGCGTTCACAGAAATCTTTCACATCTTGGCGGATTCGTTTCCACCAGAATCTGTCGAGTGCTTTAGCAAGAGTGCTAGCAACTCCTTTGTGACCAGCTGACGAAGTTTCGTGCAGCTCTGTGATCAATCTCAGTCGGAGCTCAGAGTTCTGTGGAATACAGTGGCGATTGAGACGCCAAAAGCACCCGTCTCTGGCTTCTATCCGACTGTCTTTTGTCCACTCACCATCGTCCCCATAAAACGAGTCTTGTGAGAACCCCTCGCGAATGAGATCAGCGAACTCAGGGCTCAGCTGCAGCGCGTCAAC